>JAWZYV010014616.1:1800000-2287285 GCA_038373885.1 Cheiracanthium punctorium | reverse complement strand
TTGCTATTTTTTACCTAATCATGCAATTGTATAAAACGTAATTATGTTAGTATTGACAAGTTTGCTCTATTGCTAATCTAAATGTCACATTTAATTTTTATTTCGTATTTATGTCCTTTGTAGAGCTGCTTGTTCATAATTTTTAAATTATTTACTTATTTTAAAATGAATATTAATATAGAAAATATTTTGTAAATGAAGAAAACACAACAAAAATACCTGACTGCATTGCAAAAATACGATCATGCAATTAAAAAATGATTTCCTACTGAGCGTAAAATTTCGTTACCAACTACTCCGGAATATCATTAACTGCTTTTTGCAATCAGTAATTTTTAAAATTAATTTTTGGAATAAACAGTGAGCGATTGCGTGCTGCTGCATTATGTTGGTATAATTTAAACCAAAATCACTGTTTAAAAAGGTAGTTAATGATATTCCGGAGAAGTTTTGATTTGGATAGTGGTTAGCCGGTGGGGCCAGGTCCCTGTGGCCCCTAATAACGAGCCGCCACTGATCATAAATGAACTTAGAGCAGCTTCACTGTCCGTAAAATCAATTTTCCTTTAGCAGATTTTTGTTAATATTATTGGCTCAAATAGTTCAACTTTTAATTTACGTGTTTATTCTGTAAATATTTAAGGCATCTCTTAATTTTTACTTGTCTGTCTGTCTTGTTTTCGTGGATTACGGGGGCTTAGGCACTTTTTCTTTTACAGCATTTTGTATCAACTCCAGATCCAGATTAAATCGATAGCAGCAGTACTTGCCAAGGGTGTTAATTCACAGACACCCGAACAGTTCCTTTGTACCTCATTCAGGAGCCGATAGATGGCAGCACTACCAATCGTAAGCGGGGCTTCTTTGTTTTGAATCAAATACCAAGCAGAAAACTCCCAGACGCCTCACCATGGCACAGTGGTTACGTTGCTGGAAATGCTAGACGGACGAAGTGTGAAGATCCGGGGTTCGTCGGGCGTCCATCGCGCGGCCGTCGACCTCACCGTTCGGAGTTTTCCGAGGTTTTCTCCGAAACTTAACACAAATACGGGTTAGGACCCCTTAAAAAGACTACCACGGAGGGAATACCCCCCCCTTGTGTTGTCCTTCTGACGAGGATTTATAAGCGGACTTCGAGCCAACCACACAAATTCGATGTACATGTTCTCAAGAACAACAACAGACTCCAATACTTAGTTTTGACACCCACCAGAGGTATCGTTTTTTCATGGGAACTTGGAGGACACTGCGACCTGGGCGTATTCAAAACGTACCCCAGTTTCAACTCACAACCTTTCGGCTGCGAGATAGACGCCTCTCCCAACTGGGTTATCGCGGCCCTAATATTTACTTACTTTCAGTTTACATGCAATATATAAAATTCACAATTATAAACGTAACCGGATTTATAAAAAGTAAATTACCCGATTATTTTTAGAAATCTTATCTTTTCAGTGCATACAGAATTATTTAAAATATTGTTGTTAAGCAATATTTGACTAGAGAATTCACAAATTATACTTCTATGTCATATGCTTTTCTTTCTTTTGTGTGAAACTCTATCCTATGAAGGCGACTGCTTCGTTAGAGATCTTCATTTTCTATATTTCGTAGTATTACCCTAAAAAAAACAACTATTTTAGAAAACCTGTACCTTTTTCTAGCCAACACAGGCCTGGTAATATTATAACCACTTACTGAACACCAATAAATATTTAGGGAGGCTTTCTCGTAAGTTTCTAGAATGGACAATCAACATCCCTATTTACTTTTTACTTCTACAAATACTTTCGCTTTCAGTCTCCCTGGCAATCTTAAAGCAAGTTCTCATATTTTAAATATGTCCAATATTTAAAACGATATGGTTAGTGCTAAAATTCACCTTCTTATTTCGTTACCAAATGTGTATTTTTTTGAGGGTATCCGGATTAAAAGGCTATCAGGTAGCCACTTAAACAAAAGATGTCCGTATATACAAAGGGCATTCCTAAAAACTCAGAATAAAATCATAAAAAATCAAGAAATATATTTACGGCAAAAAAATACATCATTCTTTTTCAAAATACCTTCCCTCAGATGATATTCAACGGTCCCATCGTTCAACCCACTTTTCAAAACAAGTAGAGAAGCCCTTTTCTGGAAGCTGCTTCAAAGAACCCTCCACTGCTGAAATAACTTCAGAATCTGTGTTCAATTTTCTGCCACGGAGCTTCTCCTTCAACGTCGGAAACAGCCAGAAATCGCATGGTGCGAGATTTGGACTGTAAGGCGGATGTGGCATGATTTTAATATTGCATTGACTAAGATATTGCTGAACAGAAGTAGCGACAATCGGGCGAGCATTATCGTGATGTAATGTTCAATTCCCTACCAGTTCATCTCCATTTCTGTAGGGCAAATAAAACAGTTCTTTAAACAAGCACCGAACTAGGAAAATAAACTCGTCTGCTTCGTTTAGAATTTTGTATAAACGTACCTTTAACAGTTTGAAAAAATCGCCTGCACTTCCATTTTTTAGTTTCGCGGTGTTGCCACTACGTAAAAAAATAACTCTCGGTTTTTATGGAATGCCCTTTGTAGTTGTTGAGGAGAACCTCGTAGATGGATTAATGCATAGCTGTCTTCCTTTACGAAATAGGATTAACCTCCATAACATATTAACCTCCATAACATTCCTCTACAACATATTTAAGTTAAATTAATGGTTTGCTTAGCAACATTTTTTTTTTAAATGACCAGATTTCAGATTTTTTTTATATGTATTTATTACGTTGTGCGATTTCCCTTGCCCATAGCTGGCGGCGCCCATGGGCACAGCATTCCCCTTCCTATTTAATTCTCGACTTACCTCCATTATGTTAATCTTGTTAGAAGTAAGTGGGTTTTCGCAGTAGTGAGCTTAAAAGTTGCTACACTTAATGGACAGGCTAGTTAATGTTCGAATTTACCCAATTGAATTTATTTTTATAGTTGTATTACATTTTAAAGATTGTTACTTATTTAAAATTTTTACACTATTCTATCTTTTAAAATTAAAATTTATGGTAGGCCTTCGCACCGTACTAGCGGTGCGAAGGCTGCTTTAACCTCAGCGGCACAGAAATGCTTCTTCTTTTCCGGCCGAAAGAGCTATAAAACGATATTCTGCGCGTGTTGTAGCTCGTGGTCGGCTTAGAACATGCCTTCTGGGTACAGAAGCTTCCGTTTAATATTGATTCCAGAGTCGGTGGACCACACTGCGAGACTCATTAAGACGCCTAGGAGCATAAGCCTGTGACAACTCCATTTCCATTCACACGACCGCCCGCCACCTTAACGAATCGGGCAAACAGTTTCTCCTAGACTGTTTCTCTAAGACATTGCGGGACCCTGCTACCTATTGTTAACGAATCGGCTAACAAAAGTTGTAAATTAACAAAAGTTATACTCGTAATTATGAAAGCCTGATACTTGCATATTTTTCTGACTCATAGATGCCTGTTCTTTTCTTTGAAACAAAGTGGTAGTTATCTTTTTTGCATAAATTTGAATAAAGTTCATTTTTATCATTTTTATAAACAATAAATGTCACTGTCAGTGTCATTTTTTTTATGGTGAGCTTCGAAAAACATGTTGTTCCTAAACTTTTAGAGGCCAGTGTATAGGATCACACTTTGCTCCATGGTTTATGTTGTGGTCGTTGATTAAGCGAATGAAAAAGCTATCACAAAGTTAGGTCACAATAAGTAGTGTCTTATTGACTTTAACCTGTTCGCTCCCATCGTTACAAGGAGGCGGTGGTAGCGATTCTCGGTACTGTCCTCATCGTTGCTTCCATACCTGGTTGTTTCAATGCTCTTGTTTCGAGCAAGCGTTTGCGTTGGGCTATATCATAGGCATTCAAGTACTTGAATCTGCTCAGCGCGCGGCATCTAGACTACGAAAGCGTATAATCTGGTTGCAGGCTTTCGTATTTCTATTACAATTCTAAATTTCAAAGCTGAATGACGTCGTCTGAACTTAAGTGTCGCAGTGCTGAAAACAGTAAAACGTAATAAATTAAGCAAATATTCAATAAGGATGTGGGGAGTGGATTCACTACGCTGAAAAAATAAAAATATTCGAAATCTTCACTAATTTGTGATAGGCTAATCCTCCTCGGATATTAACACCCGGGATGTTAGAATGAGGTCTTGGGGAGATTTCTACCTAAATGGAGTATTGTAAGTTCCAGGGACTCCAAATTACCGGTGTTCCACAGGGGAAAATATTGGAAGCTAAGGAGGATTAATTCCCTCGACGGGAAAAAAAAAGACAAAGAAAGGGAGGCTTATCGATCAGTTACAATTTGTAGCAAGAAGATAAGGAGTCAGAGCCAGGGAACAGAAGAAATTATTTCGAGGAATCGCTAACTGAAGTCAGGAAGATATAAACTTTAGGAAGTTAAGATAAAACTTAACTCTACTTCGAACGTGTAAAAAAGATTTCCGTCCTTTAATCGTTTCAAGGATCCTTCCAGAGAAGTACGTTGCCAAAGTTTGGTTAGAGAATCAACCCAAACTGTCTTTCAGTTCTGCCTCTTTCTGTCTCCAAAATTTGTATGGCAATATCGCAAATACCCTTCCCTCTACAACCGGTGAATGTGACTTGAAACTTCATCAGCTTCGTTTTACCAGATTTCTAATGAGGCTCTCTATAATAAACCATACCGGTGTTCTTATTAGCTAGAAATTTTGATATTTGTTGAAAATAATCAATGACATCGGCGTTTATAGAAATAGTATTTATTCTATGAACATAAAGATACATTTATTATCGGACTTACATGCTTCATCTCCGCTTATAGCTAATCGTCTTGAGCAAAATGAAGCATTACAAAATATAGCAGGGAATTCACAAAAATATTTTGATGTGTTACAATATGACATTATATCAAACTGTTAGACGTTTTAACAAACGTCTAACAGTTTTAATGTTAAATTATTCGCTATGCAGCAGCGTCTACGCGAAATTCTCTCGCAAAAATGACTCAAGTCCTATAATAAGTGTATGCGTTCATAGAATGTTACTTCTATTTAATTTTATATGAGTGAAGTATTGCAAACAAATATCAAAAAGTTCCTGTGAACTGTAAGAATGATAATTTTTATTATCCATTTTACCAGTGTGCGAATGAGACAGCAAGTTTTGGTAAATTTCACCTGTTACAGTTGGAGTGTTAAAGTTATTGCTGTTTTACAGATTTTGACGAAAATCTTCTTTGCTAGGTTTCAATACTTGAATGTTAAATTTAGGGGGGAAAACTATAGAAATGGCACAAATTTATAGAATTTTTGCTGATCTTTCTAAAACATGGTTATAGTTTTTGTGTAAAATTTCTAGAAACTTAATGCTTTATTTCTTTAAAAGGAATTAACTTTGAAACGGTCAAAGATAGACAGGCTTACTATGGCATTTTATGTACTGTTCCTTTATTCGCGTAACAAATTTTGTCAAATTCATCATATTTTATTTTGCCACTTTTTTCTTCTTTTGCAGCATTTTTAGCCAGCTGGAATGTTACCAGGGCTTGGAAATCTTTTTTTTAACTCTGGTGGCATTCTTGCTAGCTGTGAAAACGTATTGTTCGAGCGACGGAAGTGGAGAAATATTGGTTCATGACATTCTTCAGGAGGAATGGCCAGAGTGCAAACCTGTGATTTGCTGGACATCAGCAATTTAAAATTCGCCATCACTCTGTCGTTTTGTCTTTGGCGAAATTTTGCGCCGTATGCACCAGAGGGTACGAGAATGCGCGTGGACTTAGTCTATTTATGGGCCGCGCATCTCTTCGACGTCACCGATGACGGCTTCCGGTTTTGCTTCCCAGGTGGCCGAAGTGTTTCAAGATGGAGGGGACTTCTGGAATTCGAGGTCAAGTTATTCTCTCGATGGATTTCCAAGTCAGGACGTGGTCATAGGCAAAGATGGCGATCGAATGGAGTTGAAAGAGACGGTTAGAATGAAGTGGTCTATGGGCAGCTATGGCTAATATGGCAACAGAGTGAGCTTACTTTTCTGCAATAAGTATTACTTTTTCGAAACGTTGAAAATTTAATACTTATTGCATAAACGTAAGCTCACTCTGTTGCCATATTTACTTCGAGACTGTCTCCTTTTCCAAATGATTAAGTCTCGCCTTCATTCTAACCGTCTCTTTCAACTCCATTCGATCGCCATCTTTGCCTATGACCACGTCCTGACTTGGAAATCCATCGAGAGAATAACTTGACCTCGAATTCCAGAAGTCCCCTCCATCTTGAAACACTTCGGCCACCTGGGAAGCAAAACCGGAAGCCGTCATCGGTGACGTCGAAGAGATGCGCGGCCCATAAATAGACTAAGTCCACGCGCATTCTCGTACCCTCTGGTGCATACGGCGCAAAATCATCCGCTAATTGCGTCAAGGTGCAGCTTGACTGATCCTTGTCCTGATGTAACCATCTCATCGTTGAATATAGCTGTGACAAGAACCAAGGGGGCTTTGAGGACTTCAAATGGCTGATATCTGTAAGAGACTAAGCAAATACAAGAAAACTCAACAAAAAGAACTGGTGCCAAAATGTGAAATTAAGTTTTATCGAAAGTATCGTTTTAGAAGTACCACAGGTTCACCCTTCTTCAGCTGCAAAAAGTGTTCCACTATCCACATAGTTATTACTAAAATTGAAGACTTCTTTTCAGACGTCCTGTCTGCTTGTGTGGATGGTGGTACCTTTTTGTAACTGAAGAAGGAAATTATACTTTTGATAAAATCTTTGTAAAATAACATACATAAAGATTCTTAACGAACGAAAGATATACTTTACAGATACTGGACAATATAGTGAGGCGAGGATACTCTGTTGAGAAAGACCGACAAAGTGGCCCAATACCTTTTGTAACGAGTTTGCTTTCATTCTCTTCCAGTAAACATGCTCTTAGGAACAGAAGTTACTGTCCACTAAGTGCACATCAACTAGAATTGTCACTACTGGGCAGAAAAACTCTTGATTTCAACTTGATTTGAACCTGCAAATATATCATTGAAATAAAAAGGAAATAAATGGAACTCGTCATTCCACACTTTCAGTAATACAATTCAAATTTCGTGTAAGAAATAATTTGCTTGCAAGTACAGTTTGGCTGTTACTTTATACCGAGAATGTTTCCATTTTATAAAACCATTTCTTTCTAGGAATTCCAGTTATTCCTTCAAACATGATGCAGCTTTTGGAGATAATAAATTTAACACCTTAAACGGGAAACAGCGTCTCAGAGATTACACAGAATACAATTCAAATAGGTAATCTTGCACTTGAGAATGAATGTACTTTTAAACTTATGGCAACTTCACTTATATATTTAGGAACTGCAACTTGCAAATATTTCATTGGAATTTCTCACGTCTTCGAGCCTAGAATTTTTATCTAGAAAATCTATCCACAAGTAACACACTGGAAGTTTTCCTCAGCACGCTCGGAGCCCTTGATAAGGGGTGGTGGGGAGTCTTCCCCTCCCCTAATATTGCTGCATTCTGTTACACTCTGCAAAATTAGAAACCTACTTGGCAAACTCGGTAAAAAAAAAAAAATTAAGCTAAAAATTACTTTACGACGACGAACTTAAACTATCACTAATCTAAGGGGCTTCAAAATTCGGTTCTCAAAAAGAAAAAAAAATTACATATAAATTTCTGTTCAAAAGACAGGAACTTTGTTCATAGTTCCAGGATTGCTACTAGTGCAGAAAGCACTCTTGAACAACATTTTCTTTGGTGCCCTTTGTCTTTTTCCCTCTTCCCCAGACAGCACATAAGCTTAAATCAAGCTTGACATTTCTTTGAATTTGACGTATTAATACAAGCTTGACAGTTCAATTCATTTTAAGCTTGGAGCAAGCTTGGAGAAGTCATTTGAACTGTCAAGCTTGAATACAACTTGATGACTGCTTGATTTGGAAAGCCACATCCACATAACAAATAATTTATCATCAGTCATAAATGTACTTGACCATAGAATTAAAAAAAAAAGATTCTATATTTCCAAATATTGAAATTCTTCAAAATGAAATACAATTATACTACGAAATTGATTTCAAAATCAGTCGTTTGTCTCGATTTTGGCCAGTATTGCCCAACATGAGTATCGCGATATTGAAAGTTTTAAAACGTGTGCTGCTTTTAAGTTTATATTATGCTTATTTCCCTATTAGTAGAGTCTCTAAATCAGACATAACATTATTTTAAATTTGATTCATCCCATGGAAAAATAAAAGAAACAGATCAACACATCGGCCACTGATCGATCTCGCCGGAAAACGGCGTGATAACCATAACAGTCACTTCAAACTTTAGTCATATCAGCGCAACTCAGGTTGGCCGAGTGGTTAGTACACTGGCTTCCCAACCCATAGATACCGAGTTCGATCCCAGCCGCGGACGCTTGATGGTAACAGATTAAAATAACTTGAAATTTCAGCGTAGAGGGGAAAATGCGTGGAAAAATAAAATATGTGGGGCGAGTTCGCTGAGGGGCGCCCCGTGTATTTAGGAAATTTTTTAAGCTTGAAATTAAGCTTGCTATGTCAAGCTTAATGCAAGCTGGGCAAGTGTAAACTAGAACACTTGATTCAAGCTTGCATTAAGCTTACACGCTTGAAATTTTCAAGCTTAATTCAAGTTTATTTGACTTGATAAATCAAGCTTGCTGCAAGTTTGCTGTGCTGTCTGGGAATGACTTAAATTCGGCGGGAAAGTATTGGCTGACTCATTGTTTTGTAATCTCCAAGCTTGCTGCAAGCTTAAAATGAATTGAACTGTCAAGCTTGTATTAATACGCCAAATTAAAAGAAATGTCAAGCTTGATATAAGCTTATGTGTTGTCTGGGACTTCAGAAAATGGGAAATTACTTAAAATTTGGTTCTCTGAAGCTTAAGTGGTCCAGCTTGGCTAAGACAATGCGTATTTCCACTGTCAAAGTAAACAAAGATATCATTGAAGTTTATACAACTCATTTATTTCAGAGAGTATTGTGCACAATTCATTCGCCAGATTATTTGAAAGATTGATACACTAGACAGTTCAAATGCGAAGCAATGTCTATTTGATAGCAGTGGGCTCATGAGGAAAACTAAAAAATTCTCACGGTACAGTCTTTTCAAACAATTAGCTGAACGAAATGTTGAAAATAATGAAGAGGTATTCTTTGTTATAGATGGGAGATTTCTCATTCACCATGTCGTGCGGCCCAAAAATGCAACATTTGGTGGCGTTTATGCAACTTTCATTTCATACATCCTGGGACATCATAAAGAAAATGTTGCAGTCGTATTCAGTGAATATTCCGAAAGTTCTCTGAACACAGTAACGGTAGAACGTCAAAGGCTATCGATGAAACGGACATCACGTGACATTTTCTCTAGTGACAGGACAAAGTGTATCGAATTCGTCCCTTTTTCAGGGTAACCTTAAATAAAGAACAGTTTGTTTAACAACTTGCACGGAAATTGGAGGATGTTGGCGTTGAAACTAGTATAGCGAGAGATAATGCGGATGTTGACACTGTCAAGAAAGCTATAAATGCCTCAAAGTTATGGCGGCAAGTTGTTATATAGTCGGTTAAGATGTTGATCTTGTTCTACTCATAGCTCTTCATAGCTGCCAACCTTCCCGATTTCTTAGGGAGATTTCCCACCACTAATTTTTGCCTATCAATTCATGCTTAGTAAAACGCCAAAAATTTAATGCAAAATAAAGCTGTTTAAAAATTGCGGTGGGAAATCTCCCGAAGAAATCGGGAAGGTTGGCAGCTATGGCTCTTAACTCCAAAGACATTTTCTTCATGAAAGAAGGAAAAGGAAACGTCAAGACTACGTATTTCAGCCCCAAAGACATTCGCAATTCCTCATTGATACACAACTGCAAAGAATTATTATTATTTCTCCATTTAGTAAGTTGTTTGTCATACCACTTCAGCCATATTTGGGAAAGGGAAATTGCAGGCTTTTAAATTATACAACCGAAGTCAGCATCTTTACAATATTCCCCAAATATTCAACAATACAACTGCGAATCCTGTAGCCATTGGAAAAGGAGAAAGATTTATTCTTTATACTCAAAAGGAGGAAAAACTATTGAAAACAACACATTGAATGATGAGAGATTTCAGTGTTTAAATGCACTTGTACAAGCAATGCCGTCATACTCTCGCGATGGCCACCCACTATTGACGCATCATGTTCCCACTCGTATCGCCCATACCTCCAAATTACAAAAGTGGTTCGGGAAACAATTTAGAACCCAGAAATTGGGGGTGAAGAGAACTGAGCTCATAGCTTTCTCCTATTTATATGAAACGCGCACCAGCTCCGGGAAAAATATTACTATTGACTGCATGCGGCTGCATTCAAACTTGCAGAAAGAAATGCAGGTGTGTGAAGGCTGATTTGCGCTGTCCAGCAATGTGCAAAAGCTGTCGTGCTCAAACCTTCAGTAATAGGACTCCCATTGATTTGACGGAAGATGATGAGCACATATTTTCATAAAAATAAGATTTTCCATAGATTTGTTGTATTGTTATTTTAGAAATGTTGCACATAAAAGAAAGTAAGTGTATTATAGTAATATAGTAATTTTTGATTAATTTTGCAACAATTCTTAATTCTGAAGATGAATCATTTTCGTTGAAGTGTAAATGTCCAAGTACATAACATTGAACAGATAAATCGTATTATAGAATTCAATTGATGTAAAAAAATATATATACATATATACACTCATGTCCATAAATTAAGGATAATTCAGAATCACACAGAAATTGATCTCTAAAATAAAAATTTCACCTGTGGAATGATCACACACATCTTGAAGAAGAATATGCAAATTACAGGAAACCACCAGATGGCGTGGATGGTACGTCACAATGACGAGAGTGTAAGAGAGGGGTATATAAGGAATGGTGGCAAAGAAGTAAAATTGTTCACAAGCGCTGTGAAAGCCTTTCAGTGCAAAAACCGCATAGTTATGGCACAAAGGAGGCATTTGGATGATGTTTTACGTGGCAGAATTATCGGACTACTGGAATGTGGACGTACCCAGCTGGAAGTATCCGAGGAACTTGGAATCGCCCAGAGTGTCATCTCCAGGCTTTGGCAACGATTCCAAGAGGATGGTAATGTGAGTAGACGTTACAGCACAGGTCGCCCCCGAGTTACAACGCCGAATGAGGACCGCTATTTGGCAGTTACTGCCAAAAGAAACAGACGGAGTACAGCATCAGACCTGTCTCGTCAGCTCTCTTCAGCTACCGGTACGACAGTTTCAAGGCAGACCGTGTACAGACGCTTAGGGCACATTGGTCTATATGCTCGTAGGCCTGTCAGATGTGTTCCACTTACCGCAACTCACTGTCGCCTGCGATTAACCTGGAGTAGAGAGCATGCATTGTGGACACCGCAACAGTGGTCTTGTGTGATGTTTTCCGACGAGTCCAGGTTTAGTTTGGAGTCTGATTCTCGCCGGACATTCATCTGGAGAGCGCCAGGTACCCGTTACCACCAAGAGAACACCATTGAAAGACACCGTTACGGTGGTGCAGGATGGCTCGTTTGGGGAGGAATTATTCTTGGTTCCAGAACTGACCTGCATGTTCAGAGTGTAACGATGACAGGCCACATTTATCGGGATGTCATTCTGGAACAACATGTACGTTTGTTTCGGGGCGCCATGGGTGCTGAATTTGTGTTTATGGATGACAACGCCCGTCCTCACCGTGCAAACATTGTAGACGAATGCCTTCAATCGGAGGATATCACCCGTATGCATTGGCCAGCATACTCACCGGACTTGAATCCAATAGAGCATGTGTGGGATATGCTTGGCCGACGAATTGCAGCCCGTCAACCCCCTCCCACCTGTCTACCGGAACTTCGGAGTGCATTGCTTGATGAGTGGTGTAATATTCCCCAAGATCAGATTGATCATTTGATACTCAGCATGCCTAGGCGTTGTCAGGCCTGTATTGCATCGTCCGAAGACATACTCCGTATTAACCATCCTACTAACCATGTTATACTGTTTTTTTGTAAATAGGTTCTTTTTTGAAATTTGGTCAAGGAAGTAAAACTTGCAATTTTTATTAATTATGTCAAACATATAGCATCTTTTTTGCTCTTTACTTTTTGTTTAATAAATAGACTTTACAAATAAGTCAAATTTGTTTTGCTTCTTTCTCTTTCTTTGCCTGAACTTCATTATCCTTAATTTATGGACATGAGTGTATATAGCTTTCAAAGATTTTTTGGGGGGGGCCGGGGGGGGGGGGTAATTAGACTTTAGCACTCACATTTACGTGTTACTCTCAAAATGGTTGAGCGAAAAACGCTCATACTGATTAAATATTTCTTCTTTTTGCGTAACGAAGTTGCTCTTCTCAGTCTGAGCGAAATGTTTTCTTTCGGCGGAGCGAAAAATTCAGAGCGAATAACGCTCCTTTTTGAAAGATTTGTCTTCATTCAGTTTTGGATACTTTTTATCATAAACGGAGCGATTTTTCTGAATTTCGCTCCGTTTTCATTAATATGCTTTCATTCAGTTATGAATGCCTTCCATCATAAAATGGAGCGATTTCCATGAAACGCTCCTTTATGAATATAATCATTTTTCGTTATATATGAGCTTTAAATCGAAATGTGTATATTTTGATTTTCAAAAGCAAATTGTGTGATTTTTAGAAGTTTAATTATAATTTTGTATATTTATTTGGATATATATATATATCAAAGCCATACCCAGGGAGGGGGGCAGAGAGTGAGGTCCCCTCCCCCCCGAAATTTAAAATTTTGTTAACAAAACTATAATAATAAAGCCATTTTGTGAGAAATTTAGCCTTTTTCACCTCTTGGTCCCCCTCCCCCCCCCCGAAATTTTTGTCTGGGTACGGCCCTGATATATATAACTTACCTCCTACAACCGGCCAATTTCTGCTTTTAAGAGATGTGCTTTAAAAAACCTCCAAACTCTGGACACACATTGAATTCCTCTAAAAACGGCCACAATAGGGTGAAGTGGGAGGGCATATGCTCCCCTTGCCCAACCTCTTGAAAATCTTATTTGAAGCCTAATATTCTTTTTTTTTAATTTAAAAGAAACGTCCATTATTTACACTTCTATTTTATGTCCCTCCATGGGCGCCGGCAGCATAGGGCAAGGGGGGGGGGCAATGCCCCCCCTGGATTTTTGTATGCAGTGTTTTCTCTTGCTTTTTTGCTCTTTCCAACATGGTAACCATACGTTGAAGTAGTCTTTGCCCCCCCCTGGGAAATATTCTGCCGGCGCCCATTTGTCCCTCCCCACGAATTTCCGATCACGTTATGCTTACGACAGTCACTTTTTCTGTTTTTCAAAATGTACTAAGGAAAATTTAACTTTGGAGTTATTGAATTATTGATGACAGCTCTATTAGCAGTCACCATGTGTTTACATACGAATAAAAGGTAACTAGTTGAGCAGAAATAATAGGGAAAAGAAATCAAGAAAGAACGAAGTTGAAAAGTATACGAAATTATACGCTCGTTGATTTCAACATTTCATCCAAATCCAATATTCTTGAAAACGGTTATTCTGACTCAAAAAACATGAATCTAACCCAATTAAGTGTAGAATTTTACAAAGAAT
This sequence comes from Cheiracanthium punctorium, assembly GCA_038373885.1. NCBI lineage: Eukaryota > Metazoa > Arthropoda > Arachnida > Araneae > Cheiracanthiidae > Cheiracanthium > Cheiracanthium punctorium. Next base: position 2,273,612 of record JAWZYV010014616.1, on the reverse strand, counting down.
GCTTTTGTAGTATAAATTATTGAAAGAAGGAACCGTTTAGGGTAGGATTATTTATTAACCCTCTCGTCACCGAATTATGAAAAATCAGAGAAAAAAAAACCTATCTAGCATTGAATGCATCTAAAATACTATTCTAAATCATGCAAAAATATTTTTCTAATTTCGATTCATATTAGATTTTTCTAATATCAATTTCTGCATTTTCGAAGCATTTTGTTACGCTAAAATTAATTTAAAAGGATGCACCTATTAGCTAAAGGTTGGGGAATAAGAAAAAACTATACTTACGTTAAAAAGGAAAAAAAAACGGTCAAAAAGCAGCGTCCCTATTTTCTTAATTTTTCTCCCGAAACAATGAAGCGAAAACTGTAAAAAGGATCTCAATGGACTAGTACTGCAATCTAGGCACGGTTTATGCATCTAGTTAAGAGCCTCCTGTACTTTCTACATGAATGAATGATATTGATATCACTGAAAGAAAAAATACTCAATTCAATTGTTTTCTCTCTCAATATTGGTATTTGAAGTAGGAGCCTCCTATGAGGTTCAGGGTGACGAAAGGGTTAATGCAATAATTTAAGAAGGAAAAAAATCCCTTCGTTATCAGGTCATATGTGTTCCACCACTCTGCAGCTCGATGGAATACTAACAGAACGGGTCTCTTGTCGCCTGCCGGTATCGAGAGGGCTGAGCCCCAAGGCCCCCAAGATAGCCGCTAGCTAGTCCTTCGCATCGTGCTTTACAGTGACAATGTGTCATGGGCGAAGGCACGACCCCACCAGCCTCCGCCACAATCCGCGGCACTTAGAGTAGCTTGGACGCTCTATATAAGCATTTCTTTGTTGTAGCTTTGTTTCAGCCTCGATGTTTCTTAACTATTATTGTTACGTGCTGAGTATTGTTGGATCCACCATGAATAAAACCCTGAACATTGTAAGTGGCAGAATATCCAGGGATCTGGCCTATCGCACGGCTCTTGTCCTAGCAGTCTGGAGTTTGGGGTGGTTTTCTCCAGATGTAACTTAAGTAAATGGGCGTTATAACCCCTTAAAAAGTCCTCCCGAAGAAGGCAGCTCCCCCCGTAAGCAGATAACCCTCGTCTAGCTATGTTTTAAATCAATACACCAGTTGTTCTCAACCAGTGGGGCTCGAGAAAAACAGGCAAAGAAAAAGCGATAATGCATGTTTAAAAATTCACCTTACTTATTCTTATTTTTGCACCATTCTTTTTTTTTTCGGCTAAAAATGTTTATTCCAACTTTATCGATAGCATTGTTTTGGAGGAAATGCTACAAAATGTTCATCGTTGTAGTATAAACAAGTTGCATGCATTCTGAAGAATAGGGAGGGAGGGGGGGGGCATCTTGAGATAACCTTTGTTGAATGGGAGGTCACATTGTTACAAGGTTGGGATCCGCTGCAATACATAGACACAGTAAAATCCCATCTAAAATAAATGTTTGAATTATTTCCCAAGTGCAAGTGCATATCTAGGATTCACTTTATGAAACTATAGGATATTACCTTCAGGAAGGACCAACCTATTGGTTAAAGCCTGTTACAGTTCCTGGAGTGTCCTGCTCTCCAGTTGAAACCCAGACGCACGCCGGGTCCAGCAGAGCCGCAGATTCTGTTCATTTTTTAAGACACACTATTTGAATGACCGTTCGTAATATTTTGATAACTTAAGGAATTAGCTATCTTGTATATATTTATTACCTTACGTACTGTACTTATTGTTAACAATCTCTAAAATAGCATTTTTAAACATCATACCAACTCTTATTACTACCGAAATTAAATCGAAAAAACAGAAATTAAGATCGTGCACAGGAAAAGTAAATGGACAAATCTAGAATGCGAGACAATAAATTATATGACTTAATTCTCAAGAAAAAGCTGAGTAAAAACTGTAACAGAAAAAAAGAGGAAGGCTTAAGCATTAATAAAATAATTTAAGGAAAAGAGCCCTCTGTGGTCATTTCATATGTGCTACATTCAAGAGCGGATTAAAATGAATGTATATGTCAACCTTCTAACTAACCGCCCCCACCGACAAACTAACCACCCTGTGATGCAGATAATCACATATCTTATTTTTAATTATCAATTACTTAATTGTTAATTATTTCTAAATTTAATCTGTGTTCAAAATTTATTCTTTGCACTTTCGATTTGGATTTTCTCTTCCCTTCGCCTGTAAAGTTTTTATTTCTGCACATACCGTATTTAAAAGCAATCTTCCGTTTTCATTTATTTTTCCTTTTTATTTCACTTTTGCATTGGTAAAGCCTAGCATTTCTGTTCTCATAATTTGTTTATGACCCTATATGGTATCAAATCTATAAATAACATTGGCTTTCATTTTGGGTTACAATTTAGCTGCTAGATTGTTTGTTTTATCCTGTTGGCGAGACTGGGATTCAAAAATAATTATATGGAAATGTTCTTAACGTCTAATGGCGTCAAGTTAATTTTGCATTTTGTTTGGCATGCCCTTGTGGCGTGTTTTGGTTCTGTACTAACCTCTTGGCTTGCGTTTCTTGTCATCATTCACGCCTTAGCAGTTGTCAAGTGAATCTGCGTTGTTCAGGGGTCTGCTCAGCCACCGTAGGACTTTATCATTTAAACGTTATGTGTTGATATTAAAATAAAATATGATTGCCACTATAAAGTCTTGTTCTTTCTTCACGGCCTGGGTTTCGCCTTCATAAAAAATATGGGATGTGAACCTGGGGAAAACTTCCCCATACACCCCCCCCCCCCCCCGACAAACTTGCAATAATCCGCCACTGTATCTCAAGCATACAATCTCGCAGGCAATTTTTGATTTTCAAACACTTATTGAGGATTTACTGATTACTAAGTAATAGCCGCGATTCTAATTTAAAAAAAGAGATACAAAAGGTTACACCAGCACCCAATAAAAATGCCGACGGAAATAAACACATTACATTTATTTAATTTATAAGAGTAATCGAAAATTACTATTATCCAGAGATGTACACTGAGCAGAAAAGTAAATGCTTATTAAAAAAAAAAAACTTACGTTCTTTTAAAGTTATAATAGCAAAATTTCAAAACAGCTTTGAAATTCTTAGGGAAGCGTGACATACCACTACAACAGACCCCCTCCCCTCTCCATTTCAAAGTCAGTGGAGGCCTCATATAACTATAAACTATAGTCTTGTCATGAGTCGATTTAGAATTTAAACAGGGACGGATGCAGAAGAAAACTAAAGTTGTCCAGACAGTGAAAGGAGAAAATTTTTTCACAAAAGACGTTGTTCTGTTAAGACAATTAGAATTCTAGATTCTGTTAAAAATCGTAATTTCGGGAGGGGTGGGGGGCGGAACCCCTGGACCCGCACCCTTGAATTCAAACTACTGGGATGTCAAGAAAGCAATTTCAGTTTGCAAAATTATACTTTTAACAATTATTCTTAAACTACTCGACCGATCAGTTTGAGCTTTCGTACGGACATGCAGACAAACAGAAAAAAACATAAGCTATACTTTTAAAATCTAAAATTCTGGATTCTGAATGTAGGATCTGAACTAGATCCTGCTTTAAAGTAGCATTCAAAAGATAAGTAGTGTTCGAAGCTAAAACCATTAAAGTAACCTATTAATAGCATATATTTTACTCACTTGCTTTGGGTAGGTCTTTAAATCCAACATGAACGAAAGGGATATTTCAACTTTCCCTCGGTACTAGTCTTCTAGACACGGCTGCCAGACAAATGCACTTGTTGTTACACCTGTCTCTAACCAAAGAATATGCTCTAACTACACCATGGTCTTGAAGCTGGGCACCACAAATAACCAGTCGTAGGTTCTCGCGAAATGGATTTAGTCGTCCTTGTAAAGCGCGTTTCTTGGCATTCATCTGCCAGATTTTAGGAAAATTCGCTTGCTTGGCGAGCGTATATCAATAGGTTTAAATTAGCGAAATGGGTATTAAATGATTCATTAATAGGCAAGGGCAAGGAAAGATTTAAAATCTAACTGATCATAAAAACAATAATTTATTAAAAAGCAATTATACTTGCCGATAATAATGATAGTTTTAGCTAATTATTTTAAATAAGGAATTAAAGTAAAGACGTTTTAGTGAAAATTTACAATTTAACATTAAAAAAATATATAATTTTTTTCTACATTTTATTTTTTAATTTTAAAAATGATAATTATCATTTAAAAATTTACTTTGTTCGAAATAGGGTTTCCGGTTAAGGCAAAGCTACACAAGGGCCATCTGCCTAAGGGGAGGATGCCATGGGCGGAAGAACTTTCAATGTTCAAAATAGGATGTGCTTTATTCTATTTTGAATAAATATAAATTCAAATAAGAAATATTTTCTATGTAGATGTTAAAAAGTACTTTTTCTATTTCCGAAGTTTCCATGAACTTTCCATTGATGAAATCTATAGTGCAATTAATCTCGTAGATGCTATCTAAAAATTATGTATTATTTTACATTAAAAAAAGTAATATTTAATAACTTTTCTTAGTACCGACGATCGATAAGCTAGGATGCATTTGTGTGCTGCAACAAGATGTTTGAGCTTGAAATTTTTCTATAAACCTTTTCAGTGCGTTTGGGTCTGCATAAAATATTTTATAGAACTTAAAGTAATCATGAAATAATTCTGTTAAAAATCTTTAATAAGAATGAAAATTATAAAGTCAGTGTTGAGCTAATTTTGTTGCAAATCTTTAAATAATAAGAAATAAAATTATAATGTTGTCTTTTATTAACGTTATTAAAGTTTAACATCCCACCCCCTGCCTCCACCGCGCCAGTAAGTGACAGCGATTGATTTTCGCCAAACAAGATCGCCGACAGGCGGCCAATGGTTTCTACTAGAGATGAGACGGGCTCAGCCCGAGCCCGAAAGCCCGGGCCCGAACCGGGCTCGGGCTCAGTAATTCACAACTGCGTTCGGGCTCGGGCTCGTAAAAAATTTCTATTTTATTGAACATTCCTTGAAACAGATTTTTAAAAAGTGATTCATATGGAAAATAAAAGGACTTATAAAAAAAATCTGGAGTGACTCCACTCGGCTTTCCGAACACTTACGATTAAGATCATTAGCAAGTATTTAAATAAATTTTAATCGATGAATCATTCAAACATATATACCAAATTGAAACTCAATCGAATGCACCGTTTAAACGCTTGTGCACTTTCAAGAATTTCTCCCCATATGCCATTATGCCATAATATAAAAGAAATCTTTGTCGTAGCCCTGTAGAAAAACTATAAGTCCTATATACACCAAAATCAATACCGGTCTTAAGATGGTGATTTATAACATATATACCCAATTTGAGCTCAATCGAATGTACCGTTTAGGAGCTATCGTGTTCACTCACATACACACAAACACACATACATACATACATCTCGTAAAAATAGCATAAATGAATTCAGAAGATCTCAAAACGTGTAAATACACCAAAATCTCGAATTCGAATTTTTTCATAATTACAATACTTTCCTTACATGGTACATGTTCGGAAAGTAAAAATAACGGCACGGGTGCCTGGAAGGCGCGTGAAGCTCTTTGGGTATTTCAGAACGGCGGCTTATATTGCTTAGTTAGTCATGAGATCCGACATTATTTCATAAACATAGATATAAAGAATTAGAAAGTGCATTAAGAATTTGCAACTATATTTGTCATTAATTTGCACAAATTAATTTGCAAAATTTATTGTATTCTATCAAGAATTACTTATTTGGATTTTATTGAATTTTATTTATCTTTAGCTGAAATTTCGGGCTCGGGCGGGCTCGGGCTCCGACTTAAATAATATTGCTCGGGCTCGGGCGGGCTCGGATTAAAAGTCTTCGGGCTCGGGCTTCAAAAAGTGAGCCCGAACTCATCTCTAGTTTCTACTAGAGGTGTGCTGGATCGTTAAAAAGCTAGATCCGCAGATACGGATATGAAAACGGATCATTTGTTGATTTGTTGTCACATCCGCGAATGTGGATCTTTTGTTTGGAAATTACGAGTTTACCATGTTGGAGGGATAATTTCATACACAATGTGTGAAATATTTTGCTACAGTGATAATCTTCGGATCCTGTGTAACGCATGGGTTAAAAAATATTTCACTGTTTAAAATCACATTTTAAACATTTTTAAAAGGTTTTTTATGCATTAAATTATTGAATCGATATAATCAAACCAAGTCGGTTTTCAAATCTACAGAACCTCTTGTTATATCTTATTAAGACAGTAGTTTTAAAAAAAAAATCATATGCTTTTGCTACATATATACGATTAAGTAAAAAAGACACTTGAAAATTTTAGGAGGTCTCTTCACAAGCTGCAGTATACTGCCATAAAGGATAAACCTATGCCAGTTAAGAAACTTTCAGTAAAAATTTTGTATTGAAATAGGACGGTGTTTTGTACTGTAACATTAATAATCATTAATAATTAGGTGTAAATACCATTGGCGTAACTTGGTTTCGAATATCCACTAAGACCTGCCTGAAAAGATTTTAGCTTTTAGAAAAATTACTTTTTATTGCAAGAGATGGAGCTCTTCAGTGTGTGTGTGTGGGGGGGGGGGGAGAAAGTCCACCACATAGAAACATTCAAAAAGCTTACCAATTTAGGCCCATAGTAAAAACATACTAATAGCTTTAAATTACTAGTTTAAACGAGGGATTTTTGTTTTCTAAGCAAGAAGATTCACACAAAAAAAAAAGATTAATAAGTAAACAAAAATTATTAAGTTTTAAACAGTAAAATTTGTATTTAATTACACAAATATAAGAATAATTTGATTATTTTCATTTCTTTCACTTGTCCTGAAAAGCAATTAAAAGATCGGTCGAAGATTCATGTTTCTTTGCTCAGACGGATACGGATCTTTTTTTCGAATATCCGCGGATGTGGCTATCCATCACCTCTCTAGTTTCCAGACGAGAGATAAACGCACTTCTCAGGGAGGACTATAACCATTTCGCGAGAACTAACGACTTGTCACTAGTTCACTTCACAGCCGTCATGCTTGGTGCTAACAATTTACAGATTAAGATCTTTCGACCGATTTGTGAACTTTAAGACCCCATGATATAATTTTAATTAACTCTATTAAATAAGAAATCGATGTTCGTGAAAACATTAACACAATCATGGCTCGGTAAAATGACGGTTCTCAAAAGAATGGGTTGAACTTTCTCGTGAACAAACACACTTTTCAATTTACATTCTCATTTTCATCTCTCCCCCCCTGCACTTAAGCCAAAGAAAAATATTACTACAGAATTAAATTTTCATGTACAAAAAAAAAAAATTCATACAAAAATATTTTTTTCCCTCGTGTGTTCTAATTTTTAGAATACAAAAATGTAAATTATACTACACTATTACAAAAAAGAATGTGCTGTACAAAATATCTATTAACCGTAAGATTCCTTAGTTTCAATTTCCAATTGCATGAGCGACAAACGGTCTGGGATTTCTGAACAGCATCTATACAGTCTGGTTTTGTCTGCATCAGTTAGTGATAATTTCCGACGGTAAAATACGATATCTTAAAATATACGCAACGCTTCATATTGATAGTGTAATTTTCTTTGTCTTTCAAATTGAAATTATAAAAGGTTAAAAAAAAATCTCATTTAAGCTAAAAAATTCAGCCATTCAGTCAGTGAACGTTTGATTCATAGTCAGAATGGAGTCTTGTTAGTGTTAGAGGTTTTAAATAGTCTCTTTTTTTATTCAATACTGGTACGTCTTACTTCTCATATAGGTAGTTCTCATAGTAATTTAGGTAAGCTGATTCATTGGCTCCTTTAAAGTGGCATAGCGTACGTAGGGGGATAAAATTTGGCGCCGGGTGGTGCTTAGCACAGACTTTCTATATAGGGCAATTCCAGGACTTATGCCGCACATTTTTTTTAATTTGTGTAAAAAATACCAGGGTGCACATACAATAAAATAAATGGTGCTGTCTATTTAATGTGATCTTATTTTATTATTATTATCTGGTTAGGGATGGAGAGAAATTAATAATTTTCCTATTATGACCCAAAATCTGCAAAGGGTCTGGAACTAAGCTGTGCGGATTTTGGGGCTTCTACTGTAGTACAAATTAAAATCAGCTTCTTAATATCAATATTACTTTAATACCTAATGAGATAGGAATTAAAGTATGAAAAAGTATTTGAACATACAGGAAGGGTAATTTAAGAAGTTCATAACTCATTCCTTTTTCGTTCAAATGCTTTGAAAATTGGTATCCAGAGTTAAAATGAACTAATTTTTTTTAAATATGAAATGAAATCTAGGTGCTGCCACTGGGAAAAATGCAGTTGGTGCGCATTTAAATATCAAGATACCCTCTTATGCAAATTTTATGTATAGCAAATTAAAGTGCATGTGCTTTATTCATAAACGATTGTTATATGTAACTCTGCTATACTATGAATGATGGCCAAATAAAGGGCAAATGGGCCTTTTCCCCCCCCAGAGCTGTACATATGCATGTACTAGTACAATCAGTGACTATTGCATAGAAGCGATTTGATGTTGTAAGAGAATTGTTACTGTAACAGAGTTCAACTGTATTTGCAGCCTTTCCCTGATCCTAAACTAAAATCTAGGAGTGCCACTGATTATTTAAACAAAAGAAGCTTGTATCTAGGTTTTTTTCTTACAAGGAACTAGCATTGTTTTCCTTTCAAGTTCCAGTATTGTCTAAGAACCTTCAAGCAGGCTAGCCTAAGTACTTATGTAAGTATAACAAACTAAAAACATTGATGTTCATTCACTTAAAGCTGAGAACTGTTGCTGATTTGAGCTTAAAAGATTTTATGAAATTAATGATTGTTTAAAATTGATAGTAACGTGTGTCCCTATTAATTATTTCGGTAGATAATCAGAGATGCACCCAGTATTTCTGTTTAGGGAGGACTACAAATACAGTTAAACTTGTTTATAGGGAATAAATATTCTGTATATTAATTAAATATATATTATATATATATATTCAGTATCATACAAAACTCAACCATAGAAAGGAAGCTCATTTATGCCGTTCAGTATCAAAAATAATCAGGTTCTTTCAATGACACTATAACCAAGAACAACAGCATGCAGAATTATCTTGATTATTTATTTAATACCAGAATATTTTTGTTGAGGCTTCTTTCAAAATACAATATTTTAATTCGTGACTATTCCTTATTTTTAAGAAATTTTCACTTTTAGGGTGGAAAGGGGACTTCAGTCCCTTACGTTCTCTCTGTAGGTGCATCTTTGGACACAATATGGTTACATGTCCCTTGATGGGTGATATAACAAAACTCTTCTATAATTTAAATTTACCAGCTACAAGATAGGATAATTATAGAACGTATGATCAGGCATCAAAATATAAGCTAGTGTTATGAGGAAAGTGGTTGAAGAATGAAGATGTACATGTAACACACTTTCAGACATGCAACATGAAAAATTAAGTTTATGTGAAACTGCCCTGTAAGAAATTTTCTGCCTCATAAATGAAGTTGAAACAAGGTTCCCAAAATTCCGATTACTGAAACACAAGTTTTTCTTACCCATTTCCTATTAATTTGAATATAGAACCAATGATTGACATTCTTAATTATTTTTGTGCCCAGATAAATTTTGCTTAGTTGGCTCATGTTGGCCTTTGACTTTGAAACACTAGTCTTAAAAAAATCCGTCAAAGAGTATTAGCAATGAAAGTGGTCTAGATTTATAATTTAGGAAATATTTTGGGAGGCTCAAAAAGTCAGATTTTTTTTCACATCCAGTTGATAAAAATTCAAATTTTTTGGAAGCACAGGCTAATAAGGTGTTATGGCGCTTAATGTACCTTCTTTTTTATTCATTCATTACAGAATCGTGTGAAACAGTGAAATGATATTTATGAGCAATGAAAGAAATGATCCAAAATATCTAAAATATAAGTTATTTATTGATCTTTGTACAGAGAAGGATGGAAAGAGTATCTTATGGAATGTTGTAACAGAAAACTAGTCAGCTATAAGCTGAAATGCAATGAGGTCTTAAAGCAACAATACCATAATGATTAGGTATTTTGTGTTCCCATTACAAGTGAGCACACACATTATATCACAATTAGAAACACTCATATTTAGCTGCTTCAAAATAAATCTTATTAGCAATACAGATTATCACGTTGAAGTTTAAAATCATTTATCATACAAATTATTAGTAGCTTTTTAAATACTAAAATGTTTATGGATTAATTCCTTATACAAAACTTTAAAAAAATAGCCCAATTATAGAAGCGCTTACGGCTGCCTCTCCATAGCCATCTTCAGGTGTTCTGTTCTTGTTTTCCCCTTTCAGCATCTTTCTCCATTCTTCATCCATACACACACGAGCCATGTTGTTCACCAACACTTCTTCCACCAAAATTTTGAAGGCTTCGCTCTGATAAGCTTACTTCCTGTTTCTATATTCTGATATTTTTATATTTCCTAAAATCTACTTCAATTGGTTTTGCCTGAATTATACTGGATGGGGCTGTAGTCAATTTTCTTTATGCCGTTTTATTGGCCTTTCTGATATTTTCCTTCTTTGATACACCTAAATAGCAACCTGTCTTGGTTTAACCAAAACAAATTTAATTTATTCTATAAATTGCAGAGGTTCTTTGCTTATCTGATTTATCTTTATCATTCCTTATTCTTTGCATTGTATTTCAGTTTGGTTTTAATGACATTCTTAATCACTTTTTTAACTTTAAGCCTGCCCATTTACAAATATGATATACAGTTAATGAACTTTAATTTTTCTTTTACAGCATTTTCTGTCTTCTAATTTTCTCATTTTATTTTTAAACCAACATTCCACTATATCTTTTGGATAGTTTGCATTAACATTTATCTTCTGTAAATTTCAATTCCTTTTTCGAAAATTCCTCATTAAGAGATTTTTGTAGCTGTTTTACAATTTTATAGAGGTTTACAATTAAATTTCTTTTGAAACTACAGTTTGCTAGAACACCCCCAGTGATAGTAATACATAATTAGAAAAATAATAAGTTTCACAAGCACTATACTGTACTGTATAGGGGGTGGGGATTAAAGTTAAAAATGAAGCAACATAAGGGATTAAGAACAGCAATAAAACTAAACAGAAATGTAATACAAAGAATTCGAAATGATAAAGATAGATTAAGTATGCAAGAAACCTCTGGAATTTATAGAATATATATATATATTTTTTTCTTCTACCAAACAGGTTGCTATTTAGGTGTAACAAAGAAGAAAATATTCGGAAGAACAACAAAACAACATAAAGACAAGAAAATTGACTACAGCTCCCTCTAGAATAATTCAGGGAAGACCAATAGAAGTAGATTGTGGAAAGTATCATAAAAAAAATCAACAGAAACAAGAATTATGCTTATCAAAGCAAGGCTTTGGAAAGTTTGGTGGAAGAAGAAGCAGTGAACAACATGACTCATGCATGTGTGGACGAGGAGTGGAGAAAGATGCTGAAAGCAAGAAAAACACAAGAACACATGAAGATGACTGTGCAGAGGCAGCCAAAAGAGCTTCTGTAACTTGGTAATTTTTTTAAGTTTTAACAAAAAAATATTGATAATTTAAAAAGTATATCTTTTATATATAACTGCATGAGTGTCCTAAAAGGAGAACAGAGCATAGCAAAGGTACGAACATAACAGTAGTATTATAATAATAATAAATTTTTGAAACATTTTATATACAGCAAAATAGAATGTTATGTGATATAACCAATGAATGTACTTCAAATGTAAATATAATTTGCAACATCATGAAAATGAGCATGCTTTTTCAATAACTTATATCACTATAATACAGCATGTCTTACAGAAATTAAGATGCTTAAGGAAACTTATTCCAGAGAACTGCATTCTTTGGCATGTATAGATGTAATTCAAGCAGACAATTCATACAAACATGACAAATAATAGAGGAGGATGCCAACAAAATAAGGAAGGAATGGACGGTTAAGTACTTACAAGTAAAAACTTATAACACACATTCCTTGAAAAATTATCATTGATTTTTAAAATCTAAATTTTGTTGCATTAATAGGTTAAGTAAATCATTTGGTAAAAGAATTTCTTTTTAATGTCATTAAAAACAAGAAGCTAAATTCAACAAAAATATGTTTGTATAAAACACATAGAACAGTAATAAAATAGTAAATATGCTTTAAAAGGTGAAAAAGTTCCCTTCTTTATTAAAAACATAATATTTGAATAGCCACTTATCTGATAAAAGGATTTTTGTATGTTTTAAAACGCATGTGCAGTAACTTATTACTGTCATATGTGCTTTATATGAAGTTACTAATTTTAATGTATTTACCACTAGCATTTTATGATACTAATGTGTACTAGTTTGATAAGAATTGAAAATCTATCAAATCTGAAGTAAAAAAAGTTTTAAGTTTCAGAAATGAGAACATAAATTAAAACATACTGCCACAAAAGTGAAATAAAATAGTATTTTGGAACGCAAGAAAAAGTAGACTACAGTGTAACTCCAATTAAACAAAATCTTTGATTTAAAAAGGAAGAAACTATTTTTTGAGGTCTTGTCAGTAGTGTGATTGCAGTGAGTTATAGAAATTTTCAAAGCTTCTTCATTTCTTTCTTAAACTTATCTTCAAGAGGCAAAAATTTTCCAGGAAAATTAAAAGATTGCCTCCAAGTCTTGGTTCAAGTCGATCTCATAGCCTTCTAGACTTCAAAATTTGAATGCTTACCTATTGAGTCTAAGCAATGCAGAAAATTTAGTATTAAAAAGTTTATGGTGTCATGAAAAAAACAGTTTTCTATTATTCTATTTATTTATTTTTAAGGGATGAGACAGGTAAACTTTTTCCAGATGCTTACATCCATACACTTTACCACATATACACATACAAGGAATTCTTGATTAAATAAATATTGTGCCATTATTGTGACAGTTGTTAAATTGATGTTACACTGGATGTACTATAAAATTTCAGATTTAAGGAAAAGAAATATGCTATAAATTCCTACAAAAGATATTACACATAAAAAAAAAAAAATTCCATATCATGAAAAGCTATTCCAAATCATATAGAATCATTCTAATTCCATATCATGAGAAGTTACATATCTGAAAGTTGAATTTCAAATTAGCAAAAGCAAACTATAATAATTATGTGAAACAGTTTAACCTTTTAAAAAGGCCTAATACAAAAAACGATTTTTAAATGTTATTTTATTCTATTTGTCAACATGTCAAACATAAAGATACATCAGATGTATTCTCCATAACATGCATATACTGATGAGGTGCTAAAATCAAGTGTATAATGTGAACGTTTTGTTTAAAATCAGGAGGAATCAAACAAAGCATGTTTAGATAAGTATTGGGTATGTTAATTATTCATATACTATTGTTTTTTACACAGCTTTCAACACTTCAATAAAAGACAAGATAAATTATTAAAGCAATATATGAGTTTTATTGTGTATTTTTACCTTGATAAATGGCATATATTTAAAAAGTTCTTTTACGACTAAGATGAAATTTATGAGTATTATATATTCAGAACATTATATTTTTTTCATAATTAAAAGACTAGAAGAAATAACAAAAGAAACACAATAAATAATTTACATACTTGGGCACCTATTAAGGACCAAGAGCAATGTAAATTGTGAATTTCAAGAAAGGTAGCTGAATTCAAAAAAGTCTAGTACCCATTTTTAATAAATTTCCAAGAACTTTTAATCAAAGGGTATGGGAAAATGACTTAACTATCTCCTTATTTCTATATGACATTAAAAATCTTATATTTTATAAAAATAATTTAGAAATCTTTTATATTTTATGGCAAAGTTATTAGCAAAAACCATGATGCAAGAGAACAAAAATGCTTTGGTTATCCATCTCATTCATAAAATTTAACATAATTGTACTAATCTTATTAACTGAATCTGCTTATCTAATGTAAGTTTGACTTGTAGGAAGTTTAATAAACCTCCTGTTATATAATTTCTGAAGTAAGTTAACTAAAAACTAATACTACTTAATATTAAAGAAGTTATAAATTAATATTATTAATACGCATAAATACAAAGTTTCTTAAAGTTTATAACAAGTTAAACTGAAATTTTTAGTTTTCTTTCACAATAGAACAATTTCACAAATTTGGTAGACATTATGAATATGAAATTAGTTTAATGAATAGGAAACTAGTCTGTACTATTTTCTTTGTTTGAATATATATATAGATAGATCTGAATAACTGCAATGGTGTTTTCTCTGAATCTTTGTTGACCAACTAGAAATAAAGCAAATTTGTATGATAAAGAAAATGTAGTGAAATTTTTAAGGAGGTGACAACATAATAATCAGTAAAAAACAATACTCAGATGTGAAAAATGAGGGTTATTACTTTTTTCTTTTTAATTTAAAGTATTATGTAGTTTTCCTCTAGAGATACTGCTGATCTTTGCAAAATAGAACTTCGTAAGAAGGAATGAAACAAATATTGTCATTATTTAGATATATGTCTAAAATAAATTTCAAAAAATATATTACTATTTCTAGGATTTTAAAATAACCACAAAAAAAGATACAAAATTAAATATTTGATTGATTAGACTGGCATGCATACATTTATCATTAAAAAGAAAATTTGAAAACATTCATTTCCTTTTATTCTTAGAAATAAATGACATCTATTGTTAGGTTTTATGGTTATACATTGTGATAACTATTCTATTTAATGCCTTGCACCCCTTTTTATACCAGTTAATTCAAGTATAATTCACTTAAATAACACAATACAGATGTAGTGCAAAGCAATCCTATTAATTTAGAATGCAAGATTTTAAATGGCTATAGAAATAAAGAGATAATGTGAATGTTAGTATGAATCCTTTAACTAATATTCAACATTTAGATAACAGTTTAGAAGCATATAATTACATATGCAATATGAAAGTGATTAAAGCAACAAATAGAAAACAACTTCTAATATTCTTTTACTACAGGGAGAATGTTTTCAGAGGTAATTATTTTTCCTGTGTTTTTTAACTGAATACAGAAATATTCCCCCATATTTATTGAAGCAAATACATTAATTAATGCTTTAATTGTTAAAAACAACAGTGACATTTTCTCCTACACATGCATACTGTATAATAAGAGAAGAAAGACTGTACAATCCTTCTTAGGCATACCTAAAGCATACTGCCAGTTAGACAAGTACAGCTATGAACTTACTTTTTACCATTTTAACTATCATATTTAGAGAGAAAAATAATAAACTGTTTAAAATTGATAACAACAGACTAGCATTCAGGAGCATGTAAAAGGAGTTCATAAAATAAAAGTAAGTTATACAGGGTGTTTCAAAATTAGAGGAACAAACTTCTAGGAGGATTAGGTTACACCAAGACTGTTCAGAATCATACAGCAATGTGGGGTCAGAAATGTCATCTTCATGTCCTTGTTAATAATCACTTTGGAAGAAATGTTGAAGTATGCTTCTAATTTCTTAACAAAGTTTTATAAACAAAAGGCTCTCCTCCAACAATTTCATCAATGTAATGAAAAAAAAAATTCTGGATTAACAATTTTTATTAAGTGCAATCTGTGAAAGATGCATTAGTTTTTGAAAACCCGTGGTCGTAAATTTCACTATTACTTGAACTCTTTTTGTAAAGTTATTATTAACAAGCACCTGAAGAAGGCATTTCCAGATCCACATTGCTTTATGATTCTGAATGTCTTGGAGTAATCTACCCCCCCCCCTAGAAGTTTGTTCCTCTAATTTTGAAACATCCCATAGATTAAAAGCTACTTCAAGAAATTCAAACATGTGTATCCAGTAATGAGCTACCATGACACTCCTTTTTAATTCATCACTGTATTAGAATATGTTAACAAAGTAGCACTAACAATTTGGTTACATTACATAAAGATTAATGAAAAATAAAACATATTAACAACAATTAACAACAAAATATGCTTACAAATGGGTTCATTAAAACTGAATAAACTGAAACTGATCTGATTTTGCATTTTCAAAGTAATCTGAATTCAGCACAAATTTTTACTTTGCATAGTTTTAAAGTACATTGCTTTAATAAATTCAATGGTAATTTCCATTGTTAAAACAAAATATTTACCAACATTGTACAAAAAATATATTAAAAGATATGCTACGGAAAAATATTATATTCCCATACTTAAAATGCAAAACTGAATTAACGAACATTAATAAATTTGCTATTTGCTGTAAAATAATAATATAAATAATTATTTTAATTAGTGGTACACTAATCATGAATAACATGAAATGAGGCTTTAAGTAGGTGCCTTGAGAGAAAATTCACCAACAAAATATACTTTTTAAAGCATTTGGCACAAATCCTTTTATGAGAATATTGGACACATAATAAGATAGTCACATAAAAAAACAGATTTCAATTATTACTTTTCTCACTTCCATTCACAAAACATTTTAATCTGCAAATCTCATCATATTTACCTTAAAAAACAGTGAATTTGAGCAAATATTAACAACTATTATTTACTAATAATATCAGCTACTGGCTTTCATAGCCAGTCACTCAGCAAAAAACAAAGCAGAGATTATATTTTTTAATTCTTAAACATTTTACTTTACTTATTGCCTTCAATAAATTTCTTAAATCTAATAAAAACTTCAAAATGAACATATAGGCACATAGCTACATTAAAAAAATAATGCATGTCTTCAAATGTTTTTCTCCTAGTTAATATAGGAATGTAGTTCAAAGCATATAACAATGCATATTTTTACCCTTACACTTAGAATAAGTATTACAGAGGATAAAAACAAAACATGAAACAACATACATATAAATATATACACTTTATATTGTAATAAACATTACAGTTATTTAAATGATTTATATAGTAAATAAAAGAACCAGAACAAATTAACATGAGATACATAAAAAAATAATCTCCTTGACATGAATGTAATACATTAGGTTGCATCTCAACATAGTTATGCTGTAAAAAATCCATAGTTGTCCATAAAACATGTTCAGACAGAAATGAGCATTTGTGAATTTTACAAAACACCATGAGAAAGAAAAATGAACATTGTCCATGTTTTTCCAGATTGTTTTTATAATGACTAAAAATGTTAATGTTCAAATTTTAGTGAAGCTGATGCAAAATAATGGGAATAACTGAAGATAAAAAAAAAAATCTACTAAAGCAGCAATAAAAAGAAATATTTGCAAATCAATTGCTCTTTTGTGCAAAAGTTTGAAAGACTGTTAAACATGATGTAGAGAATCATGTAAAATTTATTAACAGCCATTTTATTAAAAAATATACAACTCTAATGGCTGTTAATATAAGATCAGACAGGTGACGTCTGACTAGTCCTTCGGATATTCCTGAAATTAAAGACAAATCTGTTGCACTCAGTAGGTTCTTCTGATTCTGATGGAGTTCCGGGTTCAGATGGTGGTTCTGAGGGGGGTTCAGATGGCGGTTCAGAAGGAAAGTCAGAAGCCACATAGGAATTATTTAGAATACTTGCAGTTTCAAAGGTAGCAGGAGAATTGCGGATAAAAGTACCTCCTTGCATATTCTCAATGGCTTTTCTTAACTACAACAAAAAAGGAAAAAATATCATTTATACTTTTGCATGTATAATTTCAGCAGAGTATTAAGTGTATATGGATTAATTTTTCACCTGGTGTGAAATCAAATTTGAAAATTTACAGATTCTTTATTTTTATTCATTTGTACACAAGACAATATCAGTAATAAGAGAGTTTATTTCCATGGCTACAGCATATAAGAGAAAAATGCAAGTAAATGCTATATAATGATTACATAATTATTTGACATTAAACATAAATGGTAGTCAAATTCTTCAATCATCTTACTTTTGTAGAAGCTTTTTTTTTTTTTCTTTCAGAAAATATATGAAGATACATTACTTTTTGTTGGTTTACATTATATATATCAGAAAATTACACTAACAGGGATGCTACAGTCAAAACCTCAGTTTGTCTCAGCATCGTCTCAGTCAAAATCCCTTTTTGTCTCAGTTTGTCTCAATCAAAATCCCTTTTTGTCTCAGTTTGTCGCAATCAAAATTCCTTTTTTTCTCGGTATGTCTCAACTAAAATTCGTTTTTTCAAGTTTGTATCTCAACCAATTTCATTTGTTTGTTCGTTTATGTGTGTTAAGGCAAACCTGCACGTGGGGTATCTGCCTAGCATGGAGGGTGCCTTGGTAGGAGGACTTTCTAAGGGGTTCTAACACGTATTCACGTTACATCTGGAGAAAACCTACCAAAACTCCAGATCCCAATTTTATTTATTTTATCTCAGTTTATCACTAAATAATTTTTTCCCCATCAATTTGATAATTAAAAGAAAGTTCAAGAAAAAAGAACCAAACAGTACGACAATTCTTAGGCTTAAACCAGGGATGACAATATTTAGCAAGCCAGAAGATTTGAAATGCAATAAAAATAAATTAGGGGACTCAAGAGGATTTTCAACAGGGATGTGATTGGCCAAGAAAAATGGGACCGGGTGGGGGGGGGGGAGAACAAAATTTTTAAAAATTTTAAAAGGTATAATGCATGTTAGCACAGTGATATCAAATAATCATGTTTTCATATTAAATGAAGTCAGGGGTCTCCGAATATGGAATTAATGATAAAAATTACATATTAGGTATATAAGTACAGCATAGGACCGATTATCCGGAATTCCGAAATCCGGAAGTACCCAAAAGCCGGAATGGCCGCCAGTCCCTTTTTTTTCCGATCATCATAATGAAATAGGGGAAAAAAAGGTCTTAAAAATTTAAAGCAATCCGAAGTTGACTTGCAAAACGGAGGGGGGGGGGACGCACATACATACAGATATATTTTTATTTAGGTATTTTTTAATAATCAAAAGAAATTAAACAACAGAACACAAAGTTTTTAGAATTAGAACACAAAGTTTTTAATTTATGTGTTTGAATCTGTTGGAAGAATAATAAAAATAAAAAATAATACAAGAGAATGATTAAAAAAAAAAGAAAATCGAGTGTAGTTCTGTGCTTCCTACCTCTTGCATTTCTGCTTATGCGATAACATAATTGAATCATTGGAATGTCGAGCAGGAAAGTAGGTCATGACTCACTAGAATTAAATAATCTGTTATCAACATTTCTGCTCTTGGGCTTTTTTTTTTTTTTTTTTTTTTTCGTGCGCCGCTTTGGAATCTTTAAGATTTAAATAAACAGAGCCAGCTGGCCAGTTTTTTTTTTTTTTTCCCCTCCCCATCCTCTCTTATATACTAGCATACTAGCTCCGCAGCTGTAAAATATTTGTGTTTTTGTTATGTATCTGTGGTAATTTGAGAGCATATGCAGCTGTTTTTGTTCTTTTTTTTTCCCTCCACCATAGGATTTGGCAACACTGAATCCATCACATGCAGTTAATCCATTATGACCACGATTCTGACAAAGGAATAATGCGTTCAGGTAGAGATTCACCTAATTTTGAATGACATATTTGGATGGATATTGGCTAGTTGGGGGGGGGGGGGAAGAGGCAGTAAGAGGAAAAGAATTTCTTTCCTCCCCACGTGGTAGATACGAAATGAGCATGGTTGCTGCAGTAGATGTAACGTAGACCGGAAACTCAACTCAACTCACCCACCCCCCTTTACACCGGGAGCTTTTCTTTCTCCAATACCGGCCGGAGGTTTATTTTGAGGACCGGAATGTTCAGCACAACTCTCAACACGTGGTCGCGCTCCCGTGAGTCAGATTCAAAATTACTCGTGCTCGCTGTTTTGGCGCAGAATTGTGCAGATACGGCCAAAATCGTACCGAATGTCGCAAAATGGCGCAGGCCAGTGGTTTTGTCTCAGTTCATCGCAAATGTCGCAGGTGTAGCATCCCTGCATTAAACATAGTATTAGAAGTATCTAAAAATCCATGTGATCTTGTGTAATAGATATTTGAAAATCCTTTTTAAAAATTGGACAAAAATCTATTTTTAAAAAGTAGTAGAGATTTTTAAAAAATCAATTTTTAATTCTTTTTTTTCTTTAGATGTGCAGTTTAAAAGGATTTATTTTTTAAAAATGTGCTTTTAATTCAACATTTAAATGCATTCAGTTCATCATTTGTACCATACTTTATAAAATGAAAAAATATATATATTGAAATTGGACTGTCCCCTTAACTAGTAAAAATGTTCTAATATAAGGGGATGGTAAATCTCTTGATCGTTGTACTCAGACAATAGGGATTTTATTCCATGTACCAATATTTTAAACTATTAATGAAAGTTCTTATTTTAATTTAGCCCAAGTAAAACAGGAACTGTCTTCATTTATTTAATTACATCTTTTCAGTCATGTTACTAACAAAGTACAACAAATAATCCATACATAAGAGAGAGGGGGGGATGTAAATTAAAAGACTTAACAATTTTTCATACTTTTACAACCATTCCTTAATCATACAATATTACAGAAGTAAAATCATATTTAGAACTTGCATACCTCTTTTAATGCAACTACACCAACTAAGCGTCCTATTGCAGTGACATATGCATGATTCAAGCCAAGCATAGAAAATAAGGAATGTACCTATATATAAAAAATGATCCAAGTTATCAGATAGGCTATAAAATCAATGAAATATCTCAACTATAAAGGAGAGCTTCAAGATATATATATATATATATATGTAGTAATAAAATAAACTTTGCTAATTTAACCTAATTTAATTTAATGTTAATTGAAAAAGCTTCTTTAATGTTTTACTCTTACTGTAAAGTTTATTTCTCGGTTGTACAAATATTATGCTCGGAGACGTTTTTTGAAGTTCCATATTGTTGATTCAGCAGTATCTTCAGTTTTCTGTGGTAAAGTTACCACAGTTTTCTGTGGTTTTCGTGCTTTTAGAACTCCTGGGTAACCAGGTGTTTCTCATGTCTTGATTGACAATCGAGTTAACTAATTAGGTTTGAGAGTAACGCCTTCGCAATCGTGCTGCACCCTGCCAGCAGGTGTAGTAACTAAGGAGTATTTAAGCAAGAGCGCAGAAATTTTGGGAGTTTTAGAGATTTAGCTTAGCTTTTAGGAGTTTGGAACGTGAAGCTTTTGCAGGAGCTTCCAGCTTTAGCTGTTAGACTGTGATGTACGAAGATAGCCCCGGAGCTAAAAGGTCGCCGGCCTGACTACTGCCCTCTGCCCGAACTTTGAGATAAACTATTTAACCTAGAACCCCAATGCATTTGCGTCAATCATTTCAACAAGGGATGGCGTAAGGCCCATTCATTACATATATATATTCTAAGTATGTTATTTCCAATAGTTCAGTTCTAAATAAACATACCCAGCAGTTAAACATTTTTAAAAAAAAAAGATTAAATAATAATAATAGATAACATGATTCAAGAGAAAAGTTATTTTCTTAAAAAAGGAAGGATCTATTTTCAAATTGATTATAGTATAAAAAAATTATAAATAATCTCAATCAAAAATGATTTGTCTAGGAAAAAAATTAAAACTGTATATGTATTCAAACAATAGTTATGCATTCAAAAGATAAATAAAATACCTTAATCAAAGATGTTCTCTCGACCAACTGGAAAGGAGCAGGATCAATATGGCACTTGCTGAAATCTACAGGAACATTCAACTGTTCTTCCTCCCATGCCAATTGCTTAAGGAAAAAAAAATAAGAATTTTAAGTGTATAAATAATACAAGTACAGATCACATATTTTATACTTAAAGTTATTTTGATAGATTTTACTGTCATACAGAATTACTTTTATAGCTGTTTGCTCAGACATAGACAGCGGGTAAGCCAAGGGGCCTGTTCTCTTCCCAAAATTTGGATTTTTTGTTTATTGGATGTCAATAATCTTTTTCGTGAGAAATTCTTCCTCTTGGGTCCTTCCGGAATATTTTTTTCTCACTATGTCCTAGCTGTTTGAATTTTAAAATAACCATGCTCTAACATATTTATTATACCATCTGTAATAATGAAATTTATATTAATGAATAATTGGCTAAAAATAGAATTAAAAGCTGTCTTGCTTCTTAAATATTATACTTAGAATTAATCAATTATATAAAACCTCCAATTACATAAAAATTGCTCTTTCTGTTAACAGTAATTTCATTAGAGAAATGCTCTTTTTAAAAATTGAATTATTTGAAACAGATAAATATGAAATGACACAGCTTGGGATGTTAAGCCTTCCCTCGGACACACACACACAAAAAAGAGTGTAGTAAGTTAATGCACATCTTTTTTTTTATAAGATTAAATAAATATAAGCATCTTGAAAAGTTTCAATTTTGAAGTCTTCCAAATTGTTGCATATTGAATATTTTTCAGTAGAGCATTCCTTAAACAAGTTTTCATTAAATCTAGGAAATAAAATGGCTCTTCATGTTGGACTATGATTAACAACTTAACAACATTTGCATATATGTTGCATATATTTGCATGATTATATAATTGACTCGTGGCTTAAAAAAAAAATGTAGAGCTAGATGTGCAAAAACCGTATGAAAAACATATAATCAACATTTACTAAACAGGTTAGCTTTAGTGCAGGGATGGTGAACAGGATTTCATCAAAGTGCCAAAATTAAATTTGAATGTAACTTTTCCCCAAATACTCTTCTTTAAATTATTTTGTTTATTTATTCTTTTTTATTATTATCTCAGTTTTTGGTACATCTTTAAAATTTTCTGAAGTGCCAGAAAACCAGAAACACATCAACACTCATGCCACGTATTTGCCATCCCTGCCCTAGTGAAAGGTGCGAGAATGAGGGGGCTTATTGTTTATTTAAGCAAAATATTATGCTCAAAAATTCCAGCCTTAATAAACCATGTCTTAAACAGATTCTCAGTGCCCCTCAGTGGTCTAGAATGAAATCTGTCACCATGTTTTGTCTGATACCTGGCCACGATTGCCTGCATAAACACTATGTCGTATCAACATTGTTCCTGACCCTTTATGCACCCTTTGTGATCTCCACGAAGATAAAGACTTGTCTCACCTATATAGATGCCCTACTCTTTTTCGGATATTAATCTGAGAATGCTACTGAATAGCTCGTTTTCCTTTATAGATTTATCATCTCTTTTGACATTTAATTGTCTTTTAATGTACCACTGGAAAATTAAAAAAAAAATTCTGTTATTTAAGACACTACATGAAGATGAACTTCACCTGTGAAGTTGCTACTAGATTACATGAATGATTTTGAATAGATAAAAATAAAATTAAAACTCTCAAAAACTTAGCCTAATTTAATAAAAAAAAAACTATACAAAACTTTTAACTAAAGCCTGTACCCTGATAAATCAAGGGTATTTTCTTTATCTCTAATAAAAAATGAAGAAATCAGGTCATATATATAGTTTCTCAAAGTCAGTTTGTTTTTCATGTATACCAGATATGTAGTGCAACTTACATATCTGGTATACATGAAAAATTGTCTGCAAATTTTACTCAAAGAAACTAACATCGCATAAAAGCTAGCATTTTTCTATGCTGAAAAAATTATTTACACAGATTAGTAAAAATTAAATGATCAGAACAATATATTTTCTGCCATATTTTGCTAGGCACTAGACACTAAGATGTAAATGAGATGAGCAAGAGATGACATGGTTAAATCTGAGGGAAATGGGAGTAATCATTTTT
This sequence comes from Cheiracanthium punctorium, assembly GCA_038373885.1. NCBI lineage: Eukaryota > Metazoa > Arthropoda > Arachnida > Araneae > Cheiracanthiidae > Cheiracanthium > Cheiracanthium punctorium. The sequence goes on along the minus strand of JAWZYV010014616.1, from coordinate 2,249,853 downwards.
AGAGTCTGAATAAACAAATATACAAAAAACTCTATTCACAGTTAACTACACTTTACTGAAAATTAAAAAAAAATTATTATAAAAATATACTTAATGCCATTTCTTACTTCTTCTTGTGACATATCTATGACTCTTTCTTTAGGCTTGAAAAGAAAAAAGAAAAAGGTAAAGGTACATACAATCATACACAAACATGTAATAAATAAACTACTGTATAAGATACATTTTATTTAGTTTTATATGTTAACAAAAATGTAATATTTCAAAATTTAGTTTGCAGAAACTAAGTATCAGTTTGTTCTATGTGCTATACATCAAAGGTTGAACTTTATTAATGCTTTTCATCGCAAAGAAAGCAAAAGTTTAAAATAACTTTTCAGAAAGTATGCTATTACAGATAATGTTAGTTCGTGGGTAAAACGAAAAAAGAAATAAAAATAGGAAAACCATACATGCTTTTTAGGGATTATATCTACTTCTGATAGGTTACTAAAGTATTTTTTTCCTTCTGAGACAAAGCAATCAGCCAGTGGCGGCTCATGGGTTATTTAAGAGGAGGTTCACAAAACAATTTTCGAAAATTAAATAGGAAGATACGACGCACCTTATAAGTTAAAATAGATTTTCGTTTCCAGCAGTTAATGGAAAACAATGCACGCGAATGAAAGAAAACAAGTCATCTTTGCAGGGCCGTACCCAGAAAAAAATTCAGGGGAGGGGGAGGGGAACAAGAGGTGAAAAAGGCTAAATTTTTCACAAAAAGGCTTCATTATTATTATTTTGTTAACAAAATTTTAAATTTCGGGAGAGGGGGGGGCGCAGACCCCCTGGTCCCCCCCACTCCTTGGTACGGCCTTGCATCTTTGGTCTTACATTTCATCACCAAGATGAGTTTTAGCAAAAGTACTGTCTTGATTCATTTTATTTCCATTTTTTTTCAAAGGATACTATTGAAAAATGCCATTGCTTTAGCTCCGAAACACGTCTTTCACTCGCATCTAATTTACTTTACACTAGTTTGTAAAAAAATAATGTAGAGAAAAATGATAGAAATAAAGACAATATTAAGAAAATGGAAAAAAAAATTAACTAACCAAATGTAACAAACCAATTGAAAATCCGGAAGCTATACTTCAAAAATTGGAGCTGTGTGCATGATGAAATTGTGCAAATGGAATGATTTCATCTGTACCGTACACTTTCCCAGCTGTTTCGGCTTCTCATGCCAAAGAGCAGTTCAGGGGGAAATTTTTCCCGTTCGCACGTGCGATTGATTCAAGACTGCTGTAGTAACCTACACTACAGTGCGTTAGCTATAGTAAGCCTATTTAATAATAGTGGGGGGAGGGGGGGTGAGCATAAAATTCATGTTTTAAATTCACATAAATCTAGAAGTGTGCTTAATATTTGTTTTAAATTTAATTTGTTAATGTGTTTATTCTTTAGTTTTTCCTTTGGGGGTTCACGTGCTCATGTGCTCGAATGGAGGAGCCGCCACTGCAATCAGCTACAAAGGACACTGGATGCTTAAAACTAATTATTTAGGAAAAAAATTTGAAACACTCTACATGAGTTCAAGCTTGTTAATTTATAAAAGTATCTTCAACATACTTTATAGAAACACCACAAGTAACTTTAAAATTTAAAGAATCACATTAACATACTAATTAAAAACAATTTTCATTAGTTTAATCAGTTTTCTAAATGTGATTTCAAATAAAAAACTATATTCGTAGCAATTTTTGAATAAAATTAATCCTTAAAGTGACCTCCTGCAATTTTGTTAGAGGCACTCAGTTCTTCACATCTCAATTATGCCAACTTCTGAATCAATCACTTCAACTACACATTAGCAAGAGATCACTGTATTCATAATTTTTCCCATATTACTTTCACAGGAGAAAACTGAAAAAAAAATACATTTTAAAGCTGAATATTTTGGAATTTGTTTAAACATTAAGAATGAATTAAAGTAAAAAATAGTGCCAATAGTTAACTTAAAAACAATGTTTCGATTGCTGTTTCAAAATGGAAAAAAAAAAAGTCTTAACCCATTTCCTGCTGGAAACACTCCTACTGACTGAAACTTGACCAATATCACTTTTCCTTCATTTTATTAGCAAACTAAATGAATAAAACTGATTTCGGAAGAAAATACTTGTTTGCAACTACAAAATGTTGCAAAAACACATCATCAGCATGAAACGATATGAAAAAATCCTATTTTTTAGTTGTGCAGAATTCTTTAAAATACTCTGTATGAAACATTACATTGCATTTACTGCAGATAGTTATATTGTTTGACTCTAACAATATTTATATCTTCTTCTCTTATTTTTGGGATTTTTCTGAACTGGATGATTAGTTTTGCTTCACTTTCTAATACTTTTTGCTGCATTTCAAATGATGATGGACACCAATAATACTTTGCAGTGATAAATTTCTTATAAATTTCTTTTAATATTATCCTCAAAAACATCTTCTTTAGTTCAGCTATAGCTAAGCTTCTTTAGAAATCAAGAAGAGACATTTTAGAACCTTTTCCTAACTTATAAAGCTTCCATGCATCTGTTTTGGCTACATCAATAAAATTTGTAAAGATGGACCACCGCCATTTTCTACCCTTAATTTTTATTATTTTCACTGAGACAAAGTTGTTAAATTGATGCCTCCCATGTGTTAGTTATAGTTTTCTGCAACTTTAGGTAGAGGAATATTGAGACTCGTTTTTTTTTAACTGCTTTGTATATCTCTTTGCTGTACTTGGGGATACAACAGTGTTCCAATTTAATAAAACATGGAAATGACTAAATTTTAATTCCATCTTATCAAAAAATCTATCAAGAATTTTAATACAGATTTTGTGAGAGAAAAAAAAAAGTTTGTTATTATGATACGTATATTTAGTCAATTCCATAACAATCAAATCAAACACATTTTCACCGAACATTATAAAAACAATCTATGAGTTGAAAGTTGCAGAATTGTTCTACAAGGTTCTCTACTTTTAACTTTACTACAGCATTATTATCACTTAAAACATCACCACCAATATACTCTTCATCTGCAATAACATGTTCACCAGATGGAATAAATGTCAGATCAATTTTACCTGAACCTTCATCATCTTCATCAAAACATAATTCACACAATTCTTCATTTTCTAACTCTGCCAAAAACTGTAAAGCTTCTAACATAGTTAAACATAGTTTGCTTTTCTTATAACTTATGCCTGAATATGGAAACAATTTTGAATTGAATCAAATGAGAAAAATCTGTAAATAACTTTTATATTGCATTATGCCAGCATTGTGTTTTTGCATCATTTTAAAAAAGTGATAATTTAATGGAATTAAAATTTTTTTCATGCTTTCTTGCAACTGTCATTTCCTTCAAGACATTCCAAATAAAAATAAATAAAGTTTCTTAACTAGACTGGGTAACTCTTGTCTTTTAGTGAGAGCTTACAAAACAACAAAACTTACCTTAGCAAAATTGTTAAAGTTCAGCTATTTTTTCAAATTATATCATTTCGATACCAAAATAAATTATTATAAATTTAATCATCTATAAAGGTCATCTGACAAGAAGAAAGCTGAGAAAAACAATGAAATAAAAATATTAATGCTGAGAAAATGCAACATCAGCAGGGAATGGGTTAATGGTAAATGTTTTCATATGCCATGCAATCAGGCCCATTGCTAAACTGTTTTCATAGGGGGGGGGGGGGGAATTCAAATTTTCCGAGGGGGCTTTCAACTATACACACACATACATATATATGTACAGGATGCCCCAAAAAGGTGATAACACACTCTAATTCTTTACCAATTAGAGATAAGTGGACAGTGTGAATTGAAAAAATGTTCAAAATAAACTAGGAAAAAAGACTGACTAAGAAAAAAAAAGTCCTATCATTAATTTTCAAAAAGTGGCACTTTTTAATTTTGTGTACAACCCCTGTACAGGAAAAATTCCCAAGTAGTAAGATGTGTCTCACACTAATGTTGTGGTATACAAAATGTCAGCCTTTCATCATAAAACGACTCTGAGAAACCTTTAAAGAAAGATGATCAGGGCTATATATGAATTTGAATGTGAACGCTGTGTACAAGGTAGAGTGTAAAAACTTATTCTCTCTTGTAATTTCAGCACGACCCTTAAGAGGCCTCTGTAGTCTGCTTGCGGAGATTCAAGTCCCAATGCTTTGCTATGGAGAAAAGTGCCTTAACGCCTAATCATTTTTCTCAGAAAGTATTAGGTATTTTTAAATGAAATTTTCCTGTGTGAATCTTGAGAATTATTTGCAAGGATTATGCGAATCAGATTTGAGTTAATTTAGCCGAAAGAGATTTTATTGTAGTCTGAAAAGTAACAAATTCTAGACTGCAATAAAAACTCTTTTGGCTAAATTAACTCAAATCTGATTCGTGCAAACCTTGCGGATAGTTCTCAAGATTCACACAGGAAAATTTCATTTAAAAATACCTAATACTTTCTGAGAAAAAGGATTAGGCGTTAAGGCACTTTTCTCCATAGCAAAGCATTGGGACTTGAATCTCCGCAAGCCGGCTACAGAGGCCTCATAAAACGCGATCATCTGATGTGTTTTCTCTTTGGGAGACAGTAAAAAGTGGTTTAAGTCAGCATATTTATCATCATATCTCTGACATTTTTCAGGATATAATTCTCAAATTCTGTACATTACTGCATTAGTATACAGAGCACATTTTACTAATCTAACTTTTTTGTACCGGTCGTATACAAATTTAAAAAGTGTAACTTGTAGAAAATTTATAAGAGGAATTTTTTTTCCTACCTTATTTTGAACATTTTTCAGCTGCCATTGCCACTTATCTTAAAAAGATAAAGAATTAAAGTGTGGTGGTGTTGTTGTTGTTTAAATAAACCTAAGCTGCGACATTTTATAACATTTGAAAGGTAAATTAATTAATGATTAATGTTCTGAAGTTTAGTAAATGAAGCTGATTTATAATTTAAGTGCCTTTAAATCACAAGATATAATGGTCTGAGTGACTTTTTTTTTTAATGTCAATAGTATTGATCTTGGATTACAACTAATTACCCCTTTTTAATTATGTTTTCCTAAATAATTACTTTTTGCTTTAAATTAATTACATACTAGGTTTTAATGATCTCTGGAGGTGTAAATCAAATTTTCTTCTAACTTCTGCTTCCTTTGCTAACTATCACATTTTTCTCAATAGCTTAACTTATAATCTGCAGTAATATTCTCAACTTTTGTTTAAGTCCGGATTTTAATTTTTTCACCCACTAACTTCAACTTTCAACTTCATTTCCCCCCCCCCCCCAATTGGTACCTGTTGCCGACTAATTTTGCTTTGGGCGGCACTTGGGTTTTTCCAGGGGGGGTGGGGGAGGCTAAGCCGTCAATAGCAAAACCTCCAGCACTACAGCCCTGCATGCAATATCTACTCTAAATTAAAAACCATGCACACACACAGTGTTTGTTTTCACAGTGTAAATATTAGAAGTCAAAGGAAACATTAAACAAAATGAAAGTTAAAAACATACCAACTGCACACGTTTAGGAACATTAGGAGTTGGAGGTCCACTATCTGACTAAAAAAAAAACAACAACAAATAATAAAAATGCATACTTTTAAGAATTTAAACTTTTTTCTTTTAATTAAGATGCAGACTCAACTATAAAATATGCAAACTTATTTGAGTCTAGTATTTATCAGAAATCTAGTAAATGAACTTATAGGACCGCATTACAAAACTTGCAGGACATGCAAAACATTCATGTTTACATTAACTTAAAATGAAAGTGCTTTGTTTCAACATTAACATATTGATATTTTAGTTATAACAGCTAAAACACATATGTGAATATAATATTATCACTAACTTAAGCTTTTTAAACAAACATTACATATTTTGTACCATCCATTAATGAGATATACAGAGTTAAGCATGACATATAATTCAACAATTTAAAACAGAAAGCAAACTACATACTTTATAAGTATACATACTTTAATTTTCATAGTGACTGTAAACCAAAGCTTATCAAATTGTTTGATTTCCCATTATTAGAATTTTGATATAAATAATAAAATATCCAAAATTATTGCTTTATATTAGAAAATAATACAGAAATTCAGAAGACAACAGAAAAGCTCTAGGCTGATAGATAATGATTTGAGCACAGTGGCATAGCCAGAAATTTTTCATGGGAGAGGGTTACGACTGTTGCTACTCACATATATGTATACGTTTGTGAAGAATATACCTTTTGTATGGCAAAAAATTCCTCATGGGAGTTTGACCCCTTATCCCCCTTGGCTACATCACTGTTTGAGCAGAATAATGTGTGGATACATTTTAGTTTAAAAATAGCGCATTATTCTATGTCAGAAAAAGTGGAAATAAACTTGATATCTACCTTAAATCAATCCTCATATCAAAATGTCAAATGTGATGCAAAACGTGAAACATAAACATGCAACAATATAAGACTTTATGCTAGCATAAGAAGTAAAAATCAGACCCGGATATGCTCAGTGGGAAGCAGGGAAGTTTTCCCAATGTTCCAGTCACTTCCATGCATTAACATTTTATTCTGAACACACTTACAAGCACAGAAGTGGGCACCATTTACATATATTTCCCAGGCTGGTGTAATCAATTTTATTTCACCCTAGTAAAAACATAAGAATTTATAACCTAAACTGTACTTATGTATTTATTACCAAAGAGGCTAGTGAAGTTTACCTTTCTTACTACAGTAAAAATATTTTAGAACTGGTGCAACTAGAAAACATCTATTCCTAAATCCACTTCTAATAAAATAATTTAAAGGTTTGTAAAATACAACAGAAAGAATTTTAGCAGCTAACAAGGGTGTCTCAAATAGTCAACTGTATTCAAAGAAGCCCCCAAAAGATTAACTTAACCTAAGTATTATGCTTGAACATTTAAGAAATTTTTAAAAATTAATTAAAAAATTACCTTTTCACTTGGATTAGCATCTTCTAATGTTAAAGCTTTTCGAAATATTGCTTCAAATGCTGCACGCAGTCTGGAATCTATAAATGTTCCATTATGGATATTAAAATATACATCAAATGTGTCCAAAATATTATTTTTCTTTACAAATGTGAGCATTATCCATCATACAAAAGAGCATTTAATCATTTTACAAATCTTACCCCTTCCTTTGAAAAAAAATTATATTTTTAAATCTACACTAAAATTGTGCATGTTTAGCAATTTATTAAACATAAAAACACAGTTTTTTAAAAAAGTAATTTGAAAAATCAGTATAAAAATATTTTACCATGAGCAATGCTGGATGTGATAGTTGAGTAAGGGGAATGCATAGGAGAATGCTTTAAAATTGACTTTTTGGGTGATGTAGGCGTCATTGGTGGAGAAGGTGGAGGAGATCCTCTAGATGAAGGCTAAAAAAATATGCTTGCATTTTACAAAAATACAGATACATTAAATAAGTAATAGACAATGTGGATTCATACAGATATCAGAGTTTAATGGACAAACTAATAAAATAAATCACTGATTTCAGCTTAAGTATTAAAAGTACAGAATATTCCTATTATACAGTAACTGATCCTTAACCCGTAAGCAGTCATGCTGGGATAAATCTCACCCCAGGAACATTTTTTTCTTCGTAAAATGGGTGAAATATTTTGAGAACAATTATGCCCCGTCTTCTACCTTTCAAGTTCAAGGTCTAGTTGGGGTGAGTGAAGGAATGTTGTTTCTTTGTTGTCCAGGAGGGGAGTAAATTCCACTTTGGGATTAAATACTCCCGCACGACTAGCAACGTTTCATTTCAATAACACAGTATGAGTAGAGATGACATCCGCTTATGAACGAGAGCAGTACAGACTTCACAATTTTCTAGCTGCAGTAGAAACTGATACTGAAATTGATAATTCCAGGGAATTGGAAAATCATCCCATTTTCAGAAAGGGGAGCATGATACAAATTCTGAGCAAGAAAATGATTTAGAAATTATGGACGAAGAAATTGATAGCAATGCGAAATTTTTCATTGGGAAAGATGGAACAAAATGGAAGACGATCCCACCAGTGAAAACTGTTTGCACAAGATCTGGAACATTCTTACCCAAAAGCCCTGTATGAAATAACAGTACTCAAATTGAAAGAGTCCAACGGATTGTTTGATAGCTATATGATGAAATTATGGATATATTAGTAAAATCAACTAATTGCTACATTGTATCTATAAAAGGAAAGTTCAAAAGAGATAGAGATAAAATAAGACAAATATAGCTGAAGTGAAAGCTCTATTTGGTTTATTGTATTATTAAGAAATGTTGAGAGCTCATCTGAATACTAAGGATTTGTGGTCATTTGATTACGGCATACGCATTTTTTCAGCTACAATGTCAATGAAGCGTTCCTTTTATGATGTCTGAGATTGGATGACCTTAGCACAAGAGTTCAGAGAAAACAATTTGACCAGCTTGTGCCCATTAGAGACGTATTTGAAAGAATTGTTGAAAGTTTTCAAAAACTTTATAGTGTTTCAGAATGTTGTGCAACTGATGAAAAACTCAAACCATTTTGGGGAATATGTTATTTAGGCAATATATCAAAAATGAGCCTGTAAAATATGGAATATAAAGATATTTGCCTTATGTGATTCCTTGACATTTTAAGCATATAATGTGGAAATATACTCAGGTACACAGCCTATTGGACAATTCAGGCAATCAAATTCAGCTCATGATGTAGTAAAACAATTGGTTGCACCCATTAGTGGAACCGGACGAAATATCATGATGGATAATTGATTGACTGCAAATGCATAATCTTACAAGCGTTGGAACATTACGAAAACATAAATGAGAAATACCAAATGAATTTTTATCAAACAAATCTAAACAAGTAAATTCTTCTCTCATTGGATTTAGCAAGGAGAAAATCACTGTGACATCATATGTTCCCAAAAAAGGAAAATCTGTACTGGTTATGTCTTCTGTGCATTGCAATTCTAAAATAGATCCACTGTCAGAGAAACAGAAACCAGAAATCATCACCTTCTATAATTCAACTAAGGGTGGAGTTGATACAGTGAATGAGCTATGTAGTACAGTTTCTCAGAAATGTAAACGTTGGCCTTTGACACTTTTTTTTTTTTTGGAATGATGAATATAACTGGTATAAATGCTTACATTGTGTACTGCTCAAATAATAAAAGCCCAGAAAAAGATCAACTGATGCAGCTTTCTGAAAGAGCTTTCTAAGGAACTGGTAAAGGAACACCTTATGGCTCGGTCAAATATTCCATCACTTCCTACAGAACTTCATCATGGAATAAAAAGGCTGTCAGATAGTCCAGAAGATGAGAAAAGAAATAAATTTCTCAAAAGAACACAAGTACGATGCAATATTTGCTCACAAAAAGAAGACAGAAAAACTTCTTTGTCATGTTGTAACTGTAATCCTTTATTATTCAAAAATCATGTAAGAATGAAATGTGAAAAATGTGACAGCAATAAAATGGATTAATTATTATACATACTTTTAAAACAAGGTAAGAGATATTTTTAATTAATATTTTCACGATGCCAAGTATTAATGTGACAATATATTATATGCATGCATGTATCTATAATACTTAACAATTTATTCAAATAATTTTAATGAAAAAGTAGCGTAAACACTACTTGCACATATTTACGAAATACATTAGGTGAATTTATATTATATTAATGAAATAATTTGTGTTTTCAGACATAAATTATACCACGTGGCATTTTTTTCTCAAAAAGTAGGATCTTTACAGAAACTGATAGAAAATATCTAAATAAATCTGAAAAGTGAGATTTACCACTGAATACATAGTAGAACTGGTGCATTTTACAATATAAGTCCACAAAGTCGTTTTTCAAATGTTTTTAGTCAAAAATATCACAGGAGACAAAATGGGGTAATATTTACCTCATGTGAGTGCTTAGGTTACAAAAGTAGACGCACAAGCTGGTGAGTTTAGGGTCAAAGTCTCAAGTTTATCAAGCAAACCTATGGTGCCCCCAAGCACTGACTTTGAAAAGCCCACTTTAGCTTTTGATGCTCTTTTTTAGTGGGTCAGGTCCTTTTTTTCAGTGGTTAATACTCACTATCCTTTAACCAGAAATTATCTTCAGACACTGACAAGGATACTGAAGAATTAGGCAAAAAATAGAAATGCTCTTGTAATATTATTCACTCACCAACAAGTTGAATTACTCTATCCAAACAATGAACAATTGCAGTGGTGTAGCTGGCAGAGGAAATCTCGGATATACCCATCCTCTCCCTCAAAAACCTCTGAACAATTAGAATAAGCTATATGTTGTGCAAAAAAATTCTGTTTATTTATTCATAATTTATTTCTTATCTCCCCTCCCCAACTTTGAAAAATTTTCCTGGCTTTCAATTTATTACATATGAAAACTTTTATAAAATGTGTATTTTGCGATGTGAAATGTTTAGTTTGCACGATATTAAGCTATATAGAATATGTTGTGCCGGGATTTCCATTTGCTGTTAGGAAATTTTGTGGGTGGAATTTCTGATACATAATTTTATTTTTATATGTTTGTATAATTAACAGGTTTAATAATTATATAGAATAGGCTCTTTCAAAGTCATACATTTCTGTTTCTCACACCTTTATTATCATGATAACAACAATCAGGCAGTTTTTCAGGAATTTTTTTTTTGTACTGAAGCAGAAAATCAAATTCCTTTCTTGAACATCACAATTTTACTTTGTTCTATTATTATTTAGTATCATATTTTTTAATGGTTAAGTAGTTTTAATTAAACTTTTTTACTTATTTTGATAGCTAACAATTCTATTAGAAAACAGTGAAGATTATAGTCTACAATGTGTACATCTTTCAAAATCTTGTTTCAAACGATCGATATGTTACAGCAAAAGAATTTATGCTGAAGTTCACAGAGCTGCAGTTTTGAATCTTGTGGACAGCACTCTATGCTCTTTGAGTGACCAAAAAATATCTCCACAGAAGAGACCAACCCAGACAGTACATAAGCTTAAATCCAGCTTGACATTTCTTTGAATTTGATGTATTAATACAAGCTTGACAGTTCAATTCATTTTAAGCTTGCAGCAAGCTTGGAGAAGTCATTTGAACTGTCAAGCTTGAATACAACTTGATTACTGCTTCATTTGGAAAGCCACATCCACATAACAAATTATTTATCATCAGTCATAAATGTACTTGACCATAGAATTAAAAAAAAAGATTCTATATTTCCAAATATTGAAATTCTTCAAAATAAAATACAATTATACTACGATATTGAAAGTTTTAAAATGTGTGCTGCTTTTAAGCTTATATTATGCTTATTTCCCTATTAGTAGAGTTTCTAAATCACACATAACATTATTTTAATTTTGATTCCATTTAATATTTTTGATCCCATGGAAACATAAAAGAAACAGATCAACACATCGGCCACTGATCGATCTCGCCAGAAAGCGGCGTGATAACCATAACAGTCACTTCAAACTTTAGTCATATCAGCGCAACTCAGGTTGGCCGAGTGGTTAGCACGCTGGCTTCCCAACCCATAGATACCAAGTTCGATTCCAGCTGTGGACACTTGATGGTAACAGATTAAAATAACTTGAAATTTCATCATAGAGTGGAAAAATAAAATATGTGGGGCGAGTTTGCCGACGGGCGCAATGTGTATTTAGGAAAATTTTTTAAGTAAAATTTTTTAAGCTTGAAATTAAGCTTAAAAATTAAGCTTGATATGTCAAGCTTAATGCAAGCTGGACAAGTGTAAACTAGAACACTTGATACAAGCTTGCATTAAGCTTACACGCTTGAAATTTTCAAGCTTAATTCAAGTTTACTTGCAGCATCAAGCTTGCTGCAAGTTTGCTGTGCTGTCTGGGAATAACAGATCTCTATCATTTTCATTTAAAAAGTGCATGAGTTTTGTGTTGTCTGCATATGTATAAGATTTTTGAGATAAAAGATAATGTGTAAAAAGCATTTTTTCTTGATAAATTACATCATTATACATAATTTTGAAAAATTCGGTTTTCAACACAAAAAAAAAAAATGCAATGACAGTAAATTTTTAATGGAAAGGAATTACTTTGTGGTTGTTTATCTTTTCCTTTAAGAAAAATGCATAACATAAAAAAACAATCTAGTTGTAATAAAATAAATAGTAAACTACTAGATAAACTTACAAGCTCAATGTTAAGTAAAATGTAATTAACTGCAACAACATGTGAAAAATAACTTTGTTTTTTCAGTTTTTTCATTTTATTGTTATACTTTATATCCATATCTATACAACTCTGGTTCCAGGGAATTAAACCAATTAAAGCTGTCAAGTGAATTAAAGGTCAAGCAAAATGTCAAATGTATTGAATCTAAGACCTGTAGAACTTAATTCACAAATTCCTCTAACATTATATCATATATAATTATATAGGTAAGAATATACCCTAGCAAGTCCTGCAACAGGAATGACTTCAAATCTAGACATCCTTCTTTGCTGTTCTTGTGCTGCTTTGAAAGTTCCTTCATCAACTGATTGTCTTCTCGCAACTTCTTGTAATCGACGTTCACGTCCTAAATGTCTTTCAAGCAAACGCATCAGCTCCATTCTTTGTACTGATCCTAACAGTATCATGGATTCTAAGATGTAAAATATAGAATTAATAAATCAACAAACTGTTGTCTTTAAGTAATAAGCTATTATAACATTTATGTATTATTTGCAAAAGTTTGCATATACCACTTAGTTAAAAAATTATCCTTCAAGAACTATTTGACAGACATCAGCCAATCCTTTTAAATGTTTTTCCTCAAAGTTCCTATTTAAATTTATTCATTTATGCCTTCCACATCACCTCAGAGGTATTCATTACACAATACATCTGTAAATTTGAAATTCTGTTCAACTATTATATAATAAAAATAATGCATTTTTGCTCATTTTTACAGAAGCTTATGTTGCCAAATACATGTTTATTAAACAGATACAGCAGGTATGGGCAACCTTTGAAAAGTTGCATGCCAAACTTTAGGATGTTGGCAAAGTTGCAGGCCATTTAATTAGGGTTCATCGGCCCCACAGGCCGGAGGTTGCCCATATGTGATATACAGGATGATTCTACAATCATGGGGCAAACAGTGAGGGGTGGTACAGTTTACTAAAGCAAATTTTTTAAGGAATATATGGTCAGAAGTGACACGATGAGGTACAAATACAAAAAGTGAGATCTGAAGAAAAAAAACCTTATATACATCATAATAAAGTGCTCTTTTGTACCAATGTTTACAATCAGGTGTGTAGCCAGGAAAATTTTTCGGGGGAGGGGGGGGGGATATGAAATTATGTGTATAAATTGAAAGAATTTCATCACTAATCCAAAAATTTTGGGGGTGGGATATATCCCGATATCCCCCCTCCCCCTGCTATGCCTCTGTTTACAATAAATGCTCAAAATTGAGACAATACAGTAACATGAGCTAGGAAGCTATAATTGGGTACAGTGAGGTGAGTAGAGGGCAATAGTAGGTGTGGTCATCAATAATCTGATGCATTTACATTTCCCTGAAAACATCACTTGCACTTGTGTTTTTGGACATGCGAGATTTTATAACACTGCCAAGTATGTATTACTGTTGGTGGTTGCAATTTTGACCTTTTATTGTAAACTACTAGAAGGAGAGCTACTGCAAACAATGATAATATTGCAAATAATTATGCTGATGTTGCAAGTAAACAAACTATGGATGATGCAAATGAACAATTGTTTACTTTTTACATGTCATTTTCTCTGTTTGTGCCTTAATGCATTACTTCAGACCATACATTCCTTCACAAAAATTGAATGTTTTAGTAAGATGTACCACCCCTCCAAATTTGTCCCATGATTGCAGCATTAACCTACATATCCTGAGAGCATAGAATCAAAAGTACTACATTACATATTATTATATCTTCTATTTTTAAAATAAAGTAATTTATAATTAAAATTTTTTATTTGGGAATACCTTATTCCCCCGTACACGATATATATTTCGGTTACACACATAACCATCTTCAGTCGTTTCTTTGCAGACGGGGGTACGGGGGAATAAGGTATTCCCAAATAAAAAATTTTAACTAATTAATCCGCCGTATTAAGTAATGTTTTATGTGTAATTTATAATTATTAATGGTTATACCTGATGATTCTACTAAGGGAAATGACTGAAGTCTTTTGTTAGCTTTCAAAACACCTTTTATTTCACGATATGTAGCTCCTTGCCACACATAAACAATTTCTCTAACCATGATGTCATCAACATACACATTGTGAGCCCTGAAAGTAATTTCTGTTTATCAGCTTGACAAGTTAAATAATTGATAAGTGAACACTGTTATTGAAATAACACTCTGGAGAAAAATATATATAATGAAAAACAAGCTAAGATCCTGATAAGAAAACTTAGCCGTCTGAGATACAGCATATATAAATTATTATATTTACAGTCAGACCTCTAGATTACGAAATCACTAAATCCTGAAAAAAAAATTGTTATATGCAAAATTCATTAAATAGGGATTCATTTTTCAAAATACTTTAAACTACATAAAGTAGATTTTAAAGTTACACACAAATTTGATGTGTCATAATTTTGTACTATCTTATCATGATATTTTAGCATCTTTGATAAGCTGTTTTGAAGAACAAATTTTAAAGAAATATCCTTTTTTTTTTCAGACTTTTATCTACTACATCAAGAATTATTTTTTTTTTCTTTGATGCTCAAGCAGTTTTGCTTTGACATTTTCAAGCTACAAAAGCCAAAATTATAAGTATGACTGACTAACAATCTACAAAATGAGACTCTCATTCAAAGATGCATTGAGTGTAATAAAAAAGGCAGTCTACAGGGTAAAAAGATTTTCTGTGGACATTGAAAAGAAAGATTACACCTCCAAGAGGAAATGCAATGAATGTGGGCGACTTTACAGTGGACAAAACCAAGATCAAGGCCATTGAAAAAAAAAATTCTTAAAAGAAAGAATGTTAGTGAAATGTTGAGAAATAAGGGGGAAAAAATAGATTTCAAAGGAAGCTAGAAGAATGAACTTCACTATATTAGGCAAGAGAATGAACTTCACTATATTAGGCAAGTTGCAGTGTTTAGGCTGTCTAATTTTTATCTTTTACCAACTATGCGAAAAATTCCAGAGCTGAGGATCGAACCCAGGACTGCCGCTTAACGTGTGGGTGCTCTACCACTGAGCTATTCTGGGACGATTCCCAGATTACCAGTCTGGTCCAGATGGACATTAATACCTTTTTGAATAGCTGATTAATGAGACAAATATTATTTTTAACTTGCAAGATTACAACAACATTATTTTCGGAGGTAAAGAACATTTTTTAAAAAGGAAATGTGAATTAAAAATGTCAAAAATACATGTGATGGCTAAGAAATTTAAATTTTAAAATAGTTTTATAACTTTTATGATTGTCTTAGCTTAGATAAAGTGTCTGCAATGAAAAAATCAAACGAGTTATAAATTCCTTGGTGGACCAATCATGTTAAATAATGAACGGAGGTGCATTGTTTGGAGGTTCTACCTTCATTAAGTAAAACTAGCAATTATTTACAAACTAAATCTCTTTAGAGTGAAATTAATATATTTTTTTATGTCTGATTAATGAAAGAAATTTTATTTTTAATTTGTACACTTACTGCTATGGAATTGTTTGAAATAAATTTCATCTTATGGAAATAAACACGAATGAAAATTTAATAAAATGCAATGGCTCATAAATTTCAATTTTAAAATAAAGTTGTAAAATAGAGTGTTTATGATTACATTAGCTTAGTTAGAGTGTCAATGTCAAAATAAGTTAAAAATAAAGTTATAAATGGATTTGTTGACGAACAATGTTGAAGAATGAACAGGGATGCATTCTTTGGCATTTCTACATGCATGAACTAAAAGCCCTTCTTTACACCAATTATATGTCTTTAGATTGACATTCATATGTTTTTGGTCTTTAGATTGACATTCATATGTTTTTGGATGTCTGATTAATGGGAGAATATTATTTTAAATTTGTATGCTTACTGCTATCAATGGTCTGAAATGCATGGTATCTTTTTAAAGGAAACGTGAATTAAAATTTTAAAAAATGCATTTAATAGTTTGCAAATTTAAATTTTAAAATAGTTCTGTACCTTTCATGATTATGTTAGATTAGTTAAAGTGTCTTGAATGAAAATAACTTACAAAGATACTTAAAAATTGCTTGGTGGACCAACTATGATAAAGAATGAATACGGATCTTTAGTGTTTCTTCCAGCGTTAATCAAAACTACACCTTCGTTACAAACTAAATGTCTTTGGATAGAAATTAATGTTTTTCCATGTCTCATTAAAGTGAAAAAATTGATTTTTAATTAGTATGCTTACTGCCAAAGTTTCCCAACCTTTTTAGCTGGCGGACCTATTTTTCAGGCAAAAATCCACAGCGGATTATCATATTGTTTCAAATAAATTACATCTTATTAAAGGAAACATGAATTAAAAATTAAAAAAATACATGTAATGGAACATAAATTTGTACATTTTATGATTATGTGAGCATAGTTACAATGCCTGCAATGAAAATAACTTTAAAAAAATAGTTTAAAAGTTATTGGTGGACCAACAATCCTAAAGAATGAACGTGGGTGCAATCTTTAGCGTTTCTACCTGTGCTAATCCAAACTTGCCCTTCTTTACAAATTAAATGTCTTTAGATGGCAATTAATATGTTTTTCCATGTCTGATTAAACTGAGAAATTTGATTTTTAATATGTATGCTTTCTCCTATTGTATTGTTTGAAAGAAATATTTTTTTTTGGAAGGAAACATGAATTAAAAATTTAAAAAACACATGTAATGGCTTTTAAATTTAAATTTTTAAATAAATTTGTACATTTTAGGATTCCTTTAGCTTAGTTGGAGTGTCTGCTATGAAAATAAGTAAAAAAAACTGTGTTCAATTAATTGTTTGACCAATGATGTTAAAGAATGAACAGGGATGTAATCCTGTACAGTTTTACCTGCAATAAGTAAAGCATTTATCTTTACAAATTAATTGTCTTTAGATTGACATTAATATGTTTTTTATGTCTGATTAATGGGGAAAATTTGATTTTCAATTAGTATGCTTACTGCCATCCTATTGTTTGAAATAAATTGCATCATTTGAAAGGAAATGTGGATTAAAAATTTAAAAAATACACGTAATGGAACATAAATTTAAATTTTATAATAAATTTGTACATTTTATGATTATGTCAGCTTAGTTACAGTGCCTGCAATGAAAATAACTTAAAAAAATAGTTTAAAAGTTATTGGTGGACCAACGATGCTAAAGAATGACCGTGGGTGCTATCTTTAGCATTTCTACCTGCCCTAATCAAAACTAGCTCTTCTTTACAAATTAAATGTCTTTAAATGGATATTATTATGTTTTTCCATGTCTCATTAAACTGAGAAATTTGATTTTTAATTTGTATGCTTACTGCTATTGTGTTGTTTGAAATAAATATAATCTTTTGAAAGGAAACGTGAATTGAAAATTAATGAAATACATGGGATGGCTCATAAATTTAAATTTTAAAATAAATTTTTCTATTTTATGATTATGTTAGCTATTATATTTCATGACGAATTTAACAAAGAAATTCAAGCTGTACATAAAATACCTAAGAATTTACAACTTTTTTCAACCCCTGGTCTTAAATACCATGATTGAGCAGTTAGCAATTTATTTAAAATATTGTTTAAAGAATTTTAAAGGATATACGAATAAAAAGGGTATATAAATAAAAATCTGGTATTAAAAAAGATAAGAAAAACTGAATTGGGATTTAGTTTTAGGGGGCCTCAAACATTTGGGGGCTCTAGGACCAGGCCTAGTGGCCCTAATGGAAAATCAGGGTCTGGAATCAACTTTTTTATAAATTCAAATACCCAAAATTATTGACTGTTATTAATAAATTGGCAGACAAATTTACATGGAACAATAAACTTACTGAGAAGAAGTAGATATGATTGAAGGTAAGTAAGGTAATTTCTTTATTTGTATTATACTATCATATATTGAAGGCTGTAGTGATTGGGCAATAGCATTAGCTATTAGTACAGCAATCTGAAAAATAAAGTGAAAAATCAATATAAATATGGTTATATTTTAACTTACACAAACATTTAAACAATGAAGACATCCAGATTTTGGATGTCTGGTTTCAAATTTTATACTGTATATTACTGTAATTTTCTGGTTTCAAAGTTTGTTCTGTATTGAACTTAATTTTCAGTTATGAAATTTATTGCAATGCAGTTACAACTAGGAATATTTCTGCACAGATTTATTTTAGCTTCAATTTTTTTTAAGTATGGCATTTCTTTCCAAAATTTTGGTATGTAAATAAAATTATTAAATTTCACCATATTGTTGTTAGATTATAATGCGAATGCAGCAAGATATATGATGTAATGGGTTTCTATGGTATATATTTTGAATTTAAATTACAATCATAATTAAAATATACAAGTAATCAAGTAAGAGAAGGTGATTTAAAAATAATTATACACTAGAAGACAAAAACCTCCCTATTCAAGATGTGCAAGGTTAAAAATCCACAATATCTTGCCAAAGCAAGCAAATCTTCAATTCAAGAGTTTACAAAACTGCAGTATAAACAAGCTGTTTTCATTGTCAGAGATGATGCTACCACATCTCTAAGGGTAGTGTTTGTCAAATTCTTGACATAGATTTGCCTTTTTTATAATTTTCATAACACTTCGTACCCCTTCTCCAAAAAGGGGTATACTTTAATAACAATTGAGATACCTATTTTTGTTTGTTTATTTGTAAACTGTAGAAGTCCAAGTTAACATAAACTTTTGGGGGGTATTTTTTAATATCAATCTTTCTACTTAATGTTTATGCAAGAAAAACATAACTGCGAAGCCTTTCTGCAAAATTAAATATTATTTCCCATGAAATGCAAAAAAAGAAACAAGCCGATCTTCCTTCAACCTTTAATTTAATGAAATCAAAGAAAGTTGAATGCATGCAAAACTCATAGAAGTTTATCAGAAAATAAAACTGAAAGTGAATTGTTTGCTACACATTGCCGCATGTACCCTTAACTAAATTCTTCCTACACCCCAGAGGGTGCATGAACAACATTTTGGAAAACACTCTGATCTAGAGGGTAAAACAAATCAATATACAACAAATACATAAAAACAAACAAAATGATCTGTATATTCTTGAATTTCCTTAAGATTCATAGTAATACATATAATTATTCTGCTTCATCATGGGTGTTATAAGTTAAATGATATGTTTTTAACATTATGTAATTAAACATTTGAATAATTCATAAATTATTTTCATGTGATATACAATAAAATCTTGATAATCTGACATTATGGGACCCGACAACTTCCAGATTATCAAAAACTTCCGGATTATTGAGAGTATAGAAAATTTACAGATATAATGCACATTTTTTTTTCAAGGAAAAATAAGACATAAGATTTGGCTATGAAAAATAGTCATCAATTGTTTTCTGTTTCTTTAATTAATAAATTTTATCAAAAACACACTATGGTAAAAAACAATTAAGCATTAGGACATCATCACTCACAATGCCATCGTGAGAAGAGGGGCGCCGGATAACCAAACGTCGTGTTATACTAACCAACTGTGGGAATATCAAGATTGTACTGGATATACATTTTTTACTGTTTCTTTTATTTTGTGAAGAAAATAGAATACAGTTGAGCCCACTTAATAAAATAGCTAATTTGCCACATAAATTTATTCTAATAAACAGGATATTTCATTAACCGGGATCAATTATTATAGTTTAGTACATCGAAAATTTATAACAATATGTGGAATGTTTCCTTTAACCAATTTTCCACTAAGTGGGTTCGATTGTAATTATATTAATTATCCAAAAACTGCAAAAATTCTCAAATTTGCACACGGTCAGGTCCCAAACTCTGTGAATTTCAGGTCTTCTGCTGTATAAATATTTCATCTACGTAATAAAGCACCTTTATTAAAATCAATTTCAAAATATCTGTTGAGTATTCACATAAGCAGTAGAATGATACTTAATAATCAAGTATTTATAAATTTAAGTAAAACTTCCATAACTGAAAATGAAAGTTATCTCAACTCAAATTCTGTAAATAAACATAATACTTAGCAAAAGTATATCTTGCTTAATCTATGTAAAAGATTAAAACATTTTGCTTAAGCAACAAATTAACTTTTGAAAATAAATGCAATAGATATTTTCCTCCTTTTTTTTCTTTCTTGAATACAAGCTACAGAAATAAATATAACAAAGCATTTTAAATGCCAAATTTACAACTCAGAAAAAAATTAAAAGCTACTTACTATCACAGGTAAAATATGAGACATCTGCCCAGTGAGTTCAAACACAATAACTGATGTAGAAACAGTATGAGTGGCACTACCTGATAAGGCTGCAGCACCTATTTTTTTTAAATTTAAATTAAATGTAAAAGGTATTATATGCAAAACTTACTTCTTTTTACTATAATTACCAAAGTATGATAGCATCCATTTTAATCCTTTCACTGTTTGTAAGCACCCTACTGTCTATCTATCCTCTCCAGCAGTGTCATTCACCTATCATTCTTCTTTTAATAAATACTAGCTGCATGCCCGTTCTTCGCACGGTAGGAAACTAAAATTTTCCTTACATGTGTAATTCGAAATAATTCGTGATGTGGAATTTAAAAAAAAAGAGCAAAATTATTTGACTCTTAATGTAAAGTTTGTGTTATGAATACTAACCTGATCATTGCAGTATAATGACTCAAAAAAATACGTCAGTGTCATTCACTATCAAAAAAGTGGAAAGCTTAATGGTTTGCAGAGAACTCCTGGCTTTCAAAATGTCTTATTTCTACATAATACTGTTTTTTAGGCTCAAGTTGTAGCATTAAATACCTAAGACACTACATGAAATGGAGCACCATTTATTTCTTTCCGAACATGTACCGTATAAGGAACGTATTGTAATCATGAAAAAATTCGACTTCGAGATTTTGGTGTATATGCACGTTTTGAGGTCTTCTGAATTCATTCATGCTATTTTCAAGAGATGTTTTTAAAATAGCTGCGCACCCGCTCTTCATACGGGAAGAAGGAAATATTTTACTTCTAAAATCATATCTGCATGTGACAAAACAGAATTTCATTTTTTAAAAAGTTCAAGTAATCTCCTCTGTTGAAATGACTTCGGGATATATTAACGCAAATTAGAATTACTTTTCATTTAGTTGGATGTAAGACAACCGTTGAAAAAGGATAAACACTTTTAATTTCATGAAATATTTATTAACGTGGTACATCACGATTTATTCATATTATCTTTACAAATCTAATAATACTACCTATTAAGTACATTAGTACTATCTATACTCGCTTCTCCCTCTTCAAGGCTCCCTTAAAAGAAACAGCTTAGATTATTTGGCCTCAATGGGATCTTGTGATTCTGTGGCGATTCTTTGCAATTTACGCATTAGCATAAATAATAATCATTTCACATAATGGTTGCCATTAAGGAAACTCTCCATATATATTTAATTTATACATAGTTTTATAAGATTGGCGTATTTAGCGCCGCAAACCATTTCATCTGACTGTGGGGAGAAAATATCCAAGGGGTGCCATTTTAAATATCCATGTATCTAATATAGCGATATCTTTTATATCCTCCATAGTCCTGTCTCCTGAAAAACATCAAACTGTGTAATCTCGAGGAGCTACTTATTCCCATTTTAATTGTGACAGGGCGTTAGAGTTGCAGAGTTTACAAATTTCACGCATTTTTTTAATTTATGACGTCACTGTTTGACTGCCGTAAAGGATACCCCGGTAGATTGAGGGAGTTAATTTCGATATTTCGCATAATTGTTTTCAAACGGTATCATTAAAACTTTGCGTTGGACCTTTATGGAGGAACGTAATTCAACGTTAAAATAAAAATATACTCGCAACCTGCATGCGTATGTTAGGCAACGCCTACGCTAAATTAAATGCCAAAAATAAAAATAGTAAATAGAAAAATTTTAATATATCACGCTTTGAAACGAACTTTGTAACTTTTAAAATGAACATTTTCAGCGCCGTGAAAACATTTCAATTTTTAAATAAGCACCGGATTAAAATACCACTTCTAATAATAATAATCGGGAATTTCTTAGTTTATTTCTACAGTAAATTTTAATCAAAATATCGTCTCCCTGTGTTGAAAACAGAGCTGGAATAAATGAGTTAAAATTATGGCGTATTTTTTACGTATCTTAAAGCATTTGACGTCAGAGATCCTCACTTGCGAATTGAAATTCTGATATCATATTTAAAAACTCCATTGGTTGAAAAAACCCTTTTTTTTAATCCTTTCTGTGGCAACGACCGAACATAAATTCTCGTGCCGTGATCGCAATGTAATGAATGGCGTAAGATCGCGTTGATGCTATTAAATTCTAAACATTAGGCTGCATTAAAATTCGTAAAAAATCATCTAATTTACATAATTTTTTCGTTTTTATTTTAAAAGAGGGAGAAAAGAATGTTTCACGATTTGTCAAAATATCTAAGAGTTATGACGGATAGAATTCAAGATGCGACAGTTTTAAAATTATTTTACGAAAAAAAATCGCAAAGCAGATGTTTAGTAAAAAAATTCCTAAAAATCGGTAAATCATGTTACATATTCAGAACAAACTGTCTTTAAAAGAAAATTTCCTCCTCTATCCGATGATACAAATGCCGTTTTGCTGCGAGCGTAATTTCCGCCGTTATTACGAATTAGGTGAGAAAAAATGCCAAAAATCGCATAAAACATAAAATAAAAAAAATCTAGATCGAATTTTGAAAAAATCGCTTCGAGGTGCACAACTACATATTTACATCTTCCCGAGTTCCAAATTTGGTGTTTCTAGGTGTAGCCGTTTGTCCGTAACGCTGCAGACAGACACACACACACACACACACACACAAACACACACACACACACACACACACACACACAGACACCTTCTTTTATAATAAGTAGAGATAAATATAACCAATATATTGTATGAAGATTTCACAAAGGAGCATGCACTATCCTGTAGGAAAATTTACTTAAGTTCTGTGGCAGACCACCTGAAGTTAAGACAAAAGGCAGATCTTAGGGGGTAGCTCTAGCGGCACAAGCTCTCCCTCCCCAGAATAAGTTAAGAATTTTTAAAATGAAAAATAGAGTTTTGCATATGAAGTTTCACATGAACTCAAAATATTATAAGTAATATGCTATATAAAAAAAGCTAACTGAATCTTATTTTTTTCCTTAAAAATAAAATAATACTAAAGCATATAATCTAAGTTAGCGTTTTATGTAATAAGATACAATCACTCATGTCTGTTAATCTAAATGGACTGTGTATAAAAGGAACGAGATTAGTAATATTTATATCATTTGATGTAGAGCTATATTTTTATTTTCAAATTCCATTTTTTATTTTAATAGCTCATACATTACATGCACATTTATCAACATTCATGAAGTCATAAAAACAAATTTTCATTGTAAAAAATCTATAGAATAATTTATTGTCCTTGTTTTAACTCTAAAATATATTTTTAAAGCAACTGATACAAGTAAGAAATTAAGCAATGGTCTCTAGTATTTGACTAATTTAGTTTATAAACAAAACA
The DNA here is from genome assembly GCA_038373885.1 of Cheiracanthium punctorium. Lineage (NCBI taxonomy): Eukaryota > Metazoa > Arthropoda > Arachnida > Araneae > Cheiracanthiidae > Cheiracanthium > Cheiracanthium punctorium. Next base: position 2,226,012 of record JAWZYV010014616.1, on the reverse strand, counting down.
CCCACAGAAAATATATTAAATTATTAAATACGGTCTTTTAAGCATCTTACCAACAACAGCATAACCTCCAGGTAAAATTTTGAATATATTATCTCCCATCCGTATACCTTCTGGAAACCAAGCAGCCATACATTCACCAACTAGACGTCCAAATGCAGCACCTCCATTCCAAAAAGAAAATAATTATAGATGATAACTGAAAACATTAATTTCTCTTAAAAATTAGCCATCATAATTCCAAATTAAATATTTTCAAAGTTTTGATAAGTAGATATCTTTATAAATGCAATGAACTGCATAGTAGAGTTGCAAATTTTCAGGTTCTTAACCTGTGATTCGTAAACCCACAATGGATGTGTGTAGCCATTACCAGAAGTCTGCGAAATCATAAAAAAAGGTTCCAAGCAGTTCATTTGCCGATACAGAACTATTACAAACACAAAAAGTTTGACAGTGGTATGACCAATATTTACCGAGAAATAAAATATGGAGTCTAGTTACTTAACCGCTTGCCGGTTCAATTTATTTCGAGTTGGAGGATAAAAAATGTCAATTTTTTTTTATGCATACTTTGATATAGATACATTTTTAAAACAAAAACACTAGTCTCATATAAAATTTCCTAAATTGTGTATAGTTCTACCTTCTAGTGGGCAGTAAAGTAAATAAAAGTGTTTGAAAGCAAAACAAAATAATTCGGGATAGATTACATTAAAAATTAAAAAATTTCCTACTGCACAAGCTACACTCGGGATTATCCAGAATGGTACCTGCCCGAACTCAGCTCGGGCAAATCCGGTAAGGGATTAAACCACCTTACACACATGGTCATTTACATATTTTCAGGGGATGTATACAAAATGAAGTACAAAAAAAAAAAAGAACAATTTTGTTTTGAAAATTATTTGGGGCTCAAATCAGTCAACTGAGTATATCTGCAGAATTATATTTTATCCATGATCAGAAGTATCAAGCCTGTAATGCTCAGAAAAGTTCAAAAAGAATTTCAGTCAAGTGTCTACCTATGTATTGTAGTCCAAGGAAGACACTTGGAGCTCAAGTGATGAGAAAGTAAGAACCATGATATTTATCAGTTACAATTTGCTTATTATTATGTTTTGACTTTGCTTGAGTTTATCGGCAAGAAAACACTACTTATTCTATTATTTAAAATTACTCTATTAAAATTTTTATGAGCTTGTGTCCTGTGTTTTTATGCATTATACAAAATATACATTCTTTTTTTCCCCCAATAGCACATATTGAACAAATATTGTATTACTTTTTTTTGTACTTGAACAATAACGCTTTTGTTATGATTGTACCTACCTACAAAAGTTTGTTCTTTATGCGATGGAGTAATATGCTCTCATCTCCATTTGTGTACAGTTCCTACACTATGCATTAAAACTTTAAATTTGAAATATTGAACATACTAATATCAACCTTTTTGTGTCTGCAATGTTTTTGTATGGGAAAGATTTATCTAAAAATGAATGGACTTAGAAGAGCAGTATACAAATGGAGCAGTATACAAATTTAGATCCTGTATTTTTTCACTAAATGTTTATTTTGCTTCAAACTTTTAATATCTTCACTCTGCATCTAATTTTGACTATTTTTGTGTCTGGAAGTATGCATCTATTACTACGATTGCAAAATTAAGGGTCAGTCAACTTAAATATGGATATGCTGTAAATCAATAAACATTTTTAATATAATAAATGAGTCTATTATAAACTTGGTTTGTCAAGCATTGGCAATCTTTTTGAATACACTTGGCTTATCCTCTCTGACTGTTACCCAGCACTCATTCTGCTCATTCTTTGACTCATTTGTCAAGCAATTTTGGAAATGGGCACCACTAAATTAGTATTATATTTATACATTAAGAAAACTTAAGATATGTCTTTTAATAAAAATAAAACCTATAATAATGATTGTTTGATGATGTGTCATGATATTAAGTGAGCTAACTACCATTGTTCTTAGACTGCCATGCAATGTTTATTGAGTATTTGTATTGTAGATAATTCTTGGCTTGTATACCAGTCAGTTGCCCACATGGGTATGAGAGCACCTAGCCACAGCACTGCCAATTATTCTATTAATTCATACAGAGATTAAGGGGGGTTACCTTTTTTGAGTTAGTTGAAAATGTTTAATATGTCATAATCAATAAATACATGAGAAAAAATATCAAAATTTTGAAAAGCTAGATCAGCTTAGCAGTAGTATGAACTTTTTCATAGGTTTTAAAAATGCAATCACATTGCTTTGATTTGATTCAGTGCCGCATGTATCATTACAGAGACTGAAACTACAGATTTGTTTAGATTTGAGAAGAAAATTATGAAATGTCAGAAAATTTTCTGTACATAATTGTTCAGGTATTTTTTAATGGAAAATATGTTAGAAATGTATTTCCTGTAACTCATTTAATACTACAAGCTTTTACTTTCTAAACTTTTATCCATTACACTATTTCCATTCTTAATTTTAAATTTAAAAAAAATGAATCTAGAAAACATTAATTAATTCAATCAATTTCTGAGAATAATTGAACACTTTATGACAATGCAAATGCTTTCCTCTCAGTTATAATAGAACAACATAAGCTATAATATTTAATCAACTGACATACCACCCTTTTTATATAGGATGCAAAAAAATAAATATCGTATTTTCCGGTAATAACGCTGCTGCATTAAACAATATTTTTATTTTTCGGAAACAAAAATGCGGCAATAACTGGGTGCGGCTTGTAAGTAGTTCCAAAGTTACAGCTGATCATTTAACCCCCCCTCCAAAAAAAAGCAACCTTAAATCTGATTAAGGAACAAATTAATCCATGATCTTTTTCCGTTCCTATAAAAGTCTCGCATGGTGAAAATCCATCATGTATAGTAACATTTATGTATAGTAACATTTTTCAGGAACAAAAAACAGTACTTTGATCGGGCATCGCATCCAATCGAATCAAGTAACTCTATATGCCATATCAGGAATAACTCCTCCCATTTTCCCCTTCAATATTCGCCAGCACCTTACCTATAGGCATCTAATTATACTCTATATATATAATTATACTCTATAATTATACTATATGCTCCAAATCATTTTCAGCATTACAAAATATGCATATTCGCATTTGGCAACAACTCAACTTAATTTTACTTCACGTTCTTCGTTCAATTTTATTCATTTTATTAGTGTTCTTGTTCCGATACTGATTATTTTCTGTTATGTTTTCGAAGAATTCCAAGCGGCAAAGTTATACAGCAAAGTTTAAATTAAACACCGTCTCATTAGCAAAAGTGAACGGCAATAGACAAGTAGCACGAGAGCTGAATGTGGATGAAAAACATGCAAGAGAGTGGCGAAAGCAGGAAGAAATACTCTTGAAAATGCCGAGAGAGAAACGAGCTCAACGTCACGGACCGAAAGCACAGTGGCCAGATTTGGAAAAAGAGCTTTGTGACTGGATTGAGAATCAAAGGGAAAATGGTTGATCTTTATCAACTGTTTTAATAAGAATAAAAGCAAAGCAGATGGCGGCAGAGAATGGTCTGGCCGATTTTAGAGGTGGACCATCATGGTGCAACCGATTTTTTAAAAGAAATAATCTGACCATGAGAGCCCAGACAAGTGTTGGCCAGAAATTGCCCGAAGACTGGGAAGAGAAGAAAACTTCATTTTTAAAGTTTGTGAAAGAAGAGATTAAAAACTATGAAGCCATCGGAGATAGGGAATATGGATGAGGTCTCCATATCGTTCGACATGCCTGCAACTCGCTCAGCAGATTTTGTTGGTGTGAAGTCTGTCCCTATCGTTGCAACAGGGAATGAGAAAAACAGTTTTACTGTGGTGCTTTCATGTTTATCCTCAGGTCATAAATTGCCTCCGATTGTTATTTTTAAGAGGAAAACAATTCCTAAAGAAAATAGGGAATAGTAGTGCTCGCAAATCAAAAAGGATCAAAAGGAACTGGATGAACCAGGATGTTATGCAGGAATGGGCAGAAAAATGTTGGAGAAAAAGACCGAATTTCATTTTTCAAAAAAATGGTCTACTGATCATGGACTCTATGAAAACACACCTATCAAACGAGATGAAAAAATTTCTAGGATCAGAGAAAACAAGACTGGCAATAGTACCTGGTGGGTTGACTAAAATATTGCAACCTCTGGATTTGTGTATAAATCGGGCATTTAAAACTCGCATGTGTCATCCCTGGGAATCATGGATGTCAGCAGAAAATCATACGTTTACGAAAGGAGGCCGGATCAGAAAAGCAACTTATACCGAAGTTTGCGAGTGGATTTTGGACTCCTGGAATAAAATTCCGAATGGTATGGTAGAGAGAGCCTTTCAAAAAGCCGAAATTATCGATTTTTCACAAAATAGTGCTAATTGGATTCCTGCAATTTCTAGTGTGTCTTCCGATGATGAAAACGGTTCAGATGTTGATGAACTTTTGCCACCTGAACACTTAAAAATGTTCCAAAGTGACACTGAGGACGAGGATTTTGACGGATTTTCTGAAGTAGAAAACAGTCTGTAGTATGGTGTGTATATATATATATATATATACATATATATATATATGCATATGTATATTCTAAAAATAGATAAATAAATTGTACTAATAATGACGTATCGACAAACATCGCAAATTTATATATTACATGGTAAGTTCTTTTAATTATAATTGTTTAGTTTTATGTGTACCACTTTATAGTATTACCTAAAAATAACACATCTAATCTTGATCAGCTTGATTCTATAATACTTTTTAAAAAGTGCGGCTTATTCTCGGTGCGGCGTTATTACCGGAAAATACGGTAAATAAATAACAGCACATTTTAGATAACTAGCACAGGAATGTAGGCAATGAAATAAAACAAAGAAATAAAAACAATACAAATTTTTATTCAAACATACAGCATTCAACCATATAACATAATATTTTTAATAGTTTATAAGTCATAATTTTCTTACCGATTCTAAATATAGGAATGAAAACACCAGCTGGAACAGGAAGGGTTGCACAGACAGTGGTTGTGATAAACTATAAGACATTTTTATATCAAATATGCATCTGATAAATAGAAAATAATAATGATAGTGTAAAGAAAATTTAAAAACTTACATTCATAACAATAAATACAGCAAGGTTAATATAAATATTAGTGTAGCTTGTAGTCCAATGACTAACAATAATTGCATCATCTACTTCAAGATTTGAGCCAGACCAAGTTATGTTGCTGAACAACTCATTCATAACTTCATGATTTGTGAGCTGGAACAAAGATTAAGAGTTTTATTAAGAGAAAAAAGTAGCTATCAGTAAATAAAAAGCAAGCAAGGTATTATATAAATATTTATAAGTAAAAGTTAACACAGTTATGAGACAACACTTATGAAACCTAAAATATAATTGTTCTGGTCATCTCATTGTATATCTGTAAATCTATCTATTAATTAATTTAACAAAACAAAAATAATTTGTTTTATGATCAGTTAGGAAATGCAATCCTGATCCCACAGGAACAGGATCCTGTACAAATGTTTGCGGGACTAGTCTCACGGGATCAGGACCATAATCTTTCGTGATTGAAACTGGAAAATAATTTTTTAGTTACAACTTCACGCCGCCTTCCCAATCATCATTAGAGACCTCGTAGACCAAAAGAGTTTTATTAAGTTCGTATTAGACCAAAAACTTTTGCATATTTATGTATCTTATAAAACAATACATGAATCAATACTTACATATTTTAATTTAAAGTTTTATTTTTTTTTATACACATCTTCTAATGAGTTTGTATGAAACATTTTAATGTACATTTTTTGCTAACTTCCCAATCTCCAAATGAACCAAAATATTTCATACTAATTTATCTTTTAGTGAGCAATCACAAATTAATTATAAAAAGCTTTCATTTTAAGTTTTAATTTTTTAATTCATGCCTTTAATTATTTTACTAAAATTAAATCAAGACTAGGAAATGATTCATTGGACTTGGATGGATTCATTGGATTTTTTTAGATTCTTTTTTCAGCAACTACAAAAATAACAGTAAGTGCCTGTAAATTTATATTTCTATAAATTATTTTCTTTACATAAAATTAAATTTCATATTAAAATCGCTTTCCTTTTCTTATTTCTCTCTGCAATCAGTTCTAATCTTGGAGGAATTAGTCATCTGAAGCTTGCTAAGTAATGTTTCCATGGGATCCAACATTACAAAAATTTGTAATTATTGATTCAATAGTAAAATTTAGTGCTTAAAATCTTATTTTTTTCTACTTTTCTCTGTTGAAATAAATTCTTACCTGAATGAAATGTTAATCCTGCAGGATTGTGGAATCAATAAATCTCAATCCCGAAATCCCATGAAACAAAAACCTGTGCGGATTACATTCCCTATAAGCAGTACAGCAAGGCTTTCACATACAGTCCATCAAAAAAGTTTATATGGTCTTATACTTTGCCTATATTGTTTGTTGATTATGATATACATTCGTGTCATAATTATGATACACATTTGCTGACATTCGTGTCATAACATGTTCTGTGAATATGTTACAGCAAGTCATAGAACCAGAAAAGACTTGTTGCAAAAGTTTATAGACAAACATAATTTTATGCAATTTTAGTATCAGAAATCAAGACATCCACTTTGGGATTAATAAACAAATGGTAAGTAAGGGAAAGTGGTCATTTGTTCCATGTTTCAAATTATTAAAGCTTTGCAGGGTTTTAAAATTCAGTCTGTTTTCAATGAGAATTCGTACACATAGATATTTGAACCTGAAAATATTTTGATGCTATCCATTTTGCAAAAACTTGCAAAGACCGTTGATGGCGTTGCACCAAATCATCTTCTTCATCGTTCAAATGATTGCCAGGAAATTCTCTATGCATAATTACTGAACGCAGATAATATTTATGAGATATCAATTTTTCTATATCTATTCATTATGATAAATAGTAATTACAACAAACCGTAATATAAAAAAAGAATTAATTCATTCCAGTGCGAAGAACGGGGCATTCAGCTAGTAATCTATAAACAATGTTCTTCGGTATTTGCTTCTGGTAAGCTCTAGTAATTTAGCAAACTGATACTGTCCGATTTGAAGCCATTCTTTGAAATGCTTAACAATGGGAGCATCCATCACTTGTGATCTTCCTAAATGAATGTTTGGCTGATATGATGACATGACCTAATACACAGCAAACCACACTTTTAAAACAGTTTAAAAGTTTTGGTTTATGAGAGTACTGATAGTATCAACAGACAGCCAATTTGATTGCTTTTCATAAAACTGAAAACAATTAAAATTCTGCAATTTACATCAACTTTCAAGTAACTATAATATCAAGTAAGTTTTTTAAATTTTAAACTATTCAGAAATTATTATTATTGTCAATTTTGAAAAAAAAAAACGTTGCTTTAGAATACACATTAGCTAATCACTTTGCAGTTCACTGCCATTTATTTTAGATTATAGGAAAGAGACAGAGAGAGACTAAGATAAAAATTTGGTCTATGATGATTCAAAATTGCTTAAATATAGCTTACTAAATAGTTATAAAAATTTTAGGACACCCCCCCCACACACACACAAAAACAAATAAAGACAATCTTATGAAAATATCACCAAAAGTAAAGCCAGATTTTTTTGTATAACATGCCATGAGTTCCAAGATTTTCGGAGGATAGTGCTGTCTGTTCTATTACAGACTAACTATCAAAATATTTTCACAGGAAATAACCTCAGTTAACACAAGAAAACATTTTACTGAGTATATTTTGTTAAAATACATATTTATATATAACCGAAACCTCATGATATTTACACTAAAATAACAGATTGTACAAGGCTGCTACACAAACTAATGGCAAAAAAGTCAGGATCCAGTAGAGAGCACACAGGATGTTACAAAAATTTCTTTTAAAATTAAAATGGATGGTAGAAGGAATCAAGACAATTCAGAACTGTATAGCAATGTACAATCAAATACATAGTCTTTACATGCCTGTTGATAATCATGTCACAAATGGTGTGAAGTATTAACTTTCCTTTAAAATCTTTCCTGCAAATAACTGTCTCAAAATTGCATCATTCAAAATGAAATACAATTTATAATTATCAAGTTTATTGATTGATTTTGAGCAAAATATAGGTTTTAGCAAAAAAGCACAGTTTGAAAATGTCACCATCACTTCAACATCATTTATGTAATTATCAAGAAGTGTATGAAGACAATTTTTTAAGCTGCATTCATATATAATTCTGAACCATCTGGGTTTCCGGTACCACTCCTCATAATTTGACTACACATTTCTTAAATGTCCTATATATGTTCAATGAAATAGTGCAAAAAATTAAACCAAACCTTAATTATAGAAACAACATTATCTTATCATGAAACACATCAGAATAATTTTTTCTTAATGATGTACAATTTGTAAATATAATATTTTCCATAGCTTCCATACAAATACATTTAAATAACTCATGTGAACAGTCTTAATAGTTTGAATATTTATATGAAAAATAATATAAAAGCATAAAGAATTACATTGTAATCAGCAACACTCACCTCTGCTAATTAAGTATCAAGAAATGAATTCCCTTTCATAGAAGGTATAAGTGCAGCAACAATGTGCTCAGCAGATATCCATCCTTCAATCACAGCTCAGAGCAAAGTTCAGTGACAAAAAAGAAAAAAAAATTACACTGCATTAAAAAACTTTACACAGATTCTCACCTATAGGAAGAAATAAGATTAAAGCCTTAGAATTTTGTGTCAAAAAACAATACTCTGAGCTAGATAAGGTGAAAGATAATCTGCCAAGCACTAACAAATAAGTTAATTTCACTTTTGACTTCATTTTAAAATAAAGTAAAAAATAATTTTTAATGAAAACAATTGCTGATTACAAAATAAAAATAACACTTTGATCAAAAAATGATATAAGGTAGAGAAATCACAAACATACCAGGAAAATAATAATTTTAACGAAATCTCCTACATTGTAGCTGTTTTAATTTCCTTTGCTATAAGAAGCTCACAAGGTTCCTAAATGTATTGCAGCAACAATAAAATATTTTCATAACAATAAGAGAATGTAAGAATTTTGTCTCAAAAAATAAACTTTTTATGTCCACCCCCCACCTCTTTCTTTTCCAAGAAATGTTACACACAAAACTGGATATAAGTGCTGTCAGATTATAGCTAGTAGCATAAGTAACTTTTTTAATAATAGGGTAACTACAACATAATTACAAAATAATAATGAAAAAGAACATAGTGAGGTAAAGGTAATATGTCTTTGGGTGCAATTCCCTAATTTTCTTCAAAAATTTCAAGAACATTATTTTTCTAGAAATTTAAAAACCATTCCTTTATAATATTAAACATTCAATACTGTCATTTTAAAAAACTTTCTATTAAAGATAATAAATGAGAGCAAAATAAATTTCATCTACATAAAATATATGAATAAAGCAATTAGTAATGCAAATTATTTAACTAGGTCAGATAAGGAGTAAATTCCATTTAAAGGTAGTTTAATCATAATTCCAATAATTAGGCAACTATATAAAATAAATATTCATAGAGCAGGAAATTATTAAATGAATAAAAATAAACAAGCTAAACATTTGAGTTTCATGAAATCTACAAACAAAATTAACTTGCTATTACAGTGCAGGCTCTTTTAGCATGGGCAAATGGAGAAAAAATATTACCTGAAAGCCCAGTAGTTTCACAAGATGAAAATCCCAAACGGATTTATTCACTTTATTTTCACAGCATGAAGATGTGCCTGTTTGGATTGATTAATCAGTATTGTTCCCCTGAGTCACAAGTGCTGTTTGCAGAATGCATTTTACTGCCTAAAATGTGAGTCAATGGTGAATTTTCTTACAAGGTGCAGAAATAGAGGTGTGCAGTTTCATTGCAAACCACCGTACTATTTGCTGCCCTTTAGTGACAATTGACAATTCAATTTAGTGACAATTCAATCCACAATCAAACACGTCACAGGTGAGGTACCTTCAGAATGCCCTTCCTATAATCTTGATCTCTCACACCTTCTAATAACTAATTTCCCTATTTTTCACTCCTCTAGTCAATATCGGCTAGAGAAAGAGCACAGAGTGTACTTTTGTCAGTGTTGTCCTGGAAGGGTTAACAGTAATACTGAAAAGAATGAAAAATTTTGTTTTCCTCCTGAATTTATGGGGCAAAAATCTGAAAAACTTAGTCTATGCAAAATAAATAAATAAAAATTTAATGTTTTTGTAAATAGTCTAACAAAGTTTGACATTTAAATTTTATAAATTAAAATGAAAAAAATACAATGCTTATTTATAATATCAGGTTACAAAACTATTAAATGTTTAGATAATATTATGTACAAACATGCAGATAAAAACCTTTATACACAAACCTTTAATGTATAATTATAATTATTCTAAATAATTATACTTTAAAACACATAAACCAAATATTCAAAACTAATCATGAAATAGGCAGAAAAATATAATGGTAAAATCAAGAAATGACTATTAATCTGCTTTAGAAGTTAAATTCCTATTTTATTAAAATATTGGAAGTTAAGACAATTTTCTCATTATTTTTCATTAATTGTCTGCATTGTTTAAATTTTGTACTTCATAGTACTATTTACAATTAAAAATTAAAACTTTTTTACTATAGTTATTCTTTAGTATTATGTTTCTCATAGCAACTAGTAATATGATCTGCCAGTTTAGGTTTACACAATTTTTACATTAAATGCAATGTATTACTGTTGGTAATTAGAACAACTTAATCATTATTATTGCTACTTACTTCAGCAGCCATAAATTGTCCTAGTCCTAAGGGAAATGTAAGACTAGAAATGACAATTGTAATGATAGCAGGATACATGAAACGGCTATAAAAAAATAAAAAATAAAAAATTACAAAGAATGACTCAAATACAATCTCAAAACAACTGCATATAGAAAATTAGTGTTAAACAATTAATCATTTTTAATAAATAAACAAAACTTTAATGATGAAATTCTAACCAGTAACTTAAAATAACTCACAACTCATAACTCTCCCTTTTTCACTCTCATAGTACAGAAAATTTCATTAATACGCTTTAAATGTAATGCTAAATATGTAAAACTAAGAAAGCATGATACGGTACACAACCTGGTAAACTGACCACCTCGATAAAGAGGCCACCTGTTTATAGCACTTTTGTAAAATTAAACATAACAACTACCACACTTTGCCAATTTTGTAAGATGATCATCTTTATATGATGACCAGTTTTGTTATTTCAGAATGTGGTCATATTAGACAGGTTCCACTGTATTTTACAATGAATAAGGATTTTTCCTTTCATGAAAAGTAATTTTTAATTTGCTATAGATATAACCAACAGTCCAGATGTATCTATAGATGTAATACAGGTAACTCGTACCACAAGTTGCCACATAATTGCTAAACATTATAAATTATTGCAAAAACATAAGGTATGGTATTATAGGTTACAAAAATGTTCTAAGTTCCTCCAATTTGCATTTTCTGAGGGGAAAGGTGCCATGAATTAAAATATTTGAAAGAGGTATGATACTTCCATCTTATTTTTTTTCAACACGCAGACTGTTATGAATAGATTGAGCAAAATGTTTAAATAAGTGAACAAGTTTTTTTAAAATATTCAAAACCTTTTAATATTAAAATAGGATATTTAAAACATAAAGCATTATTACAATTTGAAGTTCGAAAAAAAAAAAAAAAAGTTCATAGTTATCATTATTACACATCTTCAAGCATTTTTTTTATGCAAAGAGCAGATACTGTCCTCATGGAAAATATGCAAAGCAGGGGCGTAGCCAGAAATTTTTCATGGGGGGGGGTGACGACTCCTGCAACTCACATATATGCATACATATGTGTGATAAGGGAGTGAAGAATATACATTTTGTATGGCAAAAAATTCTTCATGGGGGGGGGTCCCTAACCCCCCCCCCCTTGACTACGCCACTGATGCAAAGTGCATGATTCCATTCCATATGTTGGGTGCACCAGATTTTGTTTCCCATATCTTGTCAATAAGAGCAAAATGTCAATATTAAAAACTTTAATTTTAATAACACAATGCCATTAAATACAACTTCTATTGAAAAATTAATTTGTAACAAAATATTTTACATTTTGCACACAGAAAATTTTATCTATTCTTAACAGTTTAAAAATAAAGGGTAAATTTTAAGTATTTACATATAAGATTAAAATTTGTTTTTAAAAATATTAATACAAAGATGTATTAAATAAAATAATTAAATATAAGAATAAAACCTGATCATGCCGTCAGAATTCATTGCATAAACTTTAGAAAACCCCTTAATTTGTTAAACTGAATTATATTAAGAGACAAAGAAATTTTAAGAATTTATTATTTGACTAGGATAAACAGTGCAATACCAAAGGAGGTATGTAATTTGACAGATAATTAAAAAAATTATTTAACAGATTTATAGAACTTAAAAATGTAGTAGAAAGTACAACAGTTTTAAGCACCAAAAACAGAACAGCATTAAAAGTAGCAAAAACTTTTAAAAGTACTTAATTACCATGCGAAAGAATAAAAGTTAATATATTTTATTTAAATTTTAAAAACAAATTTATTTTCAAGAACTGCATTAAAATATTACAGGACACATACTTTCTTTGCAGAAATGAATTCATTCTCTTGTGTCTTCTATTAAAATATACAATTTGCCGATGAAGCCAAACAAAAAGAGCACCAGCAAATCCACAAAAGGCTCTAAGAAAATAAGTTTATCACTATTAACAAAATAATGAAATATAAAAATTGTTTTAAAAATATTTAACTAAATGAGCATAACAAATAGTGTACTCAAAAATAATGTATTTAAAAAAAATTTAAGTACAGTTTATTTAATTTATCAGATTACATCCTACATTAATGTAACATTACTATTTTGTTTAAATATAAATATAACACTTTCTATCGGTATACATGTACATATAAATAAAATAGAAGAACATTTCAGTCTGTAATAATCCAAGAATATATAAGAACTTGATAAACTAACAGGCTGAGGGTATCTATGAAAAGCCTAACAAAAAATGGAATGTGGATATTTGTAACTAGCCATGAGTTTCTTCGGGTACCACATACAGCTAAGTTATAAGCAAAAAGATAAAAAATAGTAGGAATTACATCCAAATAACAAAAGATCTAAATTCCTTATAATACAGTGTCATCACTAATTAATCCACGCCAACCTTAAAATTATACACAAAGTAAAAAGAAAAAGGGACTGGACTGCTAAGTAACATATTGAGAGGTGACATTCTTATACTACATATATATACATAGAACATTATATGTCTAACTAAACTGTTCTTCATACATTTAAGACAAAGATTTTTTTCATCAATGGAGGAATCATCATAAATTGCAGCATATAAAATATTATAGCCTATTGTTAATGGGTTCATAATCACTCATGTATAACCCCCTTTCTGAAATTAATGCGAATACTATTTTTCCTCTCTGATTAAAATTTCAATACCTCTTTCCTCACTCTTTTTTGACTTATTGAGAATTAACTGTATTATACGTTTATAAAAGTACAAATATCTGCTAACAATCATCATTTTTTAATAAAAGAAATTGAAGCAATTTACATTCTAATAAAAAGTATAAAAATTAATAAAACCATGAAGTGATAAACTGACAAACATTTTATTTTAAGCCAAATTTGCAGTATAATTTTGATACATCAATGTTAACTAATAAATATCGGTAACATGAAATTAGGCAATTTAGCATTTATCGGGCTACAAGTTCTACATTTTGTGCGCTTTACTATATAATAAGGGTGTCCCAATCAGTGCTTATACAGCCTTTATTTTAAAAATCAAATGTCATAGATGGCGACAAAATGTAAAACCCTTAGGTCTTCGAACAAAAAGACTTTTTGAGACCCTACATAAGATATTTCTACACTTACTCAGCACTGAAGAATCAACCTCTCCTCACTTCTGCAGGTACTACCTTTATATATTTCTGGTCATAAACATACACTTTCAAATAACAAAAATATTTCAAACATGTAAATATTTACATTGTAGCACTTTCATGTAGCAAAACTTTTTGTAAAAATTACAAAACCTATTTTTTAAATATAATACTCTTAGTTTCTAGAGTTATAATTTTTTTATGAAAGTATGTTTTAAAGGTAGGTATAAATGCAAGAAGCTTTCTTGATTAGTATGGGGGTTTTGCTTTCCCCAATCCATCTGTCGATTTTTTTCAACAAAAATTTTGATATTCCGTTGTTCAGATTCAAACAAGAGCATGAGAGGTCAATATTTTTTGTACCCATGTGATTATAACTATGCTGCTAAATAACTGAATGTGCACGGCTTTACTATGTAATCATGAGAGGTTGGTTAAAATGTATAATTCCAAGAAACAATAGACAAACAATAAAAATACAGTGTAAGTTGAGCAGAACACAGGTGTAGTCACCTTTATAGTAATGCGAGGGGGGAGGAAATATATATAATATTCATTCAGAAAAAAAAATTTGAATTATTTAATTATAAAATTTTACACACTTTTTTTACTTTTTTTTTCTTTCATTAAAGAAGTCAAATATAATGCAAACTTAACTGATTTTTTTCTTTCTTTTATGACACTTTGTGATACACTTGTTATTAAATTTCATAAAGAATTTCAAACTGCAGTCACAGTTAAACAATGAGGTTGAATGCAAGATTATTGAACATAAGTTCTATTAATGTTGCAAGCAATGGCTTTTAGTTTTTAATTTTTTTGTAGGTGAGTCAGAGAGTGATTTAGAGTGAATTCTAAACAGCACACAATGATTTACAGTTTTCTTTTACTATTCATTATTATTAACAATATTATTAAACATGGGTTCTTGCTTTTCATAGCTTTTTTTCTTTGCAGGGCTATACAAAAAATTTTATCATTCTAATAAAAGTAATTTAGTCGTACGATAGTGTGACAACGTGAATACTTATGTCACTTGAAGCACTTTTACAACTATCTATAATAAACTATTGCAAATATACAGTTTTTATCCAAATACCTTGCATAATTTGTGAATTTGAATTAAATATAAAATGGTCAAAACAATAAAATACTCACCCTATTAAAGCAAATGCTAACAACTCTTGGGGATCGAAAGGAAAATCTACTGAAAAGTTAGTTTTGAATAGAGCTGTTATGGTTTCTGAAAAAAAAATAATAATAATGGGAAAAATGAAATTTTTTTAAAATGAAAAAAATATGAAAAATTTCTTTTTTAGAGACATTTTCACAAATAATTTAATAAACTGGAACTTTTATCTGTAAAAATAATTCTAAAAAATATATATATAAGTATACATACAGAAAAAAGAATACAAATGTAGTAAAATTTAAATCTGAATTATGCTACCATGAACCTTCCTTTAACTTTTAGTAGAAAATTTTTAAAAAATCAATCAATCTCCTGAAAAAATCAGGCAGTTTTCAATTATACCATGTTGACATGTAAAGATTTTATAAAATATTGACCCTTAAAATATGGAATAAGAGAGAAACTGGAAAAGCTTAAGTTCAATTCACACCATTAAAAAAGACTCACAGATTTGAGAAATAAACACTAATAGGGACCTCATTAAAACTATTACTCGCCTTAAAACAGGCCACTATAGAGGCATGAAAATCCAAAGAGATGGCAATAGAATCTACCGTCTCTGCAATAATTCCGATAATATACCACTGACTCCAAAACACATTTTTGACTGCCCTGCCATTTTAAGATCCCTGGCTCAGCTCAGGGGATTCTCCCCCTTTGACATCGAAAAGAGTTTATACTCCGATAACATCAAAGAGATAGCTAGCTGTGTTCTGTACACTCATAGTCATC
This sequence comes from Cheiracanthium punctorium, assembly GCA_038373885.1. Taxonomy (NCBI): domain Eukaryota; kingdom Metazoa; phylum Arthropoda; class Arachnida; order Araneae; family Cheiracanthiidae; genus Cheiracanthium; species Cheiracanthium punctorium. The sequence goes on along the minus strand of JAWZYV010014616.1, from coordinate 2,210,013 downwards.
TATAGATCTCCCCATGGACACGACACCAACCAACAGTGTACTATAAGAGCTTTAAGATCACCAGAAAATAAAAGTTCAGAAGGTTCAACAATTAAAGGAAATAAAATGATTAATAAACATCAGAGCATAGCTGGCAATATATGCCTCATTTGAAACTTTTGTTTTAATGTATAAATAATACAAAATCAGCAAAATTTTACTCGTGTTATATTACTTACTAATTTCCAGGTTATTAAAAGTGATAAAAAGTACTTTTCACATAGAAAGATTTTCTTACTTGATGTATAAAAATATTAAATCAATTATAGGATTACGAAAACAATATAGTATCAATTTTACAATATGATCAAGATCCATATGCTCTATGGTTAAACCATAAATTAGCAGCTATAGCAGAGCCATTCTGACAAACCCTCTCAAGGCACAAACAAAGCACAGAAGGCTGACTGATTGGTGTTGTATCCTTACAGAGTGCTTTTGATGTAAAGTTTTATCCCGAAAATGTGCAGCTCTGCAGTAGGTTGTCAGGGATTGCATCAAGATTATAGTGGATTAAAAATTGGTCATTTAAACGACTGATTATCAAAAAAAGAGAGATTTAAATCAATTTACATCAAATGTCAAAAAGTTATCAATATTAATTAAAAAAACTATTTGTGTGACTTTAAAGTTATATTTATACAAAATTTAAAAATACTACTCATAAAGAATAAAAGTAACAATTTGAAACAGAGGATAACTGAAAATTATTATGATGTTGCAGCTGAAAGCTTTTTAATTAGGAATAGAGGCTACTTTGTGATAGGGGGTTAAATCCTTAAAGTAGGGTTTTAAAGTTTTACTGCAGATATAATATGGACTCTAATACTTTTATAATTTTTTTTAAATTTACAGAGTGATCACTGAACTGAATATAAAGGCATAAAAGTCCTCGAAACAAAATTCTGGTGTAAGTTTTAGCTCATGCATCACAGTTCCTCACTGACTGACTGCCAGCCAATTAGCCAACTGGAGGTTGTTGAATCAGTCTACCACATGTCTTAAGGTGCAACACAGAGTTCTGATAGTAAAATTCTGTTTTTGGTTTGGACCTGATTGATCATCGGGTATATAGATCCGGTGATACGGGAGGCGCTGAAAGGAAACACTGAAAGGAAAAGGGACGTATTTTTGTGATTCTTTTGAATCTTACATCAAGAACTGGTCAATTCTCACAAAAGTTAGTAAAGACCATGTGAATAATATTTATTTAAAAAGTAAAATAATAATAAAAGTAAAGTTATAAAAACCTTAAAGTTAGAATACTACAGTATAGTATAAAATAAATAATAAAAACTATTGAAAATATCAATGGGTAATTTAAAAAAAAAAGAGTAAATAAATAGTTTATTATACCTTTTTAATAAATAAATTAGTTAAAAGTATTGATGTATAAGAAAAGAAACGGGGGAAAAAATTGCACAGCAAAAGATTTTAATACATTTATATGAAAGTACTATTCCAAAGTGTTACCACTCAACACCTTGACATACTCAAACAAGGACTTATGTAACCTATATCTAAAGTGCTGGTAAAACTCTGTTTTTCCAGATTATTTTTTAGTATTGCATCTTAGTATTTCATTCGTAGTATACTCGCATGGTATACTATCTTTATGTTGAAGATCACTGAAATTCATTTCTGAACTTGTTTCTGTGTTTTTCAAGAATAGGATTGCAAACTTTGAGCTGCATGTTGCAGTATATTCCACTATAGTCTGTCCACTTTTCTGCACTTTTTGCAGATAATTCAGTGACAACCCCAACAGATACAGGGAAACACATTCTTGTTAGGGCTCCTCCTGCAATCGAGCCTACTGATACCCCTAAGTGTTGACAACCCTCCTATATGGTTTGTACTGTTGTAGTAAATCTGTTTTTTATCAAAGGTCACAGTTCTGACCAGAAAGTTCTCTTTCTTTTGATCTGTGAGCAGAGCTAAACACGCTGCTTTTCTCTTTCATTTATCTGCAGCAGTCAATTCGTGAGGCACCCAGCAGTTGAATTTAAATGTTAGATTAATGCCTTTCAGAGTGCTAACTATTAGTTTTGGCAAATGTTAAGTTCTAATGCAATAGTTTGTGTTGAAACATTTATGTCTTGACCAATGATTTGCTTTAACTGCTCACAATCATTTTCAATAGGGCTGCAAGAATGTGGTTCATCTTCAGTGCCATAACTTTCAGCTTTAAACTTCCAAAACCAACTTTCACTGCATTATAAGAAAGTTTAAAAAGCCTTGCATAAACTCCTACAGTGAGTCATGCTAAATGCTATAAACAGTCTCTATACAATGTTAGTCTTCTTGGACCCAAAAACTCATTTAACAAAGCAAGCTGGGACATAATTAAGCAATGCCTCATCCACGTGAAATGTCCTCACAACTTCCATCGTCTCCTAGACAACTATCTACACAACAGATGAAAACTGCTACATTGGGGCTCTAAACAGAAGAATTTCTGCTGAACAAGGGCTGCCCACAAGGTTTCTGCCTAGAATTCATCTTATAGAACATCCTGACAGACCTTCTCATTTATTTCCTAAGCCCTCCGGGTACCTACATCACAGCCTATGCTGACAACTCCACAATACTCTTTAGCAGCAGATAACACAAGGATAATGAGCCAAGAAAACTTCTCTGAAAACCAGTTATCTACATCTCGGCAAGAGTGCCAAACATGTACAAGAGCTCTAGCTCCTAGGCATAGTCTTTGACAGAAACATCACCTGGATACCACCTATAACCAAACTTTGGCAAAAGCCAATGCATTCACAGCTTGGTATCGCCTAAGTCAGTAGAAAGACGTGAGATACTTCCACTCGCCATCTGAGGAGTTGGTGCCACACGCTACCCAGAGCCAAGTGCTGTGTGCAGCAGCTATGTGGGACTCAAACCTTTGTAAGCAGGCCTAACAAAAGCTCTTTTTCCTTCAGAGGATTCCCCTGCTGGGAATCACAAAAGCTCATAGAAGAGTCTCCAGACTCATTATGCATACTCGTGGGGACAGTCCTACTAGACAGGAAGATATAAGATGATGCAGAGAGGGTTCTGCAATCAAGGTCCTTGGTTCTCTTGCAATTTACGTGTGCAGATACCGAGTGACCCCCTGTGTGTCTCAGCAATAACACAATGAATACTGCATCTTAAGGAACCATCAGAGCATAGAATCAAAGAAACTACAACCCTCAACCTACCAACAATTGGTAGAACTATTTATACAGATGGTTCCAAATTAAAAAAGAGAGTCAGAGCAGTATTCATAGCCCTTGAAGACAGAAACTCTATTCTCAGACCATCAGGCTTTGCCACAGCAACTGTCTTTCATGCAAAGCTTTTTGTGATAAGCAAGGCACTGAGCTGGCTACTACCACAAGCACCCAGGAATAACAAATATACAGTGACAGCCTGACAAGCTTCTTGGCCATACAGAGCCACAGAATATCCCAACTGTTGATTCTGGAAATAAAAAAGCTTCCTTTGCATCTTCCTCACTTACAGCTCTGCCACGTGAAAGCTCACCATGGCATAATAGGCAATGAGAAGTCCAAGGAAGCCAGCGGGGTCTCAGATGAGTTCACTTAATTCTTCCCTGCACTAATCTCATACCTCAAAAAGCACCTTAAAGTCACTAAGTCTTTTACAAGAAATCTGGACCTGAGCAAAAAGGGCAGACATACACAGGACCTCTTTCCCAGAGTTAATGAGCACAGACTGCTGATAACTTATCAAGCGACAGCTTTATAGTAAGGACATGGGTCCTTTCTCTCCTACCCGACAAGCCTCAAAGTAAAGAACAACAATTGCCCATGTGGATGACAGGATAAAGTTCAGCATCATCAAGTACAAACTCGCCTGTGACCATCATCAGAAAAGGCCCTTCCCACAATCAACTCAACATCTGTACTCTTAAAAAAGTTGGCTTCAGGGTAGATGCAGAGAATCTGTGAACAACTGAACAGCAAACCCATGCCCAATAGCGCCAGCCAACAGAACATAGCCAGTGCAGATCGCAGCGTATCTCCTGCCAGTTCCTGAAAATCCATGAATCTGCTGCCAGTTGCTCATGGTCTTCATCTTCCTGGTCTGCTCAGTTAGCAACATTGGCCTTGTCTATAACCTCCACAGGCAGCCAACAAAATTTGTGAGATGACAATTGTTCTCCCTTATCCAGTGACTCATCCTATAAACAGGCTAAAAGAACACTAACTGATCTGTTCACAATGAAATCTCCAACTCATGAATTTTCCCTCTAATCCAATGAACATTCCTTGTGACAAATCCTATGTGAACGTCTTGAATGAACAGTAAAAAAGGGGACTCTCTGGTGGAAAAAACTGTTGCATCACCGTCAACTCAACAAATGAACTCACTCTGTGACTGAGGCACTTTGATCTTTCCCTATGAACTATGAAAAAAGTTGAAACACTTAATGAACTGTCAACGACTCTAAATGAATGGCTACTTCACCAACTTACCACAGTTACCTTCAGTAAGACAGTGTTACCTTGGAATACTGTGCACACTTCTTTGTAAAGCTTCCTCAGCCTAAAAAACTTCATCTTTTGCATGGCATGTCCCCTACAAGGGAACAAATGTGTCACTTTACGCATGTGACTCTGGCCACAAATCAGCACAACATGGTGTCATTTTTAGTTCCGGAATCAATTTAAACATACTGAGCCCCCCCCCCCAAGTTAATGAATTGCTATGCTACTGCTCAGGCCCTCTGTTTTTTTTCTCTCGTTTCATTTTTCTTTTCCTTGACATTGTAGGTGACAGTGTCATTTCCTGGCTCATATTGGACTCAGTAATCCATCGCCCTTCCTTGCTTCAGAAGTCTCCAGGACTGCTACTTCAACACTACAAGGTGGAATTCATCTACCAAGCAGCCAGCCTTTAGCTGTCAAAGGTATTAATGCTTAAAACTTTTGTATATTTTTTGTGGCATTCAGTCTCACTGAGTTTGTTACAGAACTCATAGTACATAATTGTTCTTATCTGCTGACATGAAAACTCCATTTTAAACAATTTTTTTATACACAAGATAATATGTTAACAAATTAGTCATTTAGTTCAAATTGAAATTGCAGTTTTAGAATGTAAAAAACCATTCATAGAAAAGCTAAAACCACAGAAATGACAGTTGTTGGCACCAAGGTATCTCCCCATCGCAGAAAACTTTGTACTCAAACCAGATACCAGTAGGTGCTTAATGGTGTATAAAATATAATACATATTGCATATTCATTAAACACTTGTTTCCATTATTCTCATAAACAAATTTATAATATTTAGAGTCAAATCATAAATGAAAAAACTTGGTACAGTCAAAACATACATTAGTCTATGTTTTATTCTTCAAAAATCTTCTATAAAATTATAATTAACAAATTCAATACATATATATGAGTAATAATAAAAAATCAGCAAATTCAAATAAATTTACTTATATGATCATTTCACAAGTCTTTACCTTCATCTTTGAACCAAACTGCAAGAAGTCGCCAGACCATAGCTCCGCAGCAAGCAGCAAAAAAGCCTCGCCAATAATTTCGGACAGCAAAAAACACAGAAGTTACTTCAATACTGAAAAGAACCCCTAAAAATTTCACAGCAATAAGTAATTGAAAATCTCAACAAAACTATACTATGAGTTCTGAAACACATAAATATAAAAGAAAAATTATTTTTCAAGCCTTCAGACTTTTTACTCCTTAAATTTGTTAATTACTTTCAAATGTCAATAATTTAAAATGTTATTTTCAAAAGAAAATGAGTTACAGGTTTGGGGAAAATTTTCTCTTTTTAACTGACTTTTCCAGTGAGTTTTTTTTTTTTTTTTTTTTTCCTTTTCCTTCAAAGTATCAAGATGCAGAAGATCCCAGTTCATTATATAATCAGAAAAAAATTAACTCACAATGCTTGCTTTTTAACATCTCAAGACAATCCCACAGTGTGGAGACAGAAATGAAAACAAGCGATATTTAATTCAGAGACAAAAAAGATTATTTTACTTCAATAAATATTACCTATCTTTGGGTACAGTAAATTTTGTCTTAGTGAGGTTCACCTATAACCCAACAGAACCCAAAAATAAAAAGTTCAATGAAAATACTTTTTTTCCACTACATTAGCAACTAAAAAATTAGTTAATGTGCTTGTTTGCTTTTTATCCCACTTCATCAACAGAAACATCAAGATCAAGTCCATGAACCTGTGCATTTTAAAACAATAAGAGCTGTAGCAGAATTGTAGTACAGCTGGCTCTTTCGGCATCCAATAAAAGCTAAGATATGGGCAGGAGCAGCTTGAATTATGCTGCAATTCAGATAAAGAGGATAAACTTTAAGACCCGACACATGCTGTTGAGCTCGAGCATGTCCACTGTGAAATCTAGCAGGAGCAGTTTCATTGCAAAAGCATTAAAAAAATTATGACTGGTGTATTTTATTAATTCTAGAAACAAATGTCTTATTGATTTTTTTCCAGGATTTTATTTATATAAAAAAAGTGGGAGCAGGGGCCTGAATCTCGCACAGTCGGTTAACCGAAAGTTCGGTTGCGTGATGTCAAATTGACGTCAACGGAACCCTGCAGGGAAATTCGATTGGTTGATGCTCCTCGGATGAGTTCCATGTGACGTCACACAACCGAACATTCAGTTAACTGACTGTGCGAGATTAGACCCCTAGGTAGGAGGGAGGATCACCCGCTGGGTAAGCAAACTGCAAAGCACATTATAACATTAAAGTTAGAAAGAAAACCTTTTTGTATTAACTAATTAATAAATTATATTTCAAAACAGTATCAAAAAGCAACAAATAAAGACTGAGTTTATTTTCTTTAATCAGTGTGGATGAAAACTTCCAAAAATCTGCTTCATTCTGAGCAATAGTTTTTGTGTAATACATTTAAAGTAAAGCCTAAAGGAACCATGTACTAGATTCTGTGATTTTCTGTACAGCCACATTAACCCTTTTCTGTTCAGTATCGAGACATTCCAGCCACATAATTGTAACTTCATGTTGTTCATGTCAAAAATTCAGAAACATTAGTCAATTTTCCTACATTCATTTACCAAATGATTATGAGATTTGCTCAAAATTATAAAGGGTGATAAAGCATGTTGCATATTCTTCACCCTTTGACAGATATTCTAAAAAGGGTCAAACTTTCTAATGGTTCATATAAAAATTGATATACTCCCCAAATGTTAATTCACTAAATTTTAATTGTACAGCAATGAAATTTCATATTTGTGGTTTCAAATTGAGGTGAGGTAAGCTGAAATTCAAAGATTAAAAAGTTTTAATTTACACAGAAAAAAATTTAAAATTAAACAATAGAGTTCTAAATGAGTCTTTGCATGTATTGCAATGGAATGCGGGCAGTTTATCCCAGCCTAAGAGAGTGGAGCTTGGGCAGACGCTTAACATGCATGATATTGATGTCTTGGAGACGATCATTACGATCATGGAGGCGAAACTAATATTAACTAATGATAAACTAAGGCACTTCTCATTTAAAAGATACTCCCTTTATATCCTGCCTAAGTCTAGACAGGTGGTGAGTGGATCCTGATTGGAGTCAAAACTGATATAACTGCTGATTTCCATATTAGGGACATGGAGAGCTCACCCGATAAGAGTGAAATCATTGAACTAAACATATGGAAAGTTGGAAAACGTTTCAAAATCCTAGCTATCTACAGTCCACGTAATAATAATCCTGACTTCTCTTGGCTAAACTCCCAGAGCCGTACTGTTTTCCTGGGAGATTTTAATGCCCATTCACTAATGTGGAGGTATAACAACACAAATGCATCCGGTAAGAGTGTGGAGGATCTTTTGAGTTAATTTTTAACCACAGTGATCCTCACACATTTCTACATTATAATGGAATGTGTACCTCCCCTGATCGTCTTGGTTACTTCAGATATTGTTGAATACACGAGTTGTTTTGCTATAGACGATCTGGGCTCTGGTCATTACCAAGTCATAGCTGAAATTTCTATTGACTTGCCATGTAGGCAGCCCACGTTGCATTCTAGGACCTCATGGAATTTTAAGAAAACCAACTGGAGTGCTTTTACCTCAATGATGAAGCAAGAATTACATCCCGTTCACATTGATTTCTCCCTGCATCCAAGCAGAGTTTGTGAAATTATTAATGACAAGATATTATATTGTGCAAAAATGTGTATACCAAGGGAAAGAGTAAAGAAATATAGATGTTTCTGGTCAAAAGAGCTCAAATACTTGAAAGTCAAGGGCAATAGACTAAGAAGAAAAGCCGAACCAACACATAGATCTTCGGATGTTCTGGCATGGAGAAGACAATCGGCAATGTTTAGAAAAGCTGTCCTCATCAAAAAACAAAAGTATTTTAATGACTTCATAGCTGGTGCCAATTATCAGACAGATGGAAAGAAATTTTGTAAATTCCTTTCTAGTATTAAAAGTTAAGGTAGGCGCACTTCTAAACAACCTTTTCTGATTGCTAATAAAACTATTCCCTCAGACACGGAAATTGCCAATGCTTTCGTCAAACACCTCACTGACACCCATCAAAAGTATAGTCACACTAGAAAGTCATCAAGACTTTTAAAACGTGAAATAGAATCTCTTGTCAACGATTTTGGCAGACATCTCTCCATCCCATCTTCAATTCATTCCTCTCTATGGAATGAGATTACTCAGGCTTGCAGTTGCCTTAAAAGTGGTAAATCCCCAGAAGAAGATGGCATACACTTGGAATTCCTAGAGCATCTCAGCACTTGTGCTTGTTAAACACTCTTTTAGAGTTTTTCAATATAATTTGGGAATCTGGTACCGTCTCCTCTCAGTGGCTAAGAGCCACTGTCATACCCATCCATAAAAGAGATAAAGATCCAAAGAATCTGCAGAGTTACAGACCAATCTCACTTACCAGCATACTGGGAAAATCTAAGATAAGAATTATAACTAAAAGACTCAGTTGGTTCTTTGAAACCAATAGCCTCCTTGCAGGAGAACAGGCTGGATTCAGACAATTCAGATCTACTAACCAACAAGTGGTACTTCTCAGTCAGACTATCAAAGATGCCCTGGATAAAAGCCAAAAACTTACAGCAGTTTTCATTGACCTCATGTCGGCTTATGACTCTATGGACTGATAAACTTTTGCTAAAACTCGCTGATCTTGGTATTCAGTCCAAAATGTTTAGATAGTTTCATGGTTTTCTCTGTCAACGTATATGTAAAGTAAGATATGGTAGAAGCTTTTCCAAATACGATGTTCTAAAAACTGGATTACCTCAGAGTTTAGTATCAAGCTGCATTCTTTGAATATTTACATTAACAATATTGTCTACCAATTCAGAACGATTACTGGAATTAGATGTCTGCTCTATGCTGAGGACCATGTGATTTGGATAGAATCCCTCAGGAGACAAGTTACACAAAAATTAGTCACAGTCTGAATTTTGCTTTGGGGATTTTGGAGCAATGGTGTGATGAAAATAATATGAAGGTTAACCTGGACAAAACAGTCTCAGTCACTTTCTCATTGACACATCAACCCTTACATATCGATCTTTTGTATTGAGGACATATCATACCAGTTGCTGACAAATTCAATTATTTAGGTGTAACTGTTGATCGGAATTTATCCTGGAGAAATCATACTGAAAGCACTGTAAATCGTGTCTTAAAAAAATGACACTTTTGAAGCAATTGACTGGCTCTAGATGGGGCTGTTCTAGCCATATTTTAAATTTTTAACTTAAGCTTTTTATTTTGCCCATTATAACCTACTGTTGTGAGCCTCTGATTACAGCTTCTGGCTCTGTTACTAATTTACTTGACAAGGCCCAGAATCAGGCACTGCGGATCATTATGGGGGCTGTAAAAACAATATCAATTGGCGCAATGCTTGTGGTGACAGAAAACAAACCCTTAAAAAATGTATTTCAAGAGAAGGCCCTGCTACAATGGGAAAAAATAATATGATTACCTGATTGTCACTCTTTTTTGAGCGAACTCTTTGAGCGGACTTGAGCTCAATGAGGCATCTGAAGACCCAGTGTGGTTTTGTGCAGGGTGTAATGGAACTAAAAGAACTGCTTAATATAAATTTGGATCCCGAGCCTCTAGCCCTACCTTAGGATACAACAATTGACAAAGGTTTCTGGATCTGCACTGAACCCATCCAAGTGGTTTCCAAAAAAGAACAAGACCAGGCAAAACTCGGCAACTGCTCCGGGTCTTGGCCACATAGGAAGGTCCTGGAGATTATTTCACCCGATCTTTCCAGAATTTCTCTCTGTGTATTGATTTAGAATGAAATCCTTTATCCTATTCTTGATTATCCGCTTGGCATTGATAAAAGGGACATCTTTCCATGATGTCTGTGGAATAAAAGGTATCGGTACATATCTATACCGATGGAAGTTTGTGGGTTTGCGGGACACCGATAACGCAGGGACAGGGGTCTTTTCCCCATTTTATTTTTCGACTGGAAAATGCACAACTGCTTTCGATGGTGAAGTTGCTGCCATTAGTCTATCCCTATCACAGTTGCATTGTCATCTGAACAGTTTTGTGAAGGCCGTTATCTTCTGCGATTCAAAAGCAGTGATTTTTGCTGTGAATTCAAATACTACTCCTGCCTCTTCTAGCATCCTCAAATGTAAAAAACTCTTGCAGAGTCTCTCTGGGTGTTCTAGGAAAATTGTCTTGCAGTGGATCCCGGGACACTGTGCTGTAGCTGGTAATGAGTTAGCAGACCACCTTGCAAAACAGGTAGCTTCTATTCTACAGACATCAAGAAAAATGTCCCTTTTACCAATGACAAGCAGATAATCAAGAATAGGATAAATGATTTCATTCTAAATCAATACACAGAGAGAAATTCTGGAAAGATCTGGTGAAATAATCTCCAGGACCTTCCTATGTGGCCAAGACCCAGAGCAGTTGCCGAGTTTTGCCTGGCCACTGGTCATGACTCCCTCCTCAAACACCTTCATCAAATTCATGTTGTATCAGCTCCTTTCTGCACACTCTGTGACCTTCGGGAAGCAGACCACCTTCGTCGTTGCCCAGCACTAGGGGGCACCTCTTTATATGACCATTACTGGTACGCAAGGGACTTTTGCGTTCATAGAGTTTTCTTGCCACTTCCCCCCCCCCCTCCCCCCTGTGTTCTACACTTCTTGTTTGTTTTTGTCCTTCCTACTTTTGTGGTGTAGTGGTCTTTTGTAACCTTGGCTATTGGAAAAAAAAGTTCTAAATAAAGTTTTTGCATAATAATTTAGAACTTACATAAATAATAATTCAATGACATAATACTAATTCAATTAAAATCAATAATTACCACCAATTGGAGCTGCAAAACTACAGGCTACTCCAACAGCACAAGCTGCTGCAAGCATTTCACTGGTTCTTGACTCATTCTAAAATCATGCGAAATAAATACTTTTAATGAGTATTTGTGAAAATTACAGAAAATTAAAATTTTTGGTTACTTTAAAAGTTAAAAGTTTTATATTCACTTGCTGATATTAATTTCACTTGCATAAAAATAACACATATGTATAATTTAGTGAGTACCAAAATCCTTAATTAATCTTTTTATCAATATGTCTCCCTCCATTTTAGGTAGCAAGTTCTTATCAATAGCCATTTTAACACGCTTTTATTAGCTTCACCTGTACGTATGTTTGTATGCTTGTAACCGACTCCTTTGAACTCGATTTTGACCCACTTTAAACAGTCAGATTTAATTTAAACTTTGAAGATTTATCAAGGACCGATGGCAGTACAATAATTTGATAAGTTTATCCCATTATCCTGATTAGGATCATCTGGATTAGTAATTTTCTTAGAAATTTTTTTGTGTGAGAGCGAGAGAGATGGAGCAAGCACACAGTCTACGCATGCGTACCATTTCGGCACTCGGCTCAGTACAATGTTGTAGAACCTCTCTCGCTATTGGTAACTGTATTCAATGGTATGTTTGGGTAGTTACTTTTTTGAAATTCAGATGGCAAATCTAAAAATTTTACCTCAATATTGTTACATGGATGTTTTTGCTTGTAGTCGTTATGAAACTTGTTTGTTGATTAGAGACCTATTTTTCCTTTTTAGTGAGGAAGGTAGCATTTAACTGCTGGTTAATTAATACTTTGGTGCACAGCAGGGGTGTAGCCAGAGGGGAGGCTGAGATGGCTGCTGCCCCCCCCTCCCCCCGAAATGGGACCCTTTACTTAGCTTACAATTGAACTTTAGCTTTAAATTCGATACCCAGCCCACCCCGAAATAAAATCCTGGCTATGCCACTGGTGCACAGGGAAAATAAATTCTCACAGTTTGTACTTTCCAACTAAGTGTTCCTGAGTGTCTTATGAGAGATATTGAAAATTAAAACAAATATAAATTTTATAAATAAAATAACGGATATAAAAAACTAAAAAACACGTTCCAGTGATAAATTGAACTAACTAAAGAGTGAAAAATAATTCTTAATATAGAAATAAATTAATGAACAAAAAATGGTGAATTTTTCTTTAAAATGAATTTTTCTTTAAAATATACAAGGTGTCCCAAAAAGGTGGTGATAGGATTTAATTCTTTACCTATTAGAGATAAGTGAACAAAGTAAATAGAAAAAATGTTCAAAATAAGGCCAGAAAAAAGATAAGACTACGAAAAAACTCCTCATTAATTTTCAAAAAGTTATGCTTTTTAAATTTGGATATGACCCCTGCACAAAAAACTTCCAATTAGTAAAATGTGCGCCCTACACTAATGAGATAACATACAAAATTTGAGATTTATAACTTAAAAAGTGTCAGAGATATGAAGACAAATATAATGCTGACTTAAACCATTTTTTAATGGCTCTCGAAGAGAAAAAAACCTGTCAAATGATTGCGTTTCAGGGATTGAACAGAAATTACAAAAGAAATTTTTTTTTCAACACTGGCAATAGACATTTACATTCAAAATCACGTATAGTCCCCAATCATCTTTCTTTAAAGATATCTCTATGACTTTGTATGATGAAAGGCTCAAATTTGGTACATCACGTCATTAGTGTATGGGGCACATTTTACTTGGGAATGTTTTTGTACAGAGGTCATATACAAATTTAAAAAGTGGCACTTTTTGTAAATAAACAAGACGAATTTTTTTTCTTAACATAGTCTTACTTCCAACCTTATATTGAAATTTTTTTCATTTTACATTGTTCACTTATCTCTAATAGAAAAAGAATTGAAGCCCATTTTCATCTTTTTGGGACACACTTTATACATACATATATATATATATGTAATAATAAAAAAAACTTTGCTAATTTAACCTAATTTAATTTAATGTTAATTGAAAAAGCTTCTTTAATCTTTTACTCTAACTGTAAAGTTTATTTCTTGGCTATACAAATATTACGCTCGGAGACGTTTTTTGAAGTTCCATAAGGAGAAAATTGTTGATTCAGCAATATCCTCAGTTTTCTGTGGTTTTCATTACTACGTGCTTTTAGAATTCCTGGGTAAGCAGGTGTTTCTCATGTCTTGATTGACAAGCTAGTTAACTAATTACGTTTGAGAGTAACGCCTTCGCGATCGTGCTGCACCCTGCCAGCAGGTGTGGTAACTAAGAAGTATTTAAGCAAGAGCGCGGAAATTTTGGGAGCTTTAGAGTTTTAACTTAGCTTTTAGGAGTTTGGAACGTGAATCTTTTGCAGGAGCTTCCAGCTTTAGCTGTTAGACTGCGATGTACGAAGATAGCCCCGGAGCTAAAAGGTCGCCGGCCTGACTCCTGCCCTCTGTCCGAACGTTGAAATAAAATATTCAACCTAGAACCCCAATGGAGTCGTGTCAGTCATTTCAACAAGGAATGGCATAAGGCCCATTCTTTACATATATAATCATTAATTTTCACAAATCATTTTTAATACTTAGCACAATCTTTATTTTGAATAATCAAATTTTTCAAACGATACATTGGGAAATAAATTTGCAGCCAATTAATAAAGATTATATATGCTGAAAATTAAATTTTCTGGCCAAATTTTAAAAAAGTATTAAAAAAAGAGTAAGATCCTCAAACAAAGCTTATCTGAAAACTCATTCATTGGACTTTCTGATCATGTAGAAGTTTAGTTCTCAGATGAAAATTCAGCTTGCCAGAACACTAAATATGCACCAAATCATTAAGAATGGACAAAACATAAAATAACTAATAAAATAAAAATGCAATTAAAATTCTTTTTTTTTTCTTTTTTGCTGTTTTATTTTAGCAATAGATGTTCCTTGTGCTATTTAATCAGTATGCGAAATTTGTTCTAGCTATGATCAACAGTCTAGGCAGGAAATTTATAACCAAAGGGGCCAAAATGACCATATAACATATCCTGCGTGATCTCAAAGATATCTAAAATTCTTACTATAAAAGAGAGCACTCATGAATGGCTAAAGATCAATTTCAGGGCATTTTCAATGTCACCCTCTAAGAATTGTACGTGCCCCCCCCTTTTAAAATTTCTAGAAAGAAAAAACTATCTATAAAATTCTTGGTTTAAAATGTAACAAATATGAATCCTGCATTTAGTCACAGCTTGTTTTTGATTAAAAACTTAATAAAAATTCATTTGTGTGAACTTAATGTAAAAAAAATCACATTTTCTAGTCCCCCTAATAACATACTAAACAAATCTGATACCAAATATACTGCTTACATTACCATCTTACAATTAAGAACAAATTAATTTATTAATGTAAAATGTTAAACACATAACTAAAGAGAAATGTATTGATTAGAAATACAGATAAGTAAGAGTAGTTTATTTTAAAATTATTTATTAACATTAAATTATATTAGTATAATAAATTTATTTTCACGTGTATTTAATCATGTTAACAAAGCATATACCTTACATAAAATAAAAAATAAACTGAAATAATGCTAAACAAAAGTTCAATATTTTGAGTTAAATTACAGAAATTGTACTTTGGGGATTTGTCCTTAGCGAATTTATTTATACGTAAATCTATTTAATTTCATGTAAAATAACAAAGATTATAATTGCAGGATTTGCCAATTTGTAGTTAGTGACCCAGAGTAGGCGATTTTTAATGCATTTCAATTTTGAAAATAGTCTCTCTGAAGTAACTACAGAGACTGGAATTGTTAATAAAGTGTGTAATGTAACATACATGTTAGGAAAGAAGTAAGTTAAATTGTAGACAATACAGCTTAGTTTCAACTGGCAATGCTGCCTTTTCTTCAAGCTTGTAAAAACCGTAATTTGTACATAAGCTCCATTCTATACAATTTGCATCACATAGATTTTTATCAGTTAATGCTTCTTACATTTTTTTACATCAATTCAGTTGATTTTGTTCTGAGTATTTAGTAAAGTTAGAACTATTCGGTTTTAAAATTTGTATCAACATTTAAAGAAGATGCTAGTTTTTCCACTATTTGTGAGCATTTCATTGAAACCTTTATCAGATCCATATTTTTTCAGAAAGCAGTTTAATTTATTTCAACTTTCAGAAGCCTGAGATATGTTAAAATTTTAGCTTGAAGACTTGCTAAAAGCACTAAGCATTTTATTCCATAAAACTATCATACATATAAAATTAAATTTTATAATTATTTTCTTTAAAGATGATGTAGCTTTTTTGTGGTGTTATCAATATTTTTTTTTAACTTCCAGAAGGTATAAAAAAAACTTCTTAGTTGAAATTTTAACAAGACAACATTTCTTTGGTTTTAACATTTATATCAACATTTAAAGAAAATGCTAGTTTTTTCACTATGTGAGCAAATTATTGAAACCTTTATCAGATCTATATTCTTTCAGAAAGCAGTTTAATTTTTTTAACATCTAATGTGAAGCTGATGAAATGATCCCCATAACAATAATTTAATGTAGTGCTCCTTTAGCATATTTGAGTTATAAACAAATGTTATTGCTAGGTTAACCACCTTGCATTTAGCATTTCATTGCTAAATTTGAGATGTCTTCTTAAACAGACCAATTGAAGTGGAAAAATAAAATTTTAAAAGCCTTTGAACACCGGCGGGGGGGGGGGGGAATGCTGAATAAACTATTGTTTGCTGCATTGTTTACAACAAGGTTCAAATTGTGATTACTACAGGGCAAAAAAATGCTCCAAGGTTGATATCCAAAATCTTTTTTTTGTACACTGGCTATGTTCACTTCTCACACTTTAACTGTTGTCATATCTTTGGCTGCATAAATTGCTAATATCTGAACAATTTTCTTCCCAAAACTTAAATGAGAATGTTGTCTATAATGTTTTACAATGTTCTCGCAAGACGTTGACCACATCAACCTTCACATCCCCTATGGCATCACATGTTTACCTGTTTAGAAACATTTGAACAAGACAAGAATTTGTTCAGGCATGCAGTGAGCATGATAATGTTTTTTTAATGAGTATTAGAATTTGAACATTAGCATAGCAATAATTAAAAGTTGTCTTGTTTTTAAAGGGAAATTATTTTTCCCACTTAATTTTTTAGAAAGGATAGAATCAGACACCTTTTTGATTTAGTGTCATTATGCACCACACAACCTTACACATACTGATGATGTGGGACTGCACACAGGCAGACAGACACTAAAGCTCTTTTATACATATAGAATCAAAGATCAGAGTAGGAATAAATAAAAATAAGGAAACTGAAAATGTTATTTCTTGGTAAATATATAGCCGAAAAAACTAATGAGTTTAATAACTAAACAACGTACTTTTTTCTTAAGTATCTTGGTTTAAATTAAGAAAAATCAGCAAATAAATTAGATATTAGTAATTTATGCAGCCAAGGATATGAAAGCCACTAAATTTGAAACTCATGAAATGATCCCCCACAACAGCAGTTTGATGTAGCTCTCCTTCAGCGTGTTTGAATTAAAAATAAATGTTTTAATTTTTTAGTCTATTATTAATTTTAAAAAATATATATCTGCAAAAAAGAGAACAATTACAGTGTATGTTAGATAGACAGTAAACAAAACAAACCTCATATATGCCTTTGAAGGATGTCACTAATTTACTAAGTAGAGTTGCAACTATGCTAGCAACATGCACAAATGGACCCTAAATAAAAATTAAATGAGGTAATGAAGATTAAAGCACAATTAAAACGGGAGAAATCAAATAAAAGAAAACCAATGAGTTTCAAAAATAAAAGTTGAGGAACACATTAGAAGTAGTTTAATTGAACTCCAGTTACAGAAACTACATACTCACACTACTAATCTTTACTTTTTTTTAAATCTCTAATCAGCAAAAAAATATGAAAAATATTAATGTCATCCAACCTAACTTATAAGTAACTAATATTCCTTCATATGCTTAATATAAAAAGTGGAATATTCTGTTTGCTTTCTGTTTGGCGCGAGTTCTGCAAAATAATTTTATGTTACATTTCAGGCTATTACACCCAAGCTCTAACTTCTAATTTCAGCTTCTTCTAACAGCTATTGGAAGTGCATAAATGATTTAACTTCTGAATTGTAATAATCTCATGCGACATTTATAACAATTTTATGATTAACATGTTATAAATGGAGTGTATAAATGATTTTAACTTGTGAATTATGCATACATATATCTGATTAAAACAATTATTTCAGTATAAACATTTTAAAAATATTGTTTCTCATTTATAGAATAATATAAATTAATATTTATGATACACATCTATTTATTATACTCCTGTGAGCTAGTGTTTCATCAGAGATAACTGCTGCAATTCATCTCTTTAAAGCTTGCTCTTGGCCATGATCTTGAATTTTATGTTGTCATGTTTTGTACAGTTTTTTTAAGAAAATGAAAGGTTTAACCATTACAGCAATATCTATTTTTAATGTCAAACTTCTAATGACTTGCATTATCACTAACAGTTTCTAATTAAGATAGATATTGTCATTGTTAAATGAGTATCTACTATGAGTACTTTTTTGAGATTTCGATGATTATGACTAACTTACAAACCAAATTTTCGTATAACGAGACTTATGCGACTCTAAACATTTTACAGTTAACTGTGATCACTAAAAAAATATGTCATGTGAATCAGCCAGAATATTATCAAATAATAACTCCTAATAAAAACTGGTAATAATAAATAAACTTTTTGCACATAACAGATATTGGTTTGACAATGATGATATACATAATGAAAAATTTACTGATATATAAACATATACTGAAATTTAATTGCTATGAAGATGATCAAATTTACTTGCAGAAATAAAAAGCAGAGGTTTCTTTTTGACTAAAAATACTATATAATTAAATTCAAGTGCACAACAGATTTTCTCTACGGTTTATAAGTAAGTAAGGCCTTTAAGAAAACTAAAACAAGACATTTGAGTAAAACAATATTGTATTCCCAATCAGTGTTTCCACAGAACTGAAAATGATGCAGGGCAAAATGGCCCTATACTTTTTCATCTGATAGCCATTTAAAATTTTTGGTTTCAATTTATTTTTTAATGTAAACACAAACAGTACACACAGTTATTGGTACCTAAAATACAACTTTTCTACAGTAAGAGGGTGTTTGAGTAATTATTATAGATAAAATGAAAACATAAATAAATTAAATGCCCTGAAGATGATATTTTCTGATAGTTCATAGATAAAATAACAATCTAAAAATAAACCAAAAATAAATACATAAAAACCATTCAGGTATTCTATTCTGTTGAAACTAACTTTGGACACATATTAGTCTAGGATTATCGATCATTTAGTTAGCTGTAAGGTGCCAATTGAAAAATGATGAGTGTAACAAACACTTAATATCAGGGACGTATCCACGAAAAAATTTCAAAGGGGGTCCAAAGAATGGAGAAGGCAGAACTTTTCACAAGAAGACTTTACCATTATTGTTTTGTTAACAAAAATTGAAATGTTGCAGCGTCGGGATGTCCAGACACCTCCTTCCCCTTAAATATGCCCTTGCTTAATACGACACGAACTATTTTTTTTACACAGTATATTTGCTTTGCCAATTTCATCTTTTGGAAACACTGCTTCCAATATACAAAGTTATATTTCATTCAATCGCTAAATTAGTACCTAAACTAACCACAAGAATAAAGTATTAGTATTTTTATAATCAAAGTTTGCACTCATTTCTGCAATGCAAATTCTGAGTCTCCTAAAACTTCATTTGGAATTAACACAAACATTTTTTGAAAAATTTGTTTCCAGTATGAATAATTCATAAATGCTCTGAAGCAAATTTTGCAAACATGGATACTTCTCAATACACTGAATCATTTTACAAGTGATTTTATGATTGAAGGGCGAAATATGTTTTATTTTTTAAAAATTGTCTACTTTCTGGTTTCAAAAAGAATTATCACAATCTGGTATTTTCTCAGTGATGGATTACTTCCAGGTAAACAAAAACACTAATCTAATTGGTGGCAAGTAAAAAAGAAAAGAATGCCCACCAATAGTAATGCTCAAATGAACTTTATACAGTTTCTAATATGCTGAGAAGGAAGAAAGTGCAACTGAAACATTCCTAGATCACATGGACTTTTGTGAGCTAGTTCTTCCCTTTTGTTTCCACTGCAAATGCAAGGGGGAAATTTCTTTTATGCTCATTAAAAAAAAAAAAAAAAAAAAAAAAAACTTTTCAGAAATCCTGAGAAAGTTTACAAGGACCTTTTAGGGTGCATAATTTTCTAAAATGAAATTCAAAGACTTAAGATTTCTCAAAAATGGTAGGAACCTTGATAATACTTGGAAGCAGATCACTTGATTTAATCTATACAAGCACACACAGCTGTACTGTAGAGACTTCATTAGCATAATCTGCATTCATTTCTATTCTGAATAGTATGGAATCAATGAGGCAAGTTGGAGAGTTTTAAGGTTGATTTATTTTTTACCAATTATGCAAAAAACTCCAGAACTGGGGATCGAACCCAGGACTGCCACTTAACGTATGGGTGCTCTATCATTGAGCTACTCTGGGACGATTCCGAGATGAAATTTTTTGCAATAGAAGCATTGGCATTTAGAATCACTTTCTAAAATATGTAATATAGTCTTTTTTATATCTCAAAGAAAAAATAAAAATTCTACAACTCAAATGAGACTGAGTATAAACGGTTATAATAATATTTTATTAAATTAACACCTATTATTATATTTCCCTGTGTATTGAATAATGAATATTTCAAGCCCCCTCCCCTTCCCTTACAACATGATTAACCCCTTCCACCTCCCTCCCGTGATGTTTATGGGCTGGGGAGTTCAAAAGTTATAGCCAAAAAGATTAAAGCATTTCAATTCTTATGCACAGAATTTTTTTACATTAAAATGTCCAAAACCTTAAAATGAATACACATACTGTACAAACACCTATATTCACACCATATTTTTTAATTTAAAAAAAATTATATATACACCTATATTTATACAATATTTTTTAAGAAAAAAAATAGGTTACTTTTACGACAATTTTCTTGAAAATAATACAACAGTTAAGGGGTTAAAAAATAAACAAACAATAATTGATGAAACTGATAAAATGATAAATTGATGGAATTGATAAAATAGCTAAGTCACATCTCTCCAAGCAAATAAGAGAAAAACAAACCTTATGCAAGAATAATTCACATTTTGAAACTTACTTCTTTTCCAATAGGAAGTCCACTTCCCAGTGAACATGTGAGACCAACAACTTTTGAGACTAACGTTCTAAATGTAAGATATTCTTTGAGAACAACACCTCTCAATACTGTTTTCATTTCAGGAATGCCTGAGCCAATTGCTTGAGGAGCAATGATGTGCACAAAACCAGATGAGAATAGAATAAGTGTAAGAGGGAATGCTATCCATGCCAGGTATTGCAACACGGGATGTCTGGCTAAATCACGATAGAGCCAAATGCGAGCTAAAATAAACCAGGTGATTTTTAAATCATACAAAATTATATTTCAAAATCCATTATTTAAATATATACTTAAAATGGATGGTCATTATTAAAGAGTATTCATACTTTTATACTTCTACTTAAATGTTTAATTTAGACTAAAACCTGTAAAAAAATTAAAAGCAGTAATACTTTCATTTGTGAAAAATATAGCCAGCTTCAAAACTTGTTTTGTTCAAGATCAGTTTTTACATAAATTTAGAAATTAATCAACAAAATATAACTCAAGATAAGCATGCAATTATTTGGCATTAAGGAATAAAGTTAAAAAACTGCAATTGCAATCCAATATCTAGAAAAAAAAATTATCAAAAAAATTATAAATATAAAAATAACATACTTCTTAGGCATATTGCAATTGCATAATCCATGCCAAAACTTATTAGTGATGTAAGGATTCCCAGAACTGCAAGAAACACCCAATCTTCACCTAACTTAGCAAATGTGTGATGCCAAAATGCTGTGAAGTATCCTAAAAGTTCCAGGTTTTATATTAGAAGTTATTTTACTCAAAAAAAGATGCAAGACAATAAAATATTAATGCATTACTTTAACAATAAAAGACATGAGTTAAAAAAAAATTAAATAAGCCAAAAGAAAGTATACAGTACACAAATTGAAAGTCTGACACAGAAGCACTTAACATAAAATGCACAATGAA
Source organism: Cheiracanthium punctorium (assembly GCA_038373885.1). Classification (NCBI taxonomy): domain Eukaryota; kingdom Metazoa; phylum Arthropoda; class Arachnida; order Araneae; family Cheiracanthiidae; genus Cheiracanthium; species Cheiracanthium punctorium. The sequence continues at coordinate 2,188,335 of JAWZYV010014616.1, read as the reverse complement.
CTAACATAACTATAATCACATAAGTGAACTAACACTTAACATAAAATACACAATGAAACAAAATAAAGCTTTTGCTAATAAGCATAATTCTTTCTCGATAGCTACTGTATATAGTTACATTGTTGCATTCTCAAACAAAACAAATAAAGTTACGAGTGCAATTGAAAAAAGAAAGTATTAAATAGAAGATGCCATGATTAGATATAACTATGGGACCAGTATGATATCCCTAATAGGTGTTTGCTAAACTTTATTTCTGCAACTGGCCTTTTGTAAGGCTTTCCCAGGTACAAAATATTATATTTTGCCTCAGTGCAAGTTTTTTCTTTAAACAGCGGTTGCCAACTAATGGGGTGAACCCTCCTTTGGGGGGCATGGTGCGTTTGAGGGGTCCTGTGAAAAACAGCCGAAGAGCAAGTGGTAATGTATGTTTAAAAAGTCAAAAAGACTTTATAAACATACCTATCCAAAACATACCTATTTTTGCTTAAAATGTTTATTTAAACATTCCAATGACATTATTTTGTAGAAAATGCTCATTGTTGAAGAATAAAAAACTATCTTTGCTGAGGAATGTGAAAGGCGTCAATCCGAGTTATCCTTTGTTGGGGAGGTGTAATGTTAAAGCATTTGGGAACTGCTGCTCTAAATCATTTATTTTTCTTAGTCTTATACAGATAAAGGCAGACAGTAACTTTTAAATGAAACTTTCTGTAATGAAAATGCAGCATAACACCAGTGGAAATTTCCATTTACAACAAGAGTATGATCATGTACCAGGCAAGCTTCTTCTATCAGCATTATTTTATGATAAATTTGAGGGTGGGCCGTATTCTCCAAACTTTAAACCCTGGAGTTAACCCAGCAAAGCAAGCCACTTTGAGAAAATGGTATTCACGATCCCATATCCAAGGGTTAACCCAACATTTGACCCTGACTCCAGGTGCAAATTCTAACCCCGCAATATCGAAGGGTTGATTCGGGTTTGTAAACATGGCGGATTCGAGGGCTGTTTTTATATATTTGAAAAAACTCGAAAATTTGCAAATACTTGAATATTTTGTGCTTTGAGAGACAAACTGCTGTAGAAACCACCCAGCAAGCTATAAAAGTAGCCAAAAGTGAAAAGAAATCTTTGTACAATGGCTTCAAAAACTCTGTAGAATGACTATATATATATTTTTTTTTTTTTTTTCTGTAGAGACTGCAGGCGCCATCTATCGGATTTATCTTGGTTTGCTTGTTTGACGTTACTTTGTCCAATCCCTCTTTTTTTCTGATTTAATGCTTATTTTTTTATTTAATTATTTTTTATGTTGAAAATAAATAAGTAAATTCTGATCTTTCCTACCCAGACAGCACATAAGCTTAAATCAAGCTTGAGATTTGGCTTGGCAATGCAAGGTTGGCTTAAGCTGGATTTTGACTTGCAAAGTGCGGTGATGGTGCCATCTGTGAAAGATAATGGACATTAATTGTCTAGCGTCCTCAAATTTGTTGAAAGTTCGTAAAAGATGTGTTTTAACGGGGATGGGTTTTTTATTACCAGTGCCATATTACCAGCAGGGCAAACGGGGCAACTGCCTAGGGCCTACAGATTTTAGGGCCCAAGCTTAATGCAAGTTGGGCAAGTGTAAACTAGAACACTTGATTCAAGCTTGCATCAAGCTTACACGACTGGAATTTTCAAGCTTAATGACTTGATAAATCAAGCTTGCTGCAAGTTTTCTGTGCTGTCTGGGTATTTATTTTCTTTTTTCTACTTATTCCACAGAAGACGGGCAATGTTGGCAGAGCACTGTTGATCTACTTTTTTTTTTTTTTTTTTTTTTTGCAAGAAGAGATGGGAGAAAAATATTTTTAGGTGTAAAAGATTGAAAAAAATAATAAAAATCTTGTTAAGAGGTTAAACATTTTTGCTTCGTATTTGTCTGTTCTAAAATTATGAAAATTCCTACATTTGAAAAGAGTATAACAGACATGAAATTTTATTTATAAAAAATATTGGATGTAATTTTGTATTAAATGTTTAATCAGTTCTTTTTTTTTTACAATAAAGGTAAATTAATTTTCAAATGTTCATGCGCATTTTGCATAAAAACAAATTAAATATCATGAAGGAAGTGTGTGTGGTGGGAGCTAGGTTCGATCTCACGAACATTAAACCAGTTCACCCCTTCTTGGAATCATTACTCTGACCAATCACAGACGAGCTTTCAAAGCTGGGTGAGACAACTCCAGAGTCAAGTAACCCTGGGTGGAAGAAAGTTGGTGAATACAGTTTCCGAGACAAACTGGCAATGCAGGTTTCCCAACTCTCAGATCATGGCGGGCTACTCACAGTTTACTGAATACGGCCCTAAATCATTTACTTTTCTAAGTCTTATACAGATAAAGGCAGACGGTAACTTTTAAATTAAACTTTCTGTAATGAAAATGCAGCATAACACCAGTGGAAATTTCAGTTTGCAACAAGAGTATGATCATGTACCAGGCAAGCTTCTTCCATCAGCATTATTTTATGAGAAATTTGAGGGTGCTTTGATACCTTGAGATAGTATTCTTACCCAACACTGAAGAAATGGAAACGGAGATGTGGTGTTACGGCTAATTATCAGTGAGAGGGATCTAGCCCGATGGGGGATTGCCCTCTGTGGGGCACTTTCTAAGGAATATCAAAACCCATATTTATGAGAAGTTTCGGAGAAAGCCATGGAAATCTCCAAATGGTTAGGTCGACAGACCCGACCTAATTTTGAACCAGGCATCTTCTGTTTATCAGTTTAGTGCACAAACAAGCTCGGCCACAGATGAGGCCCCAGCACTGAAGAAGGTAACTGATTTATTATGCATAGCTAAATACAGATGCTGCTAGACCTTTTGAATGGACTGCATATATTATTTATGCATTGCATCCAGAGTCATTATAAGTCATGGATATAATTGATGAAGGGGGAAAGAAACTGCAACATCAGCAAATGCAAATCTCAAAAAAGAGTACAAATGTTTCAAAATGTTCTAAAATCAGAATTAGATGCACAAAAAAAAAATCTTGTACATAATTTTTTATTACTTATAAGCACATATGCATGACTTCTTATTTTTGAATCAGTATATATAATAATATAATAATTTTTAATTCTTTTATTCTAAGGAAAGCAGTGATATTCTTAAACAGATCATGAGATACGTTATTATAGGGCCTCCCTCTTAGGCATCAACTTTCAAAATATCTCATTGAAAAAATAAGGGAATAAATAACTAAAAGTAAATACTGAAAGGTATAACATATGCTTCCAAGCTTAATTTCCTTCTTAAACATGAGGAGCCTGTTGACATAAAGTGGGAACATTGCTGAAAGATTTTCTACATTCATTTACTCATTGGTTTGTGTGTTCATTAGCAGGAGTAGAAATTAGAATATTTAGTGATTGGTCCTTTGGCCAGTGACTCCATGACTTCCCTAGTCCATAACATTTATCTCTGGTCCATATGCACAATTTCAAAAAAAATTGAAAGACAAAATAAATTACATGAGCAATGTATGAGCCCCTAAAAGCTTAAGTGATGTAACTGAAATTTTTCTAGTTTTGAGATTTTTAAGGTTTTATTAATTATAGTATATTCACTATAATTAATAAAACTCACTATAAATATAACTATAACTATATATATATAATATAACTATATATATAAATATAACTATAAAAATCACTATAAATATAGTATATTCACTATAATTATAAAACTATACAACAACTAGTGCTGCTACCTACATGGTTCTTAAGGGAGTTACAACTTGCACTATTTGTGCTCTTAATATAATGGCTTTTGTTGAACATTTCTGTGACCGTAACATAATAAAACCAAAAAATGGAGTGAAACCACTTGAGCTTTAATGGGCTCCTATATTGATTTCTGTCAAGAGCTGAATTAAAAAAATGTAAATGCCTATTATAAAAATATTAAATAGATGAAATTATATGACTTGCATTAGTAAAATTAAATAACAAGTGTATATTAAAATTAAATGAGGAAAGTTTACTAGAGAAAAATGTAAATAAAATGTTACTAATTTGACGGACCAACAACTTTTGTATCCTACTAGTCCGTTATACAGGGCGATTCAAAACTTTGTGTCAGAAATGTAAGGGGTGATAGAGTAGACCAAGACAATTCAGAATCATATAGCCTTCTGCAGTCAGAAATGTTGTCTTTATTTATCTGTTAATAATCACTTTGAAAGAAGGGTTGAAGTAACAGTGAACTAACTTTCTGACCATCATATGTCAAATACTAATGCATCTTTCACAGAAAACACGTAACAAAAATTGGTAGTTTACGAATTCTATTTCATTTCATTGTTGAAAGTGTCCGAAAAAAAGCTCATTAAACTCAATTGAGAATTTTAGAGAAACAATCCTTCCAAAGTGATTATTAACAGGTAAATGAAGATGCCGTTTCTGACATTGCTATGTGATTCTGAATCATCTTTATTGCCTCTATCACCCTTTACATTTCTGACATTTTTTAATCACCATGTATATTTTTGTGGTCTCAGACGAACTGACCACTGTTAATTTCAAACCCTGTTCATTATTATTCACACATAACCAAACAGTTTCAAAAGTATGAATTTGATTACATGGGGGGGGGGATGAAGGTCAATAGGTTTGGTTAGTGTTATATACAGAATCACATAGCAATGCAGGATTGGAAATATCATTTTCATGTACCTGTTAATAATCACTTTGGAAGAAGTGTTGAAAAGTGCGTCTAATTTCTTAACCAAGTTTCATAAACAATGGGCTTTCCTCAGACAATTTCATAAATGTAATGAAAGTAACAATTCTGAAATAACAATTTTTATTAAGTGCAATCAGTGAAAGAGGGATTAGTTTTTGAAAAGCCATGGTTGGAAAGTTTACTATCACTTGAACACTTCTAAAGTGATTATTAACAGTTACATGAAAACCATGTTTCCAACTCTGTATTGTTATGTGATTCTCGACCATCTCTGTACCCCTTACACCCCCTGAAAATTTGTCAGTCTGGTAGCAAATCACCCTGTATATACAGGGTGTCCAATGCTAACAGTGCCCAATGGCTATTTCCTAAACCGTTAGTCAGAGACACATAGTTCCATAGCAAACAGCTACACACACTACACAATACACACAGCTTTGAATTTTTCTTAATTTTATATGCAATATTTACTTGATAGCTGATTTTTTGTATGACTTGTACATAGCTAAGATATATTTCTTATGGGAATAAAGTAATATTTGGATATTTAAAATACAAAAGTACCAGGTAGTTGTACAGTACAAGTACCAGTACAACTACCAAAGACAGGTTAAATTCACACTTGTCAGCACCACTTAATAATTAATTCCCAGACTAATGCCTATTTAAAGTATCTTTTATACAGAATATCTCCATAATGCATTATCAATGCAGAAATTACTCTCAACTGTATTAAAATTTGTGTAAAACATCAGAATGAAAAACAACTGTTCGACACTGCATTTTCTTAAGAATTTGGTATCTTGCCTTAAGAATTTTGTATGATGAGCAATACCCAATCTTTTACAAATAAAAATAGCTTCTTTGTAAAAAGTTCATATGTACCACATGCCTTATACAATATCATGTGTTTTGTTCAAATAATTATGAACTACATTCAACATATTAATTTACAATAAATTTAAGATATAACAATAAAATTTCAGTTTTCTTTTTATATAATTAAAATTAGATGAAAATGCTTTATTGCTAAAATTAATGGATTAGGATAAGAGCATTATTATTGAAATATTTCACAAAATAGTTTTCAAAGCCTGTGCTCAACTACTTACCACATATCAAAATTAGAAAAAACAGTCATACCTGCAAGTCGCCTTTGCCAAGCACTTCGGTATGTTTTTAGCTCTTTTTTTCTTATTGTTTCTTCTTTTTTTCTTAATTTTTGTAATGCTTTCAATCGTCTTGCTTCAGCTTTTGCATATGCTTCGAGATCCTCTTTATACTGGCCATACATCTAGGTAAAAAATGTATACATTTTAAGCAAGCTGCAAAAACATAACAGGCTGTCAAAACTTTCATTCTCTTAATCAAAAAGGTGACCACATTTATTTATTTTATATGAATACTTCCAATAAAAGCTATTATTGACACAAAGAAAAAAAAAAACAGTAACCACTGTTAGTATCGAAGCCAAGAGGAAAGTTGGGGATAACCTCCACATTATACTTTAGAGACTGGCAAAACTTGAAAGAAAGAGGATAAATTAACATTATTTTGTTTGCACATTGCTACACTCACAGCCAAAAGTTAAGTCAGAGAGGAAAATGTTTACTTTTGGAAACCAGTCTGAATTTGAGAGGTTACCATTTGCTGCAAAGGTAGACAGTAGTATGCAAATTAGTTTTATAAACAGTTCAGCCAATCATAATTTAATGCCAATAAATAAGGATAAAAAAGAAGTATTGTAAGGAAAAAGTACTATGAAGAGTTAAAGGAGTTACATATAAGTGCTAATAAAAATTGTTAGGAACTTTTGTATGATTAGTTTTCAAGTCTAGCATGTTTTTTATAGCTGCCAGAAGACAAATTACTATAGTAAATGCTAGGGGGGGGGGGGCTTTGAAGCAGAACAATCAGTCACAGACGTTCTTTTTTTTTCATCATGCTATCATTTCTAGACAGAAACAATTTTAAGCAAGCCAAATAGTTACCCAATAACCTGTGGTCAGTCACCAAAGGAACAAATGGATTACTTGGAAGATCGAAATATAGCTGCTGTAGACAGGAGAATCAAAGAACGGCCTCCCCCTATATGGACATCTATGGATGCAGCATCTATTGGTAAGATGATAGCTGCTACTACTGTATGCCAAAGGCTACACAAGAGTACACTAATATGCTTGGGTATCACAAATTTATGTTGCTTTATAAATCCAATCCATAAGGGCATGATTAAAGGGATGAACTTTTTGATTAGGCCAACATTAAGATTCACAGGCAAGTCTAGATTTTCCCTGGAGCCACATAGCAAGCTCATAAGGGACTGTATAGAACAAGGCACATGCAATTGTCCCCAGAATATCATTGAACATCATGCATTCCAAAGTGAAAACATCATGATTTGAGCTGGATTCTGTTGGGATATCACACAGTGAGATGAAGGGCTTTGACCGAGGAAGACAGAAAGAATTTTTTGGTGGAAACGATCGTATCGCTTTATAAGTAACATTTTATGTGTGTTTTTTCACAAAGTTTTTATTTATTTTATCGTTTAACACCAGTATTTTGAGTGTTTTTTCCGTAATTGGTCCATTATTTGTTTTAATGAATTATAATGCATATCCCCACAAAGCTGGCACTGTCAAAGACTATCTGGAGGAGTAAGGGCATTGTTCATAAGGATTGGATTGATACTCATCTGATCTTAATAAACTGAAATTCTTTGAGATGCCCTTGGCCATGCGTCAGCATGTTTTCTACCCCCTGGCCACTCTTACAGAGTTCCAAACTACAGGAGGAATGGCAACTGGACTTTGAGGTAGTTGACAGATCACCTCTCATGGAATGCATGGTCACATGCAGGGCCACAACTAGGAGGATTCTAACGGGGCGTGCTGTGCTAAGGGGTTGCCAAAATCAACTATGGTTCTATGAGAAGGGGCTGCTCTAAGGAAGATTTGCCCTGGGTGATATAAACTAGTTGCAGCACTTATCACATATTGTAAGCTTTACATGAAGATGAGGGGCAGTGACAGTGGTAAAGCTAGAGGGAGCAATTGCTCTCCCTAAGACTTCACCGTTTGGTACCTTCGCATGCACTGCTGCTGATGTTTGGTACTCTTGCATTGCCACCTTCTAACCTTCATATTGCTCCTCCTACACACGAAACCCAGCTATACCACTGTGCAGTGACACACCTTATTAATGTCTATGGGTTTGTTTTGGATTTAGAGCCCGACTGATGCATTATGCTTTATGAGAGGAAAATGTGCGAAGGAAAATGCACTCAAATCCAGAAACCCTTGAAAGATTCAAGTGAAAGTTTTTGTGCAATTCAGCTGTTACAGAAGTGATGAAACAAGGATTCTGTAAACGTCTACCAGTCGGATTACATGATTGCCAATTTCTCTCCTCATCATTTGCAACTGTTGGAATTAAAATTGCAAGGGATAAAAGCCTCATTCTAAGAGCATTTTCATAGGTTTTGTAACATCAGAATTGCATTTCACCTGGAAAGTATTTCCCTCACTACTTGGATGTAAACAAATGCTGATCTTCCTCACAAATGTATAACACATGAATTGGGCTCTTCAACATAATGACTCCAATATAGCTCCATCTCATTAATTTATGATAACTTAATATTGTTTTAATCTTTGTAACTGTTTACTTTGTTAATATGTAAGATATTTGCTACTATCTTGTTGAATTTCATGTGACTAAGAACAGTACTTGACAATTTTTTTGCACTTTACAACTTTTTACAACTTTATGCTTAACTTTTGATAGTGAGTGTATATGCAAGTCAAGTATCTATGAGAAAACTAATGATAGTCAAACCTCATAAATTAATGTCACATAACAAGGGTCACAAACTGAAAGTCATTTAAAATTATGCGTAGTTCTCTCAAGTATGTAAGGTGTAAATGTTTTCTGAGAGGTCTTTAATAAGAAGTCCAGCTACATTTGCATATCAAATATGATTTTTGTTTTTTTTTATTCTACCAGACTGTCAAAAAAAAAAAAAAAAACCATGTGATAACTAATGGTGTTTTAATCACCTCTGTTAAAGAAGGCCTCCACACTAATTTAAAATCTCCTACTCTGAAGTCCACTGCTCTGCGTTCATTTGAATGAGTTGAGTGAAATAGTGGTCAACCGTTTCTTTTTTAACAGTAAATAAAATATCCATTCACATGAAACTGCCTTCAGAATAGAAAAATTCTTCATAAGAACTTACCACTTTAATTTGAAAAAAAAATCCATTTTATAAATTTATTAGATCAAATTCAATGTCTTTTCATGGGGATTTATTTAACTCAGTAGTAACTTTCTTATGTAGCAGGGGGAATCAGATTTACATTAAATTAAATTATTACATATTGGAAAAGTCCTCTAAAGTATATTAAGTTTTTGGTTTAAACTATTAAAAGTATTATTTTTTATAGAATGTACTTAGCCCATAAAAATCAATATTTGATTAACAAAATTTCAGCTTTTTTGCAAGAAGGAAAAATGTTTCATATTAAACACTTTTTTTTTTTTTGGAGTAGCAGTTTAAATAGTCAAAAAGCAAATTTCTACTGTATTTGGGTAGAAAAAAATACCCTTTTGGGCATAAATACAACTCTCACGTCAAGATTTTTACCAAACTAATAAAAATGTATGTAAAATTAGGTATTTACGTATAATTCCAGCAGTCTGCCAAAACGAAGGATTTTTCACCAAGATAAATGCCGGACACATGAAATTATAGATAGGTTGTTATTCTTATGAGACTAGAAGTCATTAGAACAACGGAAGTGCTAGAGATGAATTGGCATTTGGCGACAAAATTCCAGATACCTAAGTGCTGCATAACTCTTGAACCATGTAATATAATCGAATAAATTTGTATACACCATAAAAAGCTCTTTTTAGTGCATTGTTAATAATATTTAAAAATAGTTTAATGTGCTATTAGCCTGTTCTATTTTAAAAATAAAAGAAATCCCCGTTGGAAGTACCATGTTTAAAATTTACATTTGGCTCATTATTATAAATAACTCAATAACACATGATCAATATTAAAAGCAAGATTACATACTATTTAAGTACAAACAACAATATGTATGTATCATGGCAAACAATCATGTCCAGTTTTAACTCATAATTGCATTAAATACTGTAATTATGCCATTGAAATTAACGTATTTTGGCGACTATTGCCATAATACAATTAACAATAATGGAAAAAACGATAAAATTTTTTATGCATATTTGAACAGAATTTTGAACATTCATAGCTTAGTTATTTTTTACGATTTTACAGTAAATTTAGTATCAAAATGTTGGTAATGAAAAGATCTTAAAATGATATACGAGTCATCACTCCCACTTACCTGCTCCTGGTAGAAAATAGCTCCTGAATGAAGAGCTCATAACTAACAAGACAACACTAGAGAGAGTATATTCCCGAGCAGGGGCGTACCCGGGGGGGGGGGGGGGGGATATCGGGATATCCCCCCCCCCGAAATTTTTGGATTAGTGATGAAATTCCGTCTATTTATACACATATAAGTTCATATCCCCCCCGAAAAGTTTTCCTGGCTACGCGCCTGTTCCCGATCATGTCAAAACTAAATGTAAACATATGAATAAAGCAACGGAGCTTGGAACTATGGAATGCACCATCTTGCCACTTGCTGTATTTTGTGGGGGGTGACAGTTTTCTCTGGGTATGCAAGTCATGTTAATGTCCAATAAAAAATGGAAAAAAATTCTCTATTTTATTGAATCGACTGTCAAATTCATAATGTTTTTTGCTTGTTGCTAATGCCCTCTGACAACTGCGGGGCAGTGCCAGATCCCCCATATAGGTAGGCGATGGGCGGCTTCCATTTTAATGAGCCCTAGGGGAGGAAGTTTGACTCGGTCAGGGTCCCCTAAATTTGAACTAATTAAAGAGATTTGAACTAATAACATTCAGTAAGGTAACATCATGTATATTAACAGTATAGTACACCTCCGCGGCTTTGTCATTTTTATTAATTTTTTTAAATAATTCGATAATAATGATTCAATACAATTAACAGAAGTAAACCTGCAAATCCAGAAACACCAAAAATAATTTTATGTTTGCGATAATTAAAAAAGAAACTCCGATTAACAAATGCGAAGAGAATGTTTTAAACCATCCAGTTTGTTAATTTCGGTTCGGTTCCCTGCACAACAAACAAGCCGCCAGTTCCTTAAATAAATAAACATTGCATGGTGCCAGTGAAATTGACAGCTCAGTCAATACTGATGACTGACTGAAATTTATCATAAGTATGTGCTGCCATCTAGTATCGCATTATAAAGTTATAAAACAGATGTTTAAATTATGGTTTTCAGGTGATCCGAAAATGAATTCACAATTAAGGTAAGCATACACCACAAAGGAGTTGACACAAAAAAGTTAGGACCACAAAGATGAACACTACGATTTTTTTTCTTTTTTGCCAACTGAATAACGTTTTTAGCACACCCGCCACAAAAATTTAAAACTAATGCATTATGGCTTTGTTGTTTATAACATTTTTACGTACAAATATTTCCGTATTTTACAAAGAAAAACTAAAACTCCAAATCACTACGAAATCTTAATAATTCCGTTCAATGACAAAGGTTCATGGGATCAATATGACGTACACAACGGAAAGGAAATTTCGGTTTAATCCCTCCTCTCTGTAGAGGGAAAAAAAAAAAAAATCAATGCATTTTTAACATAACGATTACTTATTTGAGCATAAAAATCACAACCAGGGGATAACCCAGGATTTTAGTGAGGAGGGGGAGGGTGGAGTGTAAATACAACTGAACTTCCAATTAGAGGCCATTAAGTTATAACATCAAAATTTTCTGCATTTCTTCCTCATAGAACAGAGGCGTACTTAAATAGTTCTATGCTATCCTCAATTACGTTATAAACAAATTCAATTTGCGGTAAATAATTTGAACCCAATTTTTAAATTAAACATTTTAATACAGTGACAACTCTCTATTTTAAAGAGATTTTCACTTTTATTTTTTACCTTTAAGGAGGGGGGAGGACGAAATAAAGGTTGTTTATTCATTTTCAGCGAACGCTAAGAACAATATAGGTATTTGATTATGTGGAAGATTGTGTTGAGTTCTTCATGAAATAAAAATTTTATTCAGTCAGGGATTTTTTTTTTTTTTTTTTTAGCTATTAATTTTTAAGAAAAGGTTATTTGACCCCCCCCCCCCCCCAAAAAAAAAAAAAAAAATGTTCGATAAAGCAAAATGTTACTTATCGAACAATATACTGTAAAGCAGGTTTTCTCAGAGTGTGCCTAGACTGGGTTCGCGACGGTTCTCTGTGTAAAAATATCTTGTTGCTTGAGCCTCGAAATTACTCATCTTCAATTAATACAGGTTCTCCGACGGAGAAAAGGCTCGGAGAAGCTATGCTGTAAAACTATGTCAAATTGTTGAGACTGGCTAATTTATAAATAAAGCTCGTTTTACCTAAACATAGTGTACAATGAAGCAAAATATTACCTTAAGACATGCCACTCCTGAATCCGCCACTGGTTTTATTCTGTTTCCCCTCGATCTGAAAAGCATATTTTGTTCCATTTGTGCTACAAAGTATAATGAGATAACACTGCAAGCGGGTGCCAAATGGTAAACATTTTGATGAGCAATGTTTAGAAGAAATTTTGATCAATGTTTTGATAATTTGAACTGCTAATCATTTTTAGAGTGCTGGCCCTGAATAAATATTGTTAGTTTTTTCCCCTTCCCAAAGCCTGAAAATATTCCTAGAGTTATGGAGGAGAGAATTAGCGTTATAAAGCGCAAAAACAAGAAGAACCGAGAAAGATGTCAGTCTCCCTGGTACGCCAAAGACTACAAACTTTCTTTTCTTTCCTAACACTATAAACACGTTTAACTAATGATATTTTATAAAATTAGAATATACATACGGGGTGTCCGTGCTAACGGTGTCCACTAGCTATTTCCTGAACCGTTTGTCAGAGACACATAATTCCGATTGCAAACATTCTTTAAATTATAAAATCTGTTATACTAGGAACAATCAAAGTCAATAAATTAATTCCTATAAAAATTAAGACATTTAAATTTTTATAAGGTCCCCCCGGTCCTACCAGTTATATTTAGAAATTTTTTCTTTATACAATTTTATGTACACACACACACACAAAAATAAATAAATAAATAAAAATTTCATCCTTCTACGCCTAAAATTGACCGAGTTACAGCTGCCTAGAGAACTTTTCGAGCAGGGAAATAGAGGTTGTATACAAAACGAATTTGAGAAAAATTAACATACATGGTTCTGAGCCTTCTAATATATATTAGCAATTTCATTAAATATTTTATGAATGTAGATTGCAATAAAGAAGATTAACGTTTAATTATGCATATCCAATAAATTAACATAAAAATTTAGCTTTTACTGAAAATAGAAGTTTTAAAAGAGTTTTTTAGATGAACTGGTGTTAAATAATTTAAAGTAAACAAGCAAGGCAATAATAAAACACTTCATTAAACATTAAATTAGAAAATGAAACATTTTAAAATACAAATATGTGTGTTTTAGAAATTTAAAATAATATTACAAATTCTGTTAGCATACGATTTGCTCAAAAGTCGCTTTCTTCGGCTGCAATACCAAATATGCACCCGTGCAGAAAACTCTTTCTGTAATTTGTGTAGCATACTCGGTGCTACACATATACGATTTAGTAAGTCTGACTCCGGATAGATTTTAAAGAGCCTGACTATAACCTTCTGTTTAAAAATTTTTTTTGCTTCTTTCTCCACATTATGAAAGAAAATGAAATTAAAAACTATAATTTAAAATTTCAATATCTATAGGGTCCCCTAACGGTTTACCGTAACGGAACATTTTTAAACGTGGAAAAGTGACCTAAGTCAAAATATTTGCTGTTTTATAACTCCGTGAATTTTGGTTGTAGAGGAACGATTTATTATTATTGTTATTATTAATACCGTGCATGAAATTGTATAAAGAGAACTTCTCTAAATACAACTGGTAGGACCGGATAAAAATTTTAAAATTTAAATTCCGTAATTTTTATAGGAATTGATTTATTGACTTCGATTTATTCTGATATAATATTTTATACAATTTAAAGCATTTTTGCAACTGGAACTATGGGTCTCATGACTAACGGCTTAGGAGGAAATATTCATTGGACACTATTAGCACTGGACAACCTGGATATAAATGGAGATAAATTTTTTAGAAACACTTTTAACGCCTTAATCCATGATTTATTAAGCCATGAGTCCTTATAAGACCATTGACCCCCACCATGGCCCGCGTTCCTGCCTATCTCGTCCCTGTCGATCTAACGGTGTGGAGTATTGGTCGATTTTCTCCAGATGTAATGTGAATACTCGATAGAACCCCTTAAAAAGTCCTCCTACGAAGGCATCCCCATCAGTGTTGACACCTTTTGCGGTGGGAAGGGGGAGGGGGGGATCGGGACGATCGGTATTGAAGGAAAAACTGACTGAAAGGGAACTTAAAAATACTTTTAAGTTTTATTTGCATTTAATTCTATTCATTTTTCAACAAATATTTTTTTACTGCTGTGAGGCTGCTTTCATGAGTTGTGCATCATTTTAACATTTATTTATTAACTCTGAACAAAGCATGCTCATGTAGAGCGAAATCTGCAATTCTGCTTTAATTAAATCTACAGAGCAACGATTTCTAACATTAACCATTTTTCTGCCATTCACGAAAATTCCCGCTCAACATACATTTGAAAGGAGTATGCTCAAAATCCGAAATGCGAGATAAAATAACGCATTTAACTTCCGCTCCTGTAAGGTTTTAAACATGTATACCCATTTTTTTTTATCAACACTCTGATGTGGACAGAGCTGTTGCAGTACCAGACTGTACTCTTCGAAAGTTCATCCGCTGAAGATCCTTCCTCCGAATCAAACCTCAAAACAGAAGCAGCATCACAAAGTCTAAGCGATCTTCGAATCTTCGGTTACCATTATCAAAAATCGGGACAAACTAGGTAGGACATCGAAACGTGGGACAATATCATCGAAATCGGGACATCTGCACCCCATAATTGGCAGATAGCCCTTGCCATAACAGAACAGCACAACAATGCTTTTACAATTTTAATAGTTTAGACAGTGGCATATCCCTTGGGCTAGCTGCGAATTCCGACGAATATCAGCTTCCATAAAAGTTTTAGCCAAACACTCTGCCCGGGACCCATTCCAATAAGAGAATACAAGATCTCTGATAAGAAATGAGTGAAAAATTCCCTTTGATGGGCGCTTCGATGCGGTGCTTTGATGGGCGATTTGATGGGCAAAAAAATTGCTTTGATTTTGCTTTGATTTCAAAAAATGCGCTTTGATGGGCTTCACATTAGAGATAGTCCATTTTGGAATCCAGCATAAGCCTTTTTTCCCTTGATTTTAGGTGAATTTACAGTATCAGATTCGAACGTTGTTACGAATACCTGCGGTACGTGGTTAAGTAAAAAAATTTGCAGTTTTCTATATCAAAATGCAAAGCATTAAAAAATTCAATACTATATGTTTCACTTTTATAATATATTTGGATTTTTTATCTCTTTGTTGTTCAATGAGACAAGTAGAAATACGCTGGTAAGTGCGGGGGGGGGGGCAGACACAGTAATTCCCAAACAATGTAATTCAGTACTTTGGAATGTCATGAGATCGAAAAGGAAATGTCTGTTTTAAATGCACTGCATTGTTCTAAATCTATTCGCGATCTGCAATGTACGCACCCCCCACCCCCCAACACACACACACACCAATTTTCCTATTTCATTTATATATGCATTTATAAATTCTGAAATATACCTCAGCGAATATTTAATCATTTTTCCTTAAAATGTAAGATATACTTTTTTTTTTTTTTTTAATATTAGTACATTTTAGCACAAATTTTTATAGAACTCCAAATTTTGACAAACACAGCCTAAGATTCTCGTCTCAAGCGTTCACTGCTTTTCAAAAAAGAAAATAAAAATCGCGAAATAGTCAAAAATTCAACGTCTTCTCAGGTACTGTTATTTAATATTTGGAAAAAATATATAAATAAATTATTTTTGAACTCAGATTTTAGAGTCATTTTCAAAATTCGGTGTCCTTTGCTGTCCGTGCGTAAAATAGTTTTTTTTTTTTTTTTTTTTTTTTGTACAAGGTATAAGGAAATTTAAATGATTTTTCTTTTTATCGTAGTTTTCATCAGACAGTTTCCAGTACTGAAACAATAGATTAAAAAACATACTATTTAATAAAATTAAAATAAAGAAAGAAAGAAAGAAATAAGTAAAGAAGATACAGAAATATAGTTGCCCTAATCATAGAACGTAAAACGTGTTATGCAGAACTGCTGAACAAAAACTAAACTTTCTGCACTGACATGCTTTAACATTGTGAAATAAGAGTTAAAAACACATTATGAAAATGTTTTTAAAAGGTTTTAAGAAAAATATAAGATTTTTGATAATTAAATGTAGGTGTCCATGTTTTATGATATGGAAAAAAAAAAACAAATTGTAAGCTAAATATCAAATTGTAAGCTAAATATCAAATTGTAAGCTAAAGCTCAATTGTAAGCTAAATATCAAATTGTAAGCTAAGTAAAGGGTCCCATTTCGGCCTCCCTCTCTGGCTACGCCCCTGTATCTCAACCTATCACCCCCTTTCCAACTAGAATCGTCTGAACCGAAAACCGTTATTTTTGGCGGAACGAAACGATATATATTTAATTTTTTTTAGTTGAACCGGAACGGAAACCGGGATAAAAAAAATTAGGTTCGAAGCCCTGCTCTTTTCGTTTAATATAGGATTTTACAGAGCTTTCTTGCAGGTGTTTTTCAGATATGAAAATATAAAACAAGAAAGCTACCACGAATACGCAAAGCCTTCAAAACCAAATTGAAAATGGATTACAGACACTATAAATGTGCGGAAGGACCTACTTTTTGGCTTTAAATTAGACTAAAATCACTATTTTATGTTTGAATAGATTTTTAAGTCAAAGAATTTGGGGTTTTGCGGCGTTGGAAAAAGCATGATTTTTTAAATAAAAAAATCGAATTTATATGATTCAAATCTGATTTTTTAAAATTTAAATCAGATTTATTTGATTCTTTTTAGAATTCTATTTTTCGTTAGCATTGTGTTTTTATTATAAGTCTTTCGCAATGTCTTTTTTGCAACATACATGGATCAGTTTGTTATAAGAAATCACTTCTTATAATTATATGTTTATTATATTCTACTCATTTATTAGCATAAATAAAATATCTATGCTTTAACCTAAATACAGTCTATCATTTTGTACAGAAAAGTGTAAGAGATACTAACTACGAACTAGATAGGAGATAATTTAAAGAACAAATTAAATATTCATTTAATGCAAACTGTTTATTCAATTTTTAAAAAGTAACAATTCATACAATATAATATGTTAGAAGCGAATGAATTATCGATTTAATTGATTCAATAAACGCACTAGTTTCAATGTGTTTTCCATTCCTAAATTGTTACGAAGGCTAGAATGAAGACTACTAAAAGAAGCATGTTTTTGTGTTATGACAAGCCTACAAGAGGGCCATCTGTCTACGGAATGGGGGGGGGGGGCTGGGGTGGAGGAATTTTAAGGGGTTCTAACCAATACTGGAGCCAGGGGGAAATTTCGGGGGAGGGGGGGGGGGGGTTCAAGTTTTATGTTTCAATGTTGCAGGTTTTTACTACCCTTTTACATATAGTAAATATATGTTCCTAAAAGTTTCGAGGGGATTTGAAACCCCCAAACACCCCGCTAGCTAGGGTCTTGGTTCTAACGCGTATTCACGTTACATCTACAGAAACCGCCCAAAACTCATGCTAAAAGAAGAAAACAGTCTTTCCATACCAGCAGATGAAGCCACGATTGTTGTAATACAGTTAACATTAAAAATTATGAGAAGTGACACAAAGCCAGTGGCAGCTCTTCCATTTGAGCACATGAGCACGTGAACCCCCGAAGGAAAACTAAAGAATAAACACATTAACAAATTAAATTTAAAACAAATATTAAGCACACTTCCAGATTTATGTGAATTATTTAAAACGTGAGATTTACTCCCCCCCCCTCCCCCCACTATTATTAAATAGGCTTATTGTATAGCTAACGCACTGTAGTGTAGGTTACTACAGCATTCTTGAATCAATCGCACGTGCGAACGGAAAATTTTCCCTCTGAACCGCTCTCTGGGATCAGAAGCCGAGACAGCTGGGAATAAGTACGGCACTGATGATATCATTCCGTTCGCACATTTGCTTTGTGCACACTGGGTCAATTTTGCGGTATCGCTTCCGGATTTTCCCTTGGTTTGTTACGTTCGGTTAGTTAATTAATTTTTATATCATTTTCTTAATATTTTCTTTATCATTTTTCCCTACATTACTTTTTACAAAATACTGTCAATAATTAAGATGGGAGTCAAAGACGTGTTTCGGAGCTAAAGCAATAGCATTTTTCAATAGTATCCTTTGAAAAAAATTGAAATAAAATGAATCAAGACAGCACCTTTGCTAAAACTTATGTTGGTGACAAAATATAAGACCCAAGATGACTTGTTTTCTTTCAATTGCGTGTATTGTTTTCCTTTCACTGCTGGAAACGCAAATCTATTTTAATTTGTAAGGTGCGTCGTATCTGCCTATTTAATTTTCGAAATTTGTTTTGTGAACCTCTTTTTAAATAACCCACGAGCCGCCACTGCACAAAGGCTCAAAACCAGCCCACACGCATATAATAAATTTAAATGTAAAGGTACGGTAATAGTAAAAGAATTTTTAAATATTAATAATTTAATAAAAGCTTTGTTTAAACGAGGGCGACGCAGGATTCTAACTTCATTCTCAAAAGTGACTCACGCGGACATTCAATTTTTGGAAATATGTTATACAAACAACCGCACGCACTTATCGCAGCATTCCTTGACATTCACATATCCAGAGAAAAATACATATCCGATTCGGGAGTTCACTCCCTCCCAGAAAACTTTTAAAATACACCACAATTAATCGTTAGTAGCTAATAAAATGCTGTATCACCACTATTCTACTGTTTCATCCTTTGAAAAAAATCCTCTTGGCTTTATTGTTTGAAGCAGATAAAAAAAGAGAACGCATTCCTCTTTCCCTTCGCTCAGCAGCTCATGCCAAAATTCCCAGAGTTGAGACATCACGGGCATGAAGAAGATTATTGGGGGTGCAAATCTTCCGCCGCCAACTAAATACTGGTATGAATACCGAAGATTACAATAGAATGGAACCGTTTAAATAAATAAATTGAATATTTAAGCAGGGTTAACACTAGGGAAAAATTTGGGTGAGATTCTCCCCCTGCAGCTTCAAAATTAAGTGGGATTTTTAAAAATCTGTGTGAGACTTTGACAATTTTGTTTATTTTCAAAAAATTATTTATTTATTTTTCACAATTTACAAGCAAAATCAATATCATTACAAAAATACAGTGCAACTAAGATTATAAATATCAAAATTAACAATATAACATACAAATGAATTTGTCTATGGCTTAGAAGCATACTTTACTATTTTTATGGTTTTAAGCACTTTGGCCTACAGTCATTCGAATGCGCTGACTGCTTGCCAACATGCGGCTAACTGATAACTAATCACTAATACAGATTTGCAATGCCTTCCAGTTGTCCAGCAGGTAACTGTATGTCTCGGACGGCATCACTAAGGTAATGAAATATCAAGTTTTCCTAAAAACGCCCGAGGAACTTTTGGAAGAAAAAAAAACAATATGCATTAAATATCTGTCTGGGAGAAGAATGAAGAATGTGCATGCTAGAACTTCATAACCACAAAGAGGCAGAAAAAACAAACTGACACACCATAATTTTTCGGGTTTAAAACGGGACTGAACGTAAAATCTTCATCTGACAAGCAAACAGGCAGACAAGACGATGAATTCACAACCAATACCTCTGAAATGCATGCCTGCTATTAAAAATTGTAGGAGGGGTAGGGGAAAGAGAAGATTCATGCAGTTCCACTCTACCATGACAGTTTTGCATTCCGATAAGAGCACTCCTTTAGATGAGAAATATCCTACTTGTTTCGGAGTGAGTTCAGTCTCGGTATTATTCCAGATGCATCCTGGGGGCGCCGGGCGCATTCTAAACAAGGCAATGCAACACTACTTTGGCTTATCTGTAATCCACCCATTGAATGGGCTGTGTCTCTCACAACTTTGGCAACTGCAGAAAAAGCAACGGTTACACATACAGCTGACGGAGAGACACACATAAATATAGATACTTTAAAACAGTAAATACTGTGGCCAGCAAGAAAGGCATGCAATTACAGCCAAAATAAAAGCTTAGAAGCATTGTGAACCAGCTCAACAGAATTTTAAATACTCTGTTCATGCACTTATTTTTAATGTTAAAATTAAAGAAAACGGTTGGGAATAGACTATCTTCATCAGTGAGATTCAAGAAAAGAAATCATCAGAAAATTCAAGAGTGTTGAAATTCAAGAAAAAAGACAGTCAATTGTTTATTATAAAGTTACAACAAATAACTCGGTCGCCATTCGCATTTAGCAACCACTATTTTAGGAGCAGACTGTCACATGGGGCAATCATTATTTCAGAAGTTTGACTGCTACAGCAATGACTCGAACCTGTCAATTATTTCTCCACCAACGTGCTGTGGAAGAGCTCTTGCAAATTTTGGTTGTTTCAGCCGTCAAACTTTTCACAAATGTAAATGATGTTAAATGTTTCAAATATTAAACATTTCATGAGCGATCTTTCTGAATCTGCCTTTTATTTTTTATCGATCATTTTATGCAAGTTATTACGTTACATTGAAATTGTAGGTTATTAATTTAACTTTACATAATCGAATGGCTACTAATTATTTTGTATGACTACATTTTTCATTTTAATGTTTGCTGACACTGCCTATTACATTAAATATATTAATTTTAAAGTTTAATTACATTTAAGATTTCTCAACTCTAAAATTTTAAGTAAAGTTACTTTTGATCCTGCCCCCTCTCTTTTCTGTGTGTCGTCTTTTTAAGACTATAGTATACTGTAGTATTTATAAGTATAAAAAGTATGAGAGCAACTACAAAATTGAATTAGTCAATCAGATAAGCCGTCAGCGGCAATGAGCCAACATAATAAGTAATTCAAAATCCAACATATTTGAATATTTCAATCGCGTTTATGTTTAATAACCTTGTAAGAGAAACAATAAAATCCCTAACTCTTTAAAATCTATCAACACAAGTTCGCATCAAATTAAGTGTTAGGTAATTTTACTGTCGTTTACAATGAACACAAGGCAAACTGCCTTTATTTAGGGTTTTTGCCATATGATGATCCAGGACTTTTTTATTACGATCATTCATTTATTCCAGATTTTACTATTATTTAACTGGAGATAAGTGCTTCAAGTATCAGGTGCCACACTACACCACAATTAAACTTGAGTTCAAACTACCTTTTACATTTTAGTAAAATATGTTTTTCATTATTTTGTTTTCTTTTTTTTTCATCTCTATTCTATAAAATATTTTCTACAAATAAAGTTCACTAAAAGTAATATATATTTGAGCGAATGAATTTAAGGGCTATTCTTGGAGGAATAAAGGAAAATGATTCTTGGAGAAGACAATACAATACAGAAATTTGTAACTGATATAAACAGAAAGATATTTTAAAATTAATCAAGATCAACGGACTGCAGGCTGCTCGTGTAATTAAAATGAATGATTAAAACCCTGTAAAAAGACTCATTCTGTCAAAGCCACAACGACAAACAGTAAGAGGACGATCTAAGTTGCGATGGATGATGGATTGACTCTGTTGAGAGATTTTGGAATAGTTGGGATTAAGAATTGGAGTACTGTTGTCACCCAGAGAAATACTAGGAAATATCTTAAGAGGAAAGATTTGAATCACCCTGAGTGGCAGTTCTATTGAAGATGATGAAAAGTAATATGAAATTCACACCACAACGTTCTTCAGAAACTAATTTCACTCAGCATGATTTTTAGCACCAACAATTATTAGAACAAGGCTTGAATATTTGGATTCCATTCATTTCTCTATTATTCAAAAAACAATTTCTCTTCTTTAAGCAGAGAAAGCTTTACCATAAGTCACAAGTAAATAAATCCAAGCAGAGAATGGCTCACAGAACAAACTTGACATCTGACTGTTTTCTAAAGAAATGCTAGACTTTGCTTACGATGCAATGTAACTCGACATTCTGAGCCAGTCCGCTAGGCCTTGATTCTAGACATTCCATTGGAAGACATAAACCCGACCGATTTATTCAATAATATTCTAATCATCTGAAGGAGTATTTTAATTTATGAGTCCACAAGTTGAACAACCAAAATAACACCATTTTATTTGACTACGGTAATCCACTTTTTATAAATACTAACAACGGCAGATCGTGAACAACCGACCCGTCGTGCAGTTCGGAGAGACTCATTCCGAGTCTTCTGGCCATTACAATCTGCCCTCTAACCAATTCGCTTACATCAACAGCCTTTTCCATCACATTACCCACAAACGTAAGTGCAAGAATGAATCCTTACCTTCTCCAGCAACAGTTCAATACCATTCCCACTTAATTACGTGCTCTCCATGTCATCCAGACAAGTTCATTGAAAAATGTGTGGGTGGTCATAATGTAATAGCTCTTCAGTGTATTTTATTTGCATACC
Source organism: Cheiracanthium punctorium (assembly GCA_038373885.1). Classification (NCBI taxonomy): domain Eukaryota; kingdom Metazoa; phylum Arthropoda; class Arachnida; order Araneae; family Cheiracanthiidae; genus Cheiracanthium; species Cheiracanthium punctorium. The sequence goes on along the minus strand of JAWZYV010014616.1, from coordinate 2,165,769 downwards.
AAAGAAATATTTTATTTACAGGTTTATACTATCAATAAATAGATATTTACCAAATGCCTATACTCTTTATATATTTATATGGTTACACTTATTTAACTATTAGTCTAATTGTTCTTTTAAAAATCTGACTTTATTTTAAAGAAATCTGATTTAAATTTTTAAAAATCCGATTTTTTTACACCCTGGCTTCCGCCCTCATGGAAAGCTCCAGTAGTCACTGGGAGAGGATACCGCCCTCGTTGAGAATCTATGCCCTAGAGCAATTTTCTTAACAAGCCCCCCCCTCCCCCCCTGGGGGGAGGGGGGGCTTGTTAAGAACAAAAAACTGTGGAAGTTGGAAAAAACTGTGTCCGCCCCTTTTATCATATCTATAGCATTCCAGGGAGTAAATACGGATTGGGACCCCTTAGAAAAACCCCCACGGAGGGCACCCCACCCACAGGACTAGATCCCTCGTGCAGATAATTCGCCTTAATCCCACAACAACTATAGCATTCCAGACATAGGCGTAGAGTTATATGGGCCCGTGGGGCTCGAGCCCCCCCAATAAATTGTGAATAGGGGCTGAGCCCACCCAATAATTTACCTCTAAATACAGAAAACTAATTTATACTAACATAAAAAAATGTATTTCACGCCATTTACAAACGTTTAAAAAAAATCCTTTACTTGTACTTTTAAGATTTTTCTTCTTTTGAATTCAATCATGTTTTAGTATTCATTTGACGCCACGTAACACAGAATGTTACGAGAAGCTGCCCTCGCCAGGCTCTGGTTAATTAAAATCAGACTATGCAATGTAAAGTATGAAATGAAGGAAAGTTCAGATGTGTCTAAAATGCACTCTCATCGAAAATGTTTTTTCCTCCTTTGGATTTTTTACTTTGCTTCTATTTTTAACTTATAACATGGTAGAAAGATACTAACATGGATACTTAAATTACATAGGTGTAGAATTCTATGGACCTATAGAGCTCGAGCGCCTCGAATAATTAACACTTATATATAGTAAGTCATAGCTGCCAACTACTACGGAATATAATTAACCATTTTTTGTAAACTGTATATTTTTTAATTTTTTTTTTTTTTTTCAATCTAGTAACCAGCTCGCGTGCGCAGCACAAAAATTTTGCTATATTTTAAGCCGAAAACTCAGGTAGAAAAAGTGGTTTATTATATTCCGTAGTAGTTGGCAGTTATGAGTAAGTTATATGTACGTGAATCAGTGGCGTAGACAGAAATTTTTCATGGGGGGGGGGTTACGACTTCTGCAACTCATATGTATACGGGTGTACGAACGGAGTGAAGAATATACATTTTGTATGACAAAAAATTCCTCATGGGGGGAGGATTATGACCTCCCTACTCTCCCTTGGCTACGCCACTGACGTGAATATATGTAGTTGTGGGGCCCGGCCCCCCAATAATTTTGAAAACTTTACGCTTATGATTCCAGATACTACGGCAAAACAAAAATTATTTATAAATGACGACTTCAGATAACTTTCATAGATAATTTTTTTCAGATATAGCTGGTTTTTACGCAAAATTTGCAATTTTCTTACTTTTTAGCTTAATTTTTTTTTCCCCTGTCTATTCCAGGTCCAGGTTTTCCTTGACCGGTAGCAATTCTTTATACAACCCCTCCCCCCCCCAAAAAAAAAAAACCTCCCGGCATTCCCGAACTAATCACATGATCATTTCCATGTAAACCTGAAGCAGTTTCCCCCCCCCCCACTATTCAACTGTCAACATTATTACTACCAAATTACAATGCGAACTTTTTTTCTCAGCTGTATTAGGGTACAGGTGATTCAAAAAAATTAGAATATTTATCAACTTTTCTGATATTTAGAGAATGAAGCATAAATTCACTTACGGTAAACTTAATTTATAAAAAAACGTCTTGTGACTTTCTCGCTAACATAAAATTGTCGAAGTGTGGCCAACAAAATCAATTCGAATACTAGATCTTTTTTAGATTATACAGCTAAATTCTTTAACTTAAGTAATTCATTTCGAGCTTTTGCTGGATAGTTTTTGCTCAAAAGGAAAAAAACTTCGATTAATGTACGTACTTAATTAAAATTTAATAAAATGCTATTTTTTTGTTGACACGCTATGTTCATCGTAAATAAGATTTTGTTACAAAAATCAAATTAAATAAGGAGGAAAAACAAATTAAATAAAATATTTTTTGAAAAACATTCACTGTGTTTTAACAGAACCACTTCAGAAAATGTAAGATGTATCTTCCAATATGTATCTTAATAAATAAAAATGATGCACTATTTTTTATGACTATTAGAGAGAAGTAATAACGTTTTAGCTAATAAAGTGAAGTTTCTAAAGTGTTACGAACTCTGTTTAAATTAGTTCCTACTTCATGTAATAAAATTTTAAGCATATACTTCCAATTTCGAGAGTTTTTTTACATATTTTTTTTACCTTTTATTTTTTTTTAAACCCCAACTCCTACACTCAGTGGTTGGTTTATCAGACCTAGCTTATACTGAATGTCCGCAGTCAAGTGTAATTAAAAAAATCAACCATAGAAACGAGCCATGAACAATGAAAATGAAGCAATACATTATCGTGTATTTTAATTCAACGGAATTGTGTGCAAAAGTTATCCTGGCAATTAACTTAAGTGGCATTTAATCCAGTGCATTTCATGGGCATGCATCAAACGAATAATTTAAACGCCAAATAGGAACACAAAACAAGTCAAACTGCAAAACAGCAGAATAATTGCAGGGCAAAGTTACATAGAACAAACAAAAACTGACGTCTGTAAAGCAAAATTAAACAAATGGAGAATTCTCAAACATACGATAAATCTGGCATTCGATACAAGTACTTAATTTCTTTTCTTTCTTTTTTTTTTTTTTTTTTTTTTTTTTTTTTAAATGAATTTTTTTTATAATGTATGTGTTTTTTCAGTGTGTGTGTGGTTGAAATATGAAGAAATGTACATTGAAAAGAGGATTCATTATGAACGGCATGTATGCGGTGCGATAACTAATGTTAGTGTTTTGCCAGATAACCGTGGTCGAATTTCAATCTTGCAGAATATCTACTACACCCAACGGTAATACAAATCTTTTTTGAAAAATATTGTGAATTTCACAATTTTTTTTCTTAAAAACACATGACATGACTACTTCAGATGAAACTACTCAACAATTGATGATTAAATGCTTATGTAGAACATTCTTTTTGGCATATGTGTACTGCAAGGATTAAAGTTGTTAACTTTTCAATGAATTTTTCAGGGGGGTGGGGGACCTCTGATGGTTTCCACCTCTTATTCAATATTCCCACAGAAAATTTATATTTTCAAGAGGAAACTGGAAGTTTTAAGACGGTAACCCCTTCGCACCCCTTGCTCCTACTCAATTACGCAAAGTGTAAACATGGTCGGTTTTCATTAGAAAGGGCGTCACCATCTCACTACTAGTATAACATATCTGCCAACATTCTTTTAAAAAATTCAGTAGAATTACACGGTGTACCAACAATTAAGAGTCTTTAGTAATTTATTTGGAAAAAATAGGGATTTTTCTTGGATATAATTGTAAAAAAAATAGAAAAATTAAAATTAATCTTGCTGGTAACAGATTTGATATTAATTATAACAAACATTAATAAAAAAAAAAGTACTTAAGGATTATTCTGGACAGATTTTTGCCTTATTAAAGTACTTTTTATTAATTTTAACCCTTTATGACCCGACGGGTCTTTAAAGTCCCATCCTTATAACCGCACAATCGCAAATATATCCCTCATAAGAGCCCAACGGATCTAATGACAGCTAATCCCTGTAATTTTAATAATTGATTTAACAATGGGGGAAAATATATAATAGTTTTATAAATCTAATGATATACGTTTACATTTTTAAAAAAAGCTTTCAAACTTCATTTCATAAAATAAATTTGGAACATAAAAGAGTTAATCAATAATATTAAAACTATTATAACAAATTCTTTCACTTTAAATCTGAGAAATGGTGTGTTGGAATCTTCATTAGCTACAGCCAATAAATACTTCACGAACATGTAGCTTTTTTAGGTAAATTTGACCTTAAGGAATCAATATCAACAAAAAAAAATATTAATTATTAGTAAATGTATTTAAATATCAAATCTGTAAAAATATGTAATGAATTTAAAATGCAGGTCAACTTTTAATCCTACAGTATTAGAGATTTAAATAAAGGAATGCTAAAGAAAAGTTAGTCATTAACAAGAAGGATGAGAAAAGATTGAAACTGAACGCTTGAGTTTGATATTCAGTGTAGTTTTCCCCTTTGCTCAAAACATCCGGGAATTCCAGAAATGTCCGGAACATTAACACCCCTGCTTGTGTTTCTTTACTGCATTTTTGGTATATGGAAATTTTCCCCAAATCTAGTAAATTTATTGATTTTTTTCAAAATTTAGAAGAAATCTGTAAAAATTGCCGAAATATGGGATTTTACCGAAAAACCCAGAAGAGCTGGCTGGTATGTTATCATGATACCGCAAAGGCCGGGGAACCATGAAATCTGGTTTGTTTGAGAGGGCGCGGAAGCCATCTTATTCCCTAATTCACTAAGAGCTGGAATTGTGTCCAGAGTGCTCTTTTCACTAGGCTCAAACGGAATTGAACTTCAAAGAATGCAAATATAATTAATGGGCGAGTGGAGCAGAAGTGAACTTTTTTAAATTAATCACAAGGCCAACTTTAAAATCAGTGCAAATCGGATGACAATACAAAATAAACAACGTCTTGAAAGTTATCAGTAAGACACATAAAAGTATTCTTGATGTTAGGTATGATTTTATCTGGCGCGGCGAACTTTGGAGCTGCCTTTCATAATTTCATTTTACTGTCATTTTAGGACGAAAATCTTGAAAGTGCTTCAAGTAGATGCTTTCGAAGAACAAATAGTGATATCTTATAAGGAGATTTGCGCAATAGTCTTCACTTCATAATAAAAACACAAGGAATAATGAGTACAATTGTAAATCGTTGCCTAGTAGCTTCAGCATCAAGATGCCGGTTTTAGCAATCTTATCTCTTAGATCACCAAAGGAAAGTGATAAAAGGTGAAGACGATGGGCTATAATAATAGTAAGAAAGGTCGTAAACACTCATTACAGATACAAGAAGCAGAAGAATGGCTGAAAATAATGGCAAACATGGAAGAGGAACAAGTTTGATTTTCTTACTGAAGATAAATAAATTTTCTAGACAATGAAATAAAAATCCCCTTAGGTTTTACATAAAATTGTATTCCAATCTATGTCATTTTCAAAACTATGTCACTTGCAAAAGATTTACTAGAATTAAAAAAAAATGGCTTTCATTATAATTATAAATCATTTCACATAAGGCCCAGAGTCAAATGGTCCCGTGAGGCTTGAGCCCTCTAAAAACATTCAAACCCATGCAATTTTATATACTCCGAGTGTGAAACGTCATGGTTTCAAACCTACCCAATAATTTTGTAAACTTTACGTTAATGCCACTTTATAATGAAGAAATATAAATCTAATAATCTTTTTGAGAGAGAAGCAACTAGTTCGAAACACTTAAAATGTGAATTACACTCATTAAAGATTGCTCACGAAAAAAAATTTTATGAACATTTTTTTTAAAATTTTCTATATTAGAACAATACAAAAAATTTGTTACACTATTAAATATGCTTTGAAACAACATTTATTACTATAATTATTTGTCTGGTCAACTCGGAAGTAAGAAGAAAAAAAAATGCACGCGTAAAAGTATCGAGCTAGACTCCGACGGATTTAAAATTGGTTCCGATATTAAATCCGTTGAAGCTAATTTAGCTCGATAGTTTTAAGCTATACCAAACAGTATTCATTTTCAAAGTTTCTTCTTCAAGGTATAAAGGTTATGTTAGGGTTTTATGTGGTGTTAAATTATTTCTAACATATATATTTATTTATCTTTTTATTATGAAATGAATTTTTTTATTTATTTTCGTTTAAGTACCTTTTTTTTTTTTTACCTGTGGACCAGGAGCGTAGATAAGGGTGTCACAACCCCCCCCCCATGAGGAATTTTTTGCCATACAAAATGTATATTCTTCACTCCTTTATCATACACACGTATACATATGAGAGTTGCAGTAGTCGTAACCCCTGCCCCATGAAACATTTCTGGCTACGCCACTGCTATGGACAATAAGTTATTTACTCAAAACGTTTCAAGTTACAAATTTTACGTTAAAACCGATCAAAACTTCATATTCACTGCTGTCTTAACGATTATTAGGTTTGAGACGTTCTAATTAGAGATCAGTAGAAATCGTATCGTTAAAAGGTATGGAATTGTCGCAAATAAAAGACAGAAATTTCGCTGGGGAAAAAAATTAAATTTTCAAATTTCGCTAAAATTCGCATAAACTATTCATAAAAACATTTTTATGCACTTACAATTTTTTTATGCAATGTTAATTAAAAGCTATGCTCTGAAGAAAATAATTTTTGAAAAGCTTTTGAACAATGAAATTTGTTTTCAGGTGGTCGTACTTATAGCCACAGGTGGGCAAAATATTTGTCTGTTGTGTTGTGGGATTACGGCCAATTATCTACACGTGGGATCTTTAGTAGCCACACAGACATTAAAAAAAAAAAAAAAAAAAAAAAAAAATAGACGCCAGTTTAGCAGCCATTTGCTTCATTTTAGTTGCCAAAATGGTAGCTTTTTTGCATAATATTGTAGTTAAGAAATAAACGTACTTTAGCTTCATTTAAGAAGGCGTGAATAAAATAATAAATTAAATTAAAAACTACATGCGTTATATAACAGAGCACATAGTACATTTAAAAAGAAATCAGTATGCACATACATTATTAAAAAAAACAAATAATTAGTGCCAAAATATATTAACATTGAATTTAAAATAATGAGCATGAATTGACAGATATCATGAATTGAGACTTGAGACTTAAAAGTCGATTCATCTCTGCTCTGCTGATGAGTAAGTGAAAGAGAGTTCCGTTTTCGCAGCGCAATGATTGTTTGGATAGAGCACGGAAATGGAAAGCGATAAGCATGGGCGCTCATTGGAATATTTTTAGGTGGGGTCAAACTTCAAAAAAAAATTGGGCGGGGGTGGCAAATTTCACACATGAAACTATTTGAGTTCTCATTTTGCTTTGTGATGTTTATATCAAAAGATAATATGCTAAATCTTATGGGCGAACACGGCAAACAAGAGTGTTAGCCGATTTCGGGAAGAGAGAATATGACCTTTAATATTCTACGATTAAAAAACGGATTAAAATGCTTGATGACTAATCAATCTCAACTTTGAAAAGAGTTCGAGTTTGTTTCGAGTTTTGAAAGCCTACACGAGGAGCATCTGCCTATAACGAGCGTGACTCACATCGAAGAACTGCCTGGGCCTCAAAGGACATAAAGATGGCCCTGCACGTTGCAACTAAGTTTAAGAGTTTATGCTTGAGTCAGAAACAAACGGCTCCCACATAAAAAAATTTTAAGTTTATAAAACTCATCAACAAGTTTAATAAAAGAGGCACGCAGGTGGTGTAGTGGCTAACGAACCATTCTATCACACTTTGCATCCGGGTTCGATTTCCGGATAGGTGTTGGGTGTTGTTTATTCCTACACAGGGAATAATATTGGCTGCCTACTCAGTAACCCCATAATAAAATGCCAATTTTTCTAGTCTTAGTAATGGCGAATGTTTGATTGAAAAGTGCCACCCCCACCTTTTTTTTAAAGTTCATTAAAGAAATTCCTTTAACAATTTCCTGGCTAGAAAAGAATGAAAAATTATTAAATTAATCTAGAGTTTAAAAATGATAAATAATACACCATTAGGCTGACATTGAAAGTAAGACTGGGGATCCATTTGATTATGAATCATCTTCAAATGAGTAGTTATTAAAAAGAAATCTAATGAGAAACATAAACCAAAACTAGTGTTATCTCTAAAAGATATCAAAAACAGATTACAAGCAGAAATGGTTATATCTAAGTTAAATGAAGATGTAGCAATGTTCTTATCACAAATCTGACTCGACTCACGGTTGATAGGTATCAACCGTGAGTAGCAAAGAAGTTTTAACACATTTTCAATTTTTCATAGACTTGGCAAGTCAAAACTTCAAAATATATTGCATTCCATTCTTTTAAAATATTTTTTTATATCTTCTGCCAATAATATTTGACAAATTACACATACTGATTTTGAATTTGTTATTTTCTTGTTATTTTCTTGAATTTGTTGTTTTAAGATTTTTTGTTTGTTCTTAGCCGTTATTGCTGATGTGCTCACTGTTGTTATATTAAGAGTGCGTTGGTTTTAGTGCTTGGTCTATTGTTTTACTCTCTCTCACACACACTCATGCACACACATACTTTAATTTTTAAGGAGTCTATTTATTTATCTTTTAATTAACTGAGTATTTCAATATATAAATCATAATTTGTATTATCCTTTATTTATACACAGGGTGATTCGGAGATCATGGAACAAACGTCGAGCCTTAAGCGGTGGTACAGCTTACTACATTCATTATTATTACGTTACGTCATTATTCCCCACCCACCCAGGGCCGCAACTTTAGTGACAGCAGTGCATCCGTCCCAGCTTCCCTGAGGGATAAAAATTGACATAAACTGGAGAGTGTAAAACAGAAAAAGTTTCAACAATTTCAAGCTTTTTTAAATATTTCCTGTTAATTATAAGTTGTAATTTATAACGCACCTTATGTTCATAAAATTAAACTGAAGAATGACTGTTGAATTATTAAAATTAATTTAAAAATAATTACAATCGGCGTCTATAATACTGGTATATCACTAGAAGCAGGAATGCCTAGAGAGGAGTACACAGATGTTAGTACCGCTTGATCCTCAAAGCGGTTTATTCCTGCTATCAAAATAATAATCAAGCCATTTTTGTAAGAGATTGTACTCCCCCCCCCCTTTCAAAATAATGGGTCTGCTTTTTGGTATACGCCACCCTTAACACTTTCGAGATGTTCTAAAATTTTATCCGAAGTATACAGTAGTACAGATGTGCAGACAAAGAAAGAAAAAAATCACAGGCCACAATAAAAACCTGAAAATCCCCGATGTTTCGCTATTATGTAGAAAGTTTTTGATATCCGACAGGAACAAAGTTCGTCATTTTGATGTCACGAGTTAAGAAATGCTTTAGAAATCCAATTATGGCAGCAAGCTGTGACGTAAAACTTTTGCCACTGGTGAAATGATTAAATCTGCCGTAATTGTTCGGTTGTTCGGTGCAAAAAAAAAAAGAAAAAGAAAGAACGAAAGAAGCCTCAAGAATAGTTATTTCCTCAGCAGTTCAAAATATCGAAATAGTGAATGAAATACTGAAAATTGTGTTTTATTTTCCTTTATTGGAAGCTTTTTTTTTCTTGAATCTGGCATCTAAAAAAATATTTTTATTTGTTAGCGTGAAGCCATGGGTTAATATTTCAGGATAGGCATCATCAATGACTAAAGCTCGTTACTATTTCTCCGACAATAGGTCGCGGACTCTGCTAGGGAACTGAAACTGCATGCGAAGAAAATAAAATGCAAAGTAGCAAGAATTGTATTCAAAATCAGAACACTTTTACTAAGCTTATAATTTGATTTTCGGTTTGTTTCATATTTATGTATTTTTATTTTTCGAGTCCAAGAACGCTAGAAATGTCTTGAGTTTTCCTTGGACAGTTAAATTTAACAATTTAATAGGTAACACGACGCTATTCTAAGACTACGGTAATTATAATGTTAAAAATAAAATATGGAATGAATTATTTGCTTTAAGCAGAGAGATTAAATGCATAGCATGTACTTTTCGTTAAAACAAAAAAGAATCATTTAACAGCCAGAAGATTGCTTTTCACATGCACAGTTCGTAAAAACCATTATCAGAATACGTGGCCCCTCATGTCGGATTACTTGAAACCATTCGGCAAACTACTTCATAGTTATATAAAGGAAAGTAAATTTATTCTTTTTAAGTTTAGGTTAGCTATTCTGGTGCAAATGTCAAAGCTGGGAGTGAAACAATTTGGCTGTTTCGACTGAATAAACTTATTTCAAGAACGAGATTTAGAAAAATGTCAGACTTCCTCCCGAAATAAGAACGGGTACTTTTAGCTAGTAATCAATAAATGTAAGAAACACTGACGACGATGAAAAGACTAGGACCTATTTCCTATTTTACTGCACAATACAACTACGATGATTAGAGCTTTAGTTTAAGTCGTTGGATGTATTTATACATCCAGTAAAATACAAACTTGAAGAAAATATTATGAAAATAATTGTTAAAGTGGAATAATTGCCAATTTTTGAGTCAGTGACTTCAGTATTTGTTTTGAATCTTAGCTCTATGATTCCAGCCAAGTTAGATGTCAAACCCATGTGGAAAGAATCCAATATTTTTTCCCCTCCTTTTTCTTTAGCATGACTGGATAACGATGAGAGAATTCTCTAGCTCTTCATCAATGATTAACGAGATTGAAAGCTAAGTTAAAAAACAAAGATGTAGGAGGGAAAACAGCTTTAAAAACACATGCCTAGAAAAAGAGACGATAAATCCTTTGAATGATACTTCAGTTCAAGTTTCAGAGGTATTTAATTTAATCAAATAATCGTATCTCGATTCATACAAAACTTCAGTATTTTGTAGATCAAAAGAATATAAATAAAATGAATTTGAAGGGGCTTCAATATTTTTTATTCACAATTTTTCCATCTAGCCAAGGCATTAATTGGACTAATACTGTATTTTAACACTTCTCCAAATGCTTTAACAATACTCTCGTTACATCGACAAACGAGATCATTTCGCGAAACAATTCGACACATTATTCATGCATGTATTGAATACAATTCAACGTGTAATACTATACTCGACCTACGGGAATGCTGAAAACATTTCAAGGCTTGACAGGAAGCACCTGGAAGAACAAACGCACAAATAAAGCAAAGAAACTTTGATTTATTTCATTTCGAAAACGCAATACTAAGAAGGTGTGCGGTGTAGAACATTCCCTTAAAAATATAAGCTCCAGTTACAATCAAAGTCAAAAAATCCGATTTCATCCAATAGAATAAATTAATAACGCCCAATAAATAAAGGTGCTGAGATTTTTTACTTTCGAAAACAATAAAAATAAAATAATAAAATAATGAAAAATAATGCATCTCACTTAAATTCCTTGATTTCAATCTATAACCCTTTTAAAAATTTTTAGTGTAATTAAACGCTATTGTTTATCATAATTATAAATCAGTTACTACCATCCCCAAGGGACTGTAAATATTCGTCAAAGAGCAAATTTTTGCGTACTTAAAGGTTACAAATTACATTCATAGGAGATTATAAGTCGGCGTTAAGAACGTATACCAGAAAAAAAAAAAAAAATTAAAATACAGTCAATAAAAGCGTAGAACTTTTTCCTTTGAAACTGGAATGATGTCCCGTTCGACTTAGGCCCTTTTTTGCTCTCACTCCCGGAATCCTAGGACTGATATCCTAGTAAAGTTGCTCACGATCCATTACTTGAGTTCCATGCTCTATTAAAATTTATTTTATCGTAACGACATCTATATACTCATGTACATTTTTTCAAAGCTTATCATTTTTACACGATTTGTGTAACTAAGGGGCTGATAATACTTTCTTTAGTTGTTGCCATTTAATTAGTGCATTTAATTTGGATTTAATTTTATAGGTTAGTTATAAAATAGATGTAATAAAGTGATCTTGATTTAACCCTTTATCTACTGATTTAAGAACTGCCAAGAATATCACCTTCAATCTATTTGTTTTCTCTTGTTATAGCTATGCAATGAATGATAAATGCTGATTAATTTAATAAAGAAATAACAACGAAAAAATTAATAAACATAAGCTACACGTTTGATGACTGGTTTTATAAACAGTTAACGATTCTTTTACAAAAGAGTATAAGACCCACCCATCTCAAGGAGTCAAATAATACTTTGATGGACACACTTTTAGAAAATCTAATCCTTTAATCTTAAAACAGACGTCTGAAGATTCACTCATGCTCTTTTTGGGGGAGGAAGGGGCATGGCATGATAGAAAGGGAGCGGAAAGCTATCTATTTAGAACAATCTACTCTCATAGAACATACAATCGTGATGTAAGCTGATTGAATGAAGTATTTGGTAGTGATTTTTCAAAGGAATGTTTACAATGAATAGATTTTTTTTTTTTTTTTTTTTACAATTTTAATTTAGCGGTACTTCGAAGTACCATCAGTAGATAAGGGTTAAATAGTCTGAGAAATAAAATTAAATATGTAAACTTAAAACGATTGCGCCGATTAGAAAAATGCACGTTTAACATTTTGAGGTATAAACCCGGGTGTCTCCCGGATTCTATTTTTAACTCTCCGAGTTATAAAAGTGAGGACTCTATGCACGTTTGTCTTTTCCAAAATACTATTCACGATCCTTTTAGTTTATATCTATACATAAGTGGTAGCAAAAAACAGAATTAAGTACATAAAAACTAGCTAGAGTTAGCGTTTTTTCTTGAGCCTTTGGTAGCCATACTTACCGAGTTTCAACAAAATTGCACTAAAATTTTTTATTTACAAATAAAACTTACTTTCGGGTATTTGCACTAAACTTCAGTAAGGTTCTATTGGGCACGCCTGTCAAATTTTATGTTAAAAATGATGTTTTCTTATTCGGATCATTTTTTTTTGTCACTTTAAAGCATGCTTTTACCAAGGGAGGATTAAAGGGGGGGCGGAGGGGGCGACCGCCCCCCCCGAGAAAAGAGAAATTAATGTAAAAGATCCTATTTCGCTTCCATAAAATGGATGTATATGTTAATCTTCTAATTAACCGCCCCTACCGACAGACTAACCGCCCCCCCCCCCGACAAACTTGCAATAATCCGCCACTGGCTTTTACCTATAATTTCTCATTTAATATTAATACTTAGTACTCTTAAATAGCTTCTTCATTACAAATAAGAACAGTTTGATATACTAAAAACTTTACTAAGCATTTTATAAAAAATACTAAAATAAAAATATATTCCAAGTATTGAAAAAACAAAAATGAAAACTACCGAAACCTCCTGACCTTAAAGTGTTAAAAATGTCTCTCAGACAAGTGCAGGGTGGTAAGCGTTGTTAAGAGACAATAAACATTTAGTTGTCTTCCTTGCCGCCACCAGCTGCTCAGAATTTTTTTTTCCTCGAAAACTAAACAGCATATGTCATTATGCCATTGGCAAACGACTGACAACAGTATTGTTGAACAGAACAAATCTAAAGCGGACGAAAATTTCATAAAAATGCAACCCCTATCAACTACCAGAATCCCTGAAGGCAAAAACCATACTTTGAGAAACAGCCATCTTGAGTATGTATAAACGTACAAAATATATTTTTGAATCAAAATAACTACTGAATTAGAATCCTTGAAGAATACAGAGAAACAGTGAATGTCAACATTCCAATAGCGGTTTTAAAATAAATCCCGTGCACTTCCAACTACTCAAATAGTCAAGAAAATAACTATTTGCCGCAAGATTTTTTTTAAAGAAACCTTGAACAAAACATGTCTTTGGAAACTCATTGAACAATTATGAGATCTTTTTCGTGGGCAAGGTGAGGTAAAATGTGTATGAGGATAGGAATTTTTTATTCATAAACTGTTTTCTGTTAAACATGCACCTTTTTCGCACCTTTATGAAATGCATTTATCCGATTCACAACTGAAAAACTTTTACACAGTTATATTCGTTTTTAATGCAAAAATATGTTGTTTTTATTTTTATTTTTTTCGCATAAAGGTGGAAATAAAATGGGTAGTAACTTTTTTAATTAAAATAGTAGTAATAGTAATAATAAGTAACTTGATCAAATTTTATTTCTTTCCTATTAGGACTTGCAAATTATCCAAATTTAAAAATAAAATATAATGGCCACGGCTTTTAGACAGGTTCTACATAAATATTGCATCTGACATCCCACCGTTGCAGGGTATAGTGGGTTACAATGGGTCCGGATTTCTTTTTTAGTTTGGTTTTAAATGATTTTTCTTTTTTAACCTATATTTACAGACATTATTTTACACTCATTAAAAGGTTTATTAGAAGCAGTTGGAAACACAATGCAATGACGTCTCACTTATGCGCCTGTACGTGTCTCTCTTTTATGCGCCAATTTCGGGAGGTTCCGTCACGAGGAATAGGAAAATAATGATATAGGTCTCCGATTTAATTTTGAATTAAAAAAGTTAAACTAAATTGTATATTTAAGTGTTTTTAAAAATAATATTATTCGTTTTAACTGAAAAAATATTACTACGCATTTATTTATTTATTTATTTTTTGTTGTTGTTGTTTTTTAGTAATGTTTTGTCTCTCATAATTTATACGAAGAGTTAGAAGATAAGATATACACGACTCTTCATACGCGATTTTAAGTCTGTCCCTTGAAACGCGTAAAAGTGAGAGGTCACGTTATTAACTAAGAAAAGCTGTATACCCATTTTACCCCACCACACTAAAACATAAATAGAAAGAATAAAGTATTTTTAAGTTTCTGTGATAATAAACTGTTTAGACCTTTTCTAAATTAAAAACAATAACAGGACATCCCAATTTTCCGGAATGCATTATTTTCTTACAAATTTTTTAGAGACAAAAGAAAAGAACATGGATTTCAATAAGCAGATAAAAGTAATGTTATCTTCCCTAATCTAATTAATAAACTTTTTAAAATTTTGCTAATGCACAAAAATATGAGCAAAACATACATATCAATAAATATAAATATGTTTTTGATAAGAAAAAATTTAAAAAAAACCATTCATTTTAGCCCACCATATCCTACATCATCTATTATATATAATTTTATCAACATTACCCAAATTTGGCGTAGTGAGATGCAGAAAGCGGCTATGGTCGATTCCATAAGAAAAATTTCATACTTAATATTTTCTTTCCCTATGGATGGCAAATTAATTTCTTCAAAAACAATGAAGATTGGGGAGAAGGAACAGAAAGATTTGTTAAAAAATATTTTTTTGCATACTTTCGTAATACATAAATTGTCCCAGTTTTAGCTGCGTTGGTGTTTCCTGCAAGAAGCTGGAAGAAGAGTTCGAAATCGTCAAAGTCTTCAAAAAAGAGTTTGTAGAGCTATGTTTTTTCCACAATAAAAAAGGTTGAATTATTTCTAAAGGAAATGTACTTCGGTGTCTCCACAGAACCCCACAGAAGTGCATTTTCAAAATTCATGTAGAATATAATTTATTCAAAAATATGTAAATTTCTAGTTTTTCTAATATTTTTCACGTTATTATTTTGTAAAATTAAAGAAAAATATTAGATAAAATATACAGTTTCAGAATAATAAAAATGTCACACAAATAGTATTTAAATACTTCAATAAGAAATTACCATGACAGAAATTGCGTAAGACAAACATTTTAAATGTTATGAGATCTGTTATCAAAAAATATAATAAATCTCTCCACACACACGCCTCACCATGGCACAGTGTCTATGTCACTGAAAATAGTAGGCTGAAGTGCGAAGGTCCCGGGTTCGGGTCCAATAGCGCGGCTGTCGATCTAACGGTCTGGAATTTTGGTAGGTTTTCTCCATATATCACGTGAATACGCGTTAGAACCCCTTAAAAGTCCTCCTATCCCAACCCCGGCAGATCGCCATAATCACACAAACAATACACCACACACACAATGTAATTAAAAACATGTTGTTAGGAATATGGACTTTTTTTTTTTTGCCAAGCTTAATCATCTTTCCATTTGTTTCCATTTGGTGTTTCGTATTCCTATAGAACAGTGTTTCCTAACCTCTAACATCTGCGGACCAGAAAAAAAATTTCACGGACCAGTGTCATCCAAAAATAATAAACATTATAAAAAAATGTACTTAGTTATTACATTCAAGTGTTGTACAAATATAATTTTTAGTTATTAGCAGAAAGTGTCAGTCATTCTTATTATTTAATAAATTTGATATACGTGGACCGGCAATACAGTCTTGAAGACTCACGGTCGGTGGATCAGTGGTTGGAAAACCCTGCTATATCTTTATCTTTATAATGTCACTGTCACCTGTAAAAAGATTTGTTTACAGTCATATCTATTAGCCCATAAAATATGTAGCCTTTGGAAACACTTACAGTGCCTGCTTTCTTTGGCAAGTATACTTATTTCCCATAGTATATTTTAAGAAACAAGAAACTTAAAGCCGTAGGTGTCAATCGGTTATTCTTCCTAAATAGTACTTCATATAAAATTCAATAGAAATATACCCCCCCCCCCCAATGTTATAGTACCAGTATTTTATTTATTTTTTCCCCCGATATACTCTAACTCTGAAAAATTATCTGCAGATAACTTTCTGAATAGCTATTTACCGCATTTATAGAAATTTTATGCAATTATCATGAGCATGATTGAAACACAGGTAACTGACACTTATTGGTAAATATCTTTTTTTTTTCTTTTTAACCCATTAACTGACACTCCATTTTAAACAAATAAATGAATTTATTTATTAAAAACCCTATACTTATTTTATGTTCTATTATCTGACCTAGAGCCTCAAGGAAGTAAAAATGTTTGCATAAAATTGAAAATGAATGTCTAAATTGGTACTAGTTAGTACCATTTGATAAAAGTTAAGAAATAAAAGATTATTATACCTGGGGCTAAGGCTATATACCTTAGGCTAAAGTACCTGGTGCACTTAGCCTAATTGAAACGAAGAGAGTACAGAAAATTAAAAGTAGCAGTATTCAGTATCAGAGTTACATGCGTATGCAAAGTTTCAGCTGGATCGGATGATAGGAAGTGGATTAAAATTCGTACGCAAATTTTAAACTGGATCGACACACACATACCAAGCTAATGAAAAGCTTGTAAAAACAGACACAATATCAATAACTGTGCATACTAGGGGTGAAGTAATTTTTCTCATAAGATGATAAGTGACAGCAGTTTCTTCTTCGATAAGCCTGGAGCATTCACCCGGTAAATTGTACGGCTTATCTCTTAAACCTTACATCTAACTCTAAGGATTTAATAAAAATAGTCGGAACATCTATACGGGAAATTCACGCAAATGGATTAAAGGATTCTAAAAATTCGTATTTTTTATATAATTCATACAGTTTTAACTTAAGCGTCAAATAAAATAACGGAAACTCCTTTTACAAAATTTTCATAAAGTACTTGCATAAAATTTCTTAATACAAATTTCGGAGGGAATTTAAACAAAATTCCATACTTACGCTAAGGAATTGTTCACCAATTCCAACTGTTTACCAATTTCCTTTCGGAATTTATACTACTACTGGAACATGAAGTCCGCTGTGAAGGCAATTACAAGGGGCGCTAGAAAAAGCGTTTGACGAAAAAATGTCTACACTCAATTCATTTAATTTTAGTCCTCTTAAAATAAATGATTTCACATTCTACTTTTATCACTACCGTTGCATTAATAACATTGTTGCCACTTAGGTTGTTAAATTAATTTTTAATTCAAAGTTTCATGCAGACGATAATCTGGATCATATCGAGTAGTGGTTTTCCAAGCGAACAGTTTTGAACAATTTTCTGAAACTATAAATCGGGGAACGGGTGGAATTTCGTATTATTAAGGTAACGTGTTTTTCCGCCTATATTTCTTAACGTATTTGTGCAAATTTGCAAGTTATCGGTTCAGTGGTGCGAATTTTATTTCATGTTTTCGAGTAACTTTTTCATAAATCGCAAAAATTGCGAATGAGTGCGTTTGAAAATAAAACTATGATGTAGATGCGACAGCTTTTGACTTTTCTACCTAAGTAAAACAATTTTCTGCAGTTAAAAATGACAGCATTTTGCTTATGTACGAAATTTTGCTTGCACTTCTCTTCAAAATTGGCATCTTTAGAAGCTTTTCATTCAATTTTGTAAAAATTAGTCTTGTTTCCCTCAGGTTACAAGACACTTAAACTACAAATGCATGAATTAGTATATTATTTTTTAAAGGTGTTTCAGATACCTTAAGGCAATTTTAACACTATAAGAAACAATAAATTTGAATAAAAGCAAAAATAATTAACAGAAAATAAGTTCGCTGTGTATTACTTTCAAATTTAAAGTTAAAAAATTGCGTCTCCTATTCGTATGTTTTAGTTAAGAATGAAATGTATAGTTAAATTTCAATAAAAATTGGAGGACAGGGAATGAAATTTTTCTTCCCAGCTGTTCAGGAGGAGGAAAAAAATGTGTGTATTAGAAATAACGATTATCAATATATGTAATAATTTCACATTACTGGAAGTAATTTGATGCGCTCTTTCAGCACATTAATTGGGTGTTAAAATGCTTAATGCCCTTCCCCACTTGAAATTCCACTGGACCTGACACCGTGACCCATAACTGGCTGACTTTGTTTAATTCACAAACTGAAGAAAGACACGGTGAAATCATACTTTAGCAGCTGGCATCGATTAAGATTTTTAATGGCTTAATCAAAAAATTTTGATAGATTCATCAGATTTTTTAAAGACTGAATAAAAAAGTACGTCGGAACATTTTAATTTCATCTAAATATCATCCATTAAAAAATGCCGTATTTTTCGTTACTTTTATAGGTTTACTATTCGTAACTTTCAAAGGTTTACTATTTGTATTCTCCAATATTGCAACTTGTAAAGAGACAAAAAATTTTTCGAATCTCTAGCGCTATTGAATTCTACAAAAAGCTCTCCAAAAGTTGCACGATTATTTTTAGGCCCGGTGCACGGGTGTGTTACTGTCAGGGCCTGATTTCCGGGAGGACATTCGGTGGCAGTGCTCGGGCCCCCAAATTGTTCTTTAAATTTAACAATTCGTAAAAAAATATCAAAAGAAGGGGCCCACAATGTAGTTTTTTACCAGGGGCCCCAACTCGACGAATCGGCTCCTGGTTGCTTTACACGCTGCAATGCTGCCGAGCCGCAACTGCGGCATTAATTACCCACAATACATACGCGCATAGCACACGCAGCGGCAAAGCACGTCCATCCAGCGTGCAAGTTTCGCTGCAACGGTACCGCACTCGCGGTCTCTCAGTACACTGTAAAACAGTTAGTCAGTGCACTCTAGCCAGGGTTTTCAGATAGGGCGGCATTTTTTAAAGATTTATCAACATGCTAAACTGGAACGAGGGATTTTCACTTTCTTGCGAAAGCATTTGAAGCAGAGCCATTGTTATGACTTATTTAGGGGGAGGGAGGGGATGTCGATAAACTGCCAAGTCAAATATCAGTTTTTACCAACTTACTTATTTTTTCTTCAACTACATTACTAACTTTTTACTTTTGCCAACTGGATTTGCGTCATTTTGCCAAGTGTGCCAGAAACAGAAAGTAAATTATCGGTTTCGTTAAAATTTTTTCACCGATTTTGCCAACTAGATGTCTAATTTTGGCAAGTTTAATAGAATTTTACGAGTGTTAGGGGAAGGGGTGCCCCCTACCCCCCCCCCTTTAGCAAGGGCCCAGATTCGAAGAACAAAAAATTCTTCAGCGAGATTGCAAAATATCCTTAGCGACCTTTAAGCATTCTGCTACAGCTTCTTTTAGCATTCTAGCTTTTTAGCTAAAGAATTTTTGAACTCGATTTAAACCTTGACACTAGCGTGATTCTGCAGCGCGGAAATGTACACCTGCCCTTAAAGCCCTTAGCTCTTAAATGGAAAATTGGAGAGTCTTCACTCTTTGCAGTAATCCAGCCGTATGATTATCTTGCAATATACATTTCGGGGGCGTAGCCAGGAAATTTTTTCTGGGGGCGGCGGACATGAAATAAGTCGTGAATAAATAAACGGATTTTGTGCTCAACATAAAGCTTATGCTAACTAATCCAAAAATTTCAGGGGTGGATACCTCCACCAGCTCCCGCCTTCTTTCCTGATACTTTTAGCGGGACAACTAAGCCAGTGGGACAGCGGCTGGGTTCGAACTTAACTACAAGAAGTACTCCACAGAAAAAGAAACCACCGAACGTTCCAACATTTCAGATCTAGAATTTAAACACGTTGTATACTTCAGATCTGTTATTAAATAATTTTTAAGTTTTACTTTTCATGAAATACTATATTGTGAAACATATTTTTTTAGCAAAGATTATTTTTTCTTTAACTCTGGGGAATAAAAATACACAGAACAAGACAAAATTATTTTTGTCTACAGGATGAATCTTAAGAACAAACATATTAATAATATAGAACGTTACGGGTTCAGCTGCTTTCACAGCAAATGAATTGCAGAATGGCGTGAGAAGCTTATGCAATAAGAGTGGATATAGCTTTTCTGCTTGACACCGGCTGAATAAATAAAGCTAGACAACATTTTGTGAAATATCCATAATTCATACCACAAATTCCGTATTCAAATTTACAACGTGCATCCTCGCTTTCAAAATATTCACGAAAATTGAGTCAAGTCGAGGTCAGAAAGATTAAGTTAAAATATCACCCCCCCCCTTCCATTTTAATCTATTGTTAGAGCGAAGGTGCTGTTCTACACACATCAAAGAATTTCCGAACTTCTCGGAAGCTTAGAAATCACATCCAAGACGACATGAAATCATGTAGCATATTGGAAATCTCATCTTAATGCATCAGTTATGAATCATTTTTATATAAATATTCATTAATTCATTACGTTATCATAAGCTTAGAGAAAGTGAAACTATCATAAGCATTCAAATCTTCCGTTGAAGTTGGAAAACTTCCTGTGGATTTTGGAGGAGTTTTTTAGCGGGAGGGTGAAGGTGGCAAATGCTTCGCTCTATCTGCAATAAATTTTAGTACGGTGAAAATATCGAAATTAAATCGAAGTTTTAAGGCCAGGTGAAATGCTTGGAATTTAACTTTCTACAAAGAAGGGCAGCTTGATATATATATATATATATATTTATTTAATTTCGCGCACGATTACTAAGAAAAGCCGCTTCCAGTGTACAAATCTACTATCAAGCTCTGGCGATATTCTAGGACCGACAATCAGCTAACAGATCGAAATTCACCTATTTCATCCAACGAAAAGGATTTACAATTTACAAAAAGAGAATTTTTACCTTTTGAAGCTCGATTGCATGCATATTAAATGCGATTTTATAGCGTGCATTTAATCTTGGAGAGAGTCAACCATCACGGGCAAGCAAGGAAAATTGGATCCTCATTAAATTCGACAGGATGGCGTTTGTGAATTTATAGCTTTCTTTCGACATACGTATTTCGATATAGCCACAAAAAAAATTACGAATACAATAAATTCCAGAATCCTTTTCTCTACTTAGCTCCGAGCTGAAAAATATTGCGCATTTCGAAATCTTAATTCTCATTTCTTTTTCAAAACACTTCGGTCGCCCGCGCTAAAAGGAAAATCATTAAAGAATTTCGCTGTGAAATTCTTATTATTTTTATTTAATTCTTGTTGGACTTGCGAGCGTGCATGCAATTAATTTCAATTTTGGAAAGCGAACAATATACTTTCAAAAAAGCAAAAACTATTTTCAGTACCAGAAACGGAAAAACTGCAAGTGAAAATAAAAGATTTTTCAAGTTACGCATTACTCTAACATAGTGTACTCAAACGTACACCCACGAAAGAGAGAGAAATCAAATAGCACACAATTAACGATGATAACACGTTTGGACATTTCGAATTAAATTTAACTAGCTGGACAACAAATCACAAGGACACTCGGAAGAAGTTAAACTATGGGTAAGGTTCCGCCCTCCAAACTATAAACTGGCTAAGCACATTTCACAACCCATTTCTAAAGAAGCAAAAAGATTTTGCTCCCCCTCCTAACTGGAAACACATTTAGTTTTAAAAATAACGCAATCATGTAAACGTGCAAGTACGTGTTTCGCAGTGTTTGCAACCAGTTTGAGATCTCCCACTTCTTCACCAACAAGGCCCTTAGACTTGCGAGGTTCATTTCTTGTTATGGTGTTCAAGTTCACACACAAAATGGGTAAAATAATTTTAATCTACTTCTATCGTCCGATCGATCTGAAACTTTGCTTACCCGCGTAACTACGATGACACAGAGTACTGCTGATTTTCTGTGCATTACTCAATTATACTGATTCATTTACTGATTGGTTTTAAAAATTGTTTCTTTTTCAGGCATATCAACTCGTTTTCACCGAACTATTAATCAGAAGTTTTCGATTTTTGCATCATCGTGCAGCAGTCGCAGCCTAGTTGTTAAGGCAACGGACAAGAAATGCCTCTTATTTTACCGGCGTAGGTTCAAATCCTACTAACTACGACTTCTTTTGATGCCATGCCTAAGTAAGTACAGTTAAACGCCTCAAGCTTTCATAAATTATATGTAATTTTTCAATTAAAATAACGTAGCATTTAATGAATTTTCTAAGTATTTCCGCATAAGATTATTGAGTTAGGGTGAATTTGTATATCGCAATAATTGTTTGAGCTTGAAAAATCAATCAAAATGTTTTTAAATATCTTTTAAGCTCATCTTTGAATAAAAGGCTTGATTAAAAAAACTTTTTCTTACCTATATTTATTTTGTTATTGGAGGTACGTAGTTTTTGAATGTTGAGTGTTATAGGTGACAAAATAAAAAGGTATCGGTAAAAGTATAGGTGCCGGTATAGACGACAAAATAAACAGTCGTTTGAAGCGGCGATTGAAAACTTGGCAGTGAAAACTTGCCGAGGCAGATTCACTGGGATAGGATTCTTCAGTAGTTGACTCCAAATAAGTCCATTAGTTGCAATATTGTGAAAATGTTTCATTTTGCTGGCAATGCACTTGGCGACAGGAAAAAAAAACGAGTGGTAAGACACTGGGAAAAAAGGTTGACAAAGTCTAGATCCCTTTTTGGCTTAATCACCAACCCTCTTATTGCCATCAATATCACAATGGCTGGGTGACAAACACTGCAAAGTAAGAGTCCAACCAGTGTGATTAAGATTACTACGTGATTTGCGAGTCAATTGGACATGAATTGTAGACTAAATAAACTTAGAAAGATATGGAAATTAACTAAAGATCAGAAAAGCATGAAAGGTTGTAGAACATGCCATCCTATTTTATTATATAAGTACCTTTAAGATCTCCTGATAAAGTATATTATGTTTTTTGAACATCGGTTTGCTTCAAGTGCATTGTCTATTTTAGATTACTAGTACATGCACAGACAATTCTCAATTATTTAAACACCTGCAAGTGTGGAAATACCATTATACGTTTGAAATGTAACCACTTTAGTTTTCTTTGTATCATGCATAGCGCACATTTTAATCTAGTAAACTAACAAGGATTGGGAATCCTAAATTAATGTTTTTCAAGACCGGGTACCGAGGAATGAAAGATTCAGTACTGTTTTCAGTACTGAATTCATGCTGTTACATTTAATTATTTAAAGTTTTTGTAAAGTTATCACTAATGGCTTCGGATATCATTTTATTTTTCTGTAGACAAATTCCGGTGCATTTGAACAATAAATAAATAAAATATTTGAACTTTATAATCCTGTGGTAGGAGAGGGATTACATAAATAACAGAGAAGGTTTAAAGATAAGTCAACGGCATTTCTTGTAATCCAAATCAATTTGTATTTTTCTCTCCTTGTGCTTTTCAAATCAGAGCCATTTTTAAAAAAATAATGAAATACAAATGACTTTTCATTAAGTGCTATAAAATGTTTGGTAAGAAGATTGGTGACAAAGGATTAAATATTTTCAGAAGCAAATAATTGACTTTATATATAATTTTTAAAATGGCAAAAAATAAAAAGTATACCACTGTTGTAGCTGCATTTATTATAACTAGGGGCACGACCCCCTGCTCACTAATGTTCGACATACAACTTGCAATTTTTCAATTAATGTTCTACTCGTTAAATAATGAAAGCTTGCTTTCCGTTGCATATAAATAAGATAATTAGAGCGCGAGTAAAAAATCTTTGACATTCCGATTGGATAACATTAAGGTTGACAATTTCTTTCCAAATACAGTAGATATCGCTTAGATGAATTTCTTTTTGGGGAACTTATTCTTGGTGAAATATTTAACTATATTTCGCCAAGAATAAGTTCTTCGCCGCTCTTGGGTTGGCGATCTTTGGAGCAATTTTAAGGAACGCATACAAATGTCGTCGTCGGACCATTAGCGAATTAAATGTAGTGGAATTTTTGAGTTTCCTCTTTTTTAAAACAGAGAGTATCCCACTATATAGTTACGCTGATCCCTGACTCACTCTGTAACCATTCCGGGCAACCACTTCAATATAAATATTTGACCGCCATTACTCCAAGAAGATTAAAAAGCAGAAAAAGTGTCATAACATACACACCGTCTATACGATCCACTTGAAATGTTTCTTAATTATGTATAAAAATATATAAAACAATCTGTGCTCCTTTAAAAAATCTGAAAATCCACCTTTTTTTTTAATTTTTAAGACATTTTTTGTTATTTTAAGCTCCATTTTTTTTCCCGAGAGTCAAAAAAGTGAATCATTTGCGTGACAAAATGAGCTGTTGCAATCGACAGGATGTCCTATTCATCACGGTCATCGGGCTTTGAAAGGAAAGTGTGATTTCAATTCCTTTAAAATAGTTTTTCCAGATGATATAGTTTAATTTTTTTTCACGAATACATCGTCTGCATGGATGTAAGAATGGCTGTGTACACAAAACGAAATCTTTCGAATGCCAAAAGTTCCCACGCGTTTCCAGAAGAGCATGAAATTCGATTTGGGTATATAATAAAAATTGAATATGAACTTATTTATTTTGGGTGGACGAAGATGAACTATATTGAGTGTAGACCTACTTTCGTCAAGTGTTTTTTTTTTTTTTTTTTTTTTTTTTTTTTTTTTTTTTTTCTAGCGCCGGTTGTCATTGCCTTCACAACGGGCTTTGACTTTTAGTATGCAAATAATAACAACAACAGTTAACGCTCGTTTTTACGAACCTTTTTTGTGAACGCTTGCAATTTGTTGAACTAGCGAGGAGTCCCAAATACACTCCCATAGACAATTTTACGACTCGGTTTTACGAATTTTCATTTTAACGAACCTTTTATGCGGTCTCTTCAAGCTCGTAGAAATGATCATCGATTGTAATAATAACGCCCAATTGCAATTAGTCACGACTAACGAATGTAAACGGTCCCCTAAAAAAAATAAAATAAATAAAGCAGAGCCTATTTAAAGTACTGTAAACGGAAGTTGCTCAGGGGGAAACCAAGATTATAACCAACACATCGGAATCCAATATCGGATTGTAGCATCCAGAAAGTGTACGTCATTTTGATGTCACGAGTTTATAATTGCACTCAATTTTGCGTGCAATTTTAACGGGTGACATCAAAATGGCGTCGATTCCACTTGCTATTTGAAAACGATGAGCTAGTATTAACCTCCCCTCCGCCTCGCTTGCACTTCTTGTAAACAACACCTTATGCTGCCAACTTTCGTTGTTTTTCTTAGAAATGGAAGACTGATTTTTGTGAGTGCGAGTGGGGGAGGGGAGTGGTTATCGGAATATATTCCCCCACCCCTATATTTTCAAACACAAATTCGCAAAGGTTGAGAATCGTCGTTCTAAGTCATTGGCATATTTTAATTCACACTCAAAGTAAACTTTAACGCATATTACTACCGTTAAAAACTGCATAGAGGAATAAATTGTTCAAAATCGCGGAAGTGAATGGATTTTCATGATTTTAAAGTGTGACCTCTTTTTCCAATTTATTTCTAAAAATCTGTTCAAAATTTTCAGCAGATCGACCTAAGCGTGTAGATTTTGAAAGGGCCCTAACTAAAAACTAAATTACAGACATATTTGTTGATTCACATAGAGTCTACCTCGATATTTATGACTTTAGAATCAAGATTATTTTTAGAAATTGCTTACAAATTACATTTTGTAATACCAGTAAAGAGTACCTATATGGCGTAAGAACTTTTATTATAGGACATCATTCCAATTATTCAACTAATAGCAGGAGATAGGGCGATTCTAGAGAACTAAAAGCTTTCTATGCACTTAGCTTTCAAAACATTTTACTTGGGAAAAATATATAATCTAACAGAAACGCAAAATATATACGACGCTAAAAGAAATGGTACTATTTTTTCTCGGACGTTAAAAGTAGGTATTTTGTTATTTTCTATGGGGATGTGCCGGAACGGTATATCATAGCTGCTAACTTGTACGGTTTTTCTAGAAGATTATCCACCACTATTTTCTTTTTTTTTTTATACACATTAAAAATTTGGATTTATTTTAAGATCAAGTTAGCTAAAAAAAAATAGTGGTGAATAATCATCCGGAAAAACTGTAGAAGTTGGCAGCTGTGTTTATATTGTTGATATCATAACCGAGAGTTCATAAAGTTATTTGCTGGAATAATGTTAAAAAAAGTTTATTCATAAAAATATATTAAAAAATAAAGGTATTTTAAGTGTACGGAGGTAAACAAGAAATCTGCGAAAAATCCATAACATAACCAAACATTTTCAGATTAGAGGAAGCAGCACCTTTACGAATCATGTCGGACAATTTCTCTAAAAAAACGACAGTTGGAGTAAAAAAAAAAAAAAAAAAAAAAAAAAAAAAAAAAAAAAGACTCAGTTCAAAATGAAAAGACCAAAACCAAACTATGATAACAACAGCATCACGAACGTTCAGAGAAAAGGAGGTTCATGAGAGAGATGAAAACTTCCACGAGAAAGATGGCAGAATATAGCTCAGACAGAAAAAGATTTTGAAAAACATTCCAGGCTACAATTTCATTGTTAATTACTCTTTCTTATTGTTATTTTATAAAGAAGTGTAGTTCAGCTAAATATAGCGCAGCAAAAACTCGTATTAAGAAGCACCTATCAGATATCGTATTCTATATATAAACTGCCTCTTTCCATGATAAACTAAAGCTAATAAATACACATATGCACGTGTACTTAACAATGATTTTGTAATAGAGCCTATGTAAATATTAGAAGCAAATAAATAATTGGAAATAAAGTCTTCACTTCAATGGAGCCGTTCTATAATGTGCAAAAACCACAAATTGAAATGTTTGATATAATAAAGTAGGTAGTTCATTCCGCAATAAAAGAACAATTCAATGTGTAAGTCGAAGAAGACAATTTTTAAGAAAAACAATTCATTTCTCATAAATAGTTTGAGTAAAAAATAGAAACTAAATCAAACAAGATAACATATTTTGATAACAACATTTTGAATTTTTTGTTAATGAAACATGACGTATAAAATTTAAATATACAAATATATATATCGGGAAGGGAGGGTTAAATATTGATAAAATTTCAGATTACTCTGCATCATCAAAATATTAAACATTCATTAATTACATAAGAATAAAACATAAATTCACTGCTAGTAAAATAATTATTTATGCAACACCAAATAGCATTAATTATTTCGTTATGTTTAAGTATAATACGTGCGAACACACACTATCTCTATTTCAAAGTATTTTTAAGAAAACAGAATATGATTCCATGTTAAAGAAAATTAATGGTCACAACCAAAATAAAGAGTAATTTTTGAACGAACATGAGAAAATGAATTATTTAAATTGTACGAGGTTAAAAGTAATCCACAAAAGGGAATATTAAAGAAATAGGAAAAGCAATACATCCATATATTTTTACGCGGAAAAATAATGTTACTAAGAACAAAATAGAATATTCCACGAGTACATGAGAATAATCAAAAGTTAAATAGTTAGATTTTAATAGCATATAACTTTTAAAAATAAAAATCTAATGAAGTTAAAACAAAACATGAAAATTCTAACTGCCCCAATAACAGCTTAAAAAAATTAAAAGTGTAACGTTTAAACTTGAAGTCCAAACAATAACTTTCCAACTCTACAATCAAATTAAGAGTGTAATGTACAGAGAGTTACTAAAAGGCAATACGACTGCACAGGGATGTATCCAGAAAAATTTCTGGCGGGGTCCAAACGGAAGATAAGGTAGAATTTTTCACAAAAGACTTCACAATTATCAATTTATTAACAAACATCTAAGTTAGGGGGAAGATCCACCCCCCACCCCCTAAATGCGCCCTTGCGGTTGCACAAATGTCAGCCAATTAAATGTAATCCTGGGGTTGTTAAAATGCCTTATTTACTGCATAGTGTACGTAAAAGACTGTAAAAATATGTGGAAGTAAACAATGCATTATGTTCTGTAAAAATTAATTTACGCAACACGAATAACAGTAAACAAGGTTTTTTTTTTAAAGGGGGGGAGGGGAGTTCTTCATTAACTCATGCAAAGGACGTTGAATAAGTTTCTACCAGAATCTGCTAAAGCAGCTGATGCACTCGGAAAGAATGCAGCAAACACTGAGCAAAAATAAAAGCAAAAACAAAACATGTCACTTACACTATCCATTAGAAAAACATTTTTCTGCATTATCCTGCTTTGAAACTTGACAATGATCAAAAATTTTTGCAACACCAATACTATCCAGTTCGAGGTGTTCGCCAGAGCACTGTCTACCAAATCCAGCCGAGTCCCATTGTCTAACTTTAACAGCTTTAAACTGAGCATGAGTTACCTTCACCTTTGAAGCAACGTAGTAAGCAAGCAACTACCGGAACTTTTTTCCTTCTCAAGGAGAGAATGTATACCCAACACAAAGCCCGGTGCCAGAAAATGCAGAGCTAAAGTCGGAGTCCACTAATTATTGGTGCGCTGCCTCTGACAATGGAAAGGGTTGCGACCAAAAGCATCCCCTCTGCAAGGTTCTTAAACTCGAGGCGCCGTGGTAAATAACCGATGTCGTAAAGGCTACAAATAGTGAGCTCAGAATTCATCGCAAATCGTTATTCATCTAGGTACAGCTTTAAAGCGATTAAAGACAAATGCATATCTTCGGTGCACGAGTGGATATGACTGCACTTAGATGAAAAGCCCACAAACGTGTATCAATAACTTAAAAAGACAACTGTACAGTGCCGCAAAACAATGTTTAGCTCCGTACGAATGAGCACTTCGTGTTGAAGGCTCGAGTTGTCAACCATCCAAGAATGATATAAATATCTCAAATCAGGATAATAAAATATAGCTTGTAGAATGGCGAAAGTGCTGCTATTCAGAATGCTATCATTTGAGTCACAAGACAATCCTTCGATCAGGAAAACTGGAATAGGAAATAGGTATTCGAAAAGTTCGAAGCGTACTTTAAGTATTTACAAAACTGTCAAACGCCAATTTGCTCTAGGTCTCCTGTCGCCCTCTATTGTTAGAGAGGAAAGATGGAAGGTTGCCGGGTATGTAGCCTACATACACAAGACAGAAAGAAAAAAAAAAATCTTAAATGCGTCCAAATCAACAGATATGAAAGAAGAAAGGGAAACGAATGAAGACAATGACGTGACCGATGAGTCTTATCTGAATACTGCGGACAAATGGTAAGAATTTATGAGACTACGATTTATGTTGTTACGATCCGATGAAAATGTATTTACGTGTATAGATATTTTTAAGTATACTAAGAGTTGTGCGAAAAACCCTATACATATGGAAACATTTACTCTTTGTAGTTATCATACATTTAATTTTAAAGAAAGTATTTCCAATTTCGTTCATGCATAATAATAGAAGTAATAAACAAAGTTTATGCTGAGAGACATGGATTTATAGGTAACTATTTCCATGTTAAGAATTTTGTTCTATCATAGCTTTCAATTTCAGACAATTACTGGAAAATATAAACAGTCAGTCATTTTAATAAAAATGAAGCATAGTTTTAAGAACTGTTACGTTGAACAGATGAAAAGAATCGGTAATATTTTACATTAAAATACTAATTCCACGTTTATTAAAGTAAAAAATAGTGTACCAAATTATAAAATATATTATTAATGTATTTTTTTTCCATTTTATTTCCTTCTTAATTAATTATCTGATTGAATTAATTAATTATCTTAATTATCTGATTGAATAAATAAACATAAGTAACGATATATAAATACTGATAAATAATATCGTTAAGACGGCATAAATAAGGTTGTGCATCAGGGGCGTAGCCAGAAATTTTTCATGGGGGGGGGTGCGACTACTACAACTCATATATATGTATACGTGTGTGTGATAATGTAGTGAAGAATATACATTTTGTATGGCAAAAAATTCCTCATGGGGGGGAGGTTATGACCCCCTAACCCCCCCCCCTTGGCTACGCCTCTGTGTGCAGTGAAAATAGAATTTAATAAAAGGAAAAATGATTTGAAATGTAAAATTTCCCTACTTAACTGTAGTACGGTTAAAACTACGAGATTTCCCTTCGAACATTCAGAAATATCGAATACGTTGCGCGTTTTCACATGTTTTGAAAAACAGGCGACACACATTCAGTGCATGGTCCCCGATACTAAAACTAATTATTATAGCATCACATTTTCAATCAAATCCATATTTTTTTCCTAAATGCTCGGGTGCAGTAACAACTTCGTTTTAAATCCCGAGACAAAAAAATTGTAATGAAAAGCTTCAAGTACTGAATTAAATATTATTTACATTTATAACTGTTATTTAAAAAATAATATTTGAACAATTTTTAAAAAAAGTTTTCATTTTAAAATATTTTTACTGGGATTATATTGATACAAATTGAATTTTTACTCGAGGACATACTCGGTGTTTTCAGAAGGCATTGTCTTGTACTCAACGTCAGTCGAGTAATAATCAACTGCGATTTTCTAGGTATAGATACCACACGAGACAGATTTTCAAGTACTATGCGAGAGGTCGCACGTTTATTTCCCATTACTATGGAAGAGATTTTGACGAGAGACGAGACACAGCTTTGCAGCTTCTTTACCGAACGAGATACCTCAAATTTCGTCTTATGTTATTCCTTATTCTGTCATTGTATTATACCCCCCAAAAACAGTGTTTAATATATCAACTGTAATTATCTTTCATTGCTTCAAAATATAATACGCCGCTGAAAAGATAAATTCAAAGGCTTGTTGAACAAATTCAATCCATTCGTCACCCAAAAATTTTAATGTAATACTTTTTTTAATGCTCAAAATCAGGTTCCACCCGCTGAAATGCATTGCGAGAGGTTTGTTCATGTCACGCAAACGTAGATGCTCCAATGGTTACCGTGTACGTTAAAATGCTCGATATACTTGCTTTAGGTACATTGCATTAAACCCAAACTCTTGACAGTCCACAGTCAGTCTGACCATGGGCGCCGCCAGGATTTTTTGCAAGGGTGAGCAAGATTTAAGAGTGAGAAACGCCTGCGTGCTTACACAAGCGTTATAATACCGGGTGATCCATAAGTCAGGACAAACTTTAGAAATTCATTAAAAAAGAGCAAATAATGATAGAAAATTGCGGTTTGCACAAATAGGTTTAGGGTATGATGGGATTTTTTTTAATGACAAGAAAGTTTGTAGTTCCAAATGTTACCGGTAGGTGGCGCTGACATGCACAATGGGAACCCAATTTCCAATTTAAAAAAATCCGAAATCTCTGTAATGCTTTCTATGTAAACTGCAATTTTTTATCATTATTTGTTTTTTTTAATGAATTTTTAAACTGGTGCACCCAGGATGCATCAAAAGCTAGTGAAAAGTGCAGTTTCGAAATCTGCAATCCAATTATAATGATAAATAACTTTCATTATTGAATGAATTACAAGAGCGTTGGATTAAAAAATGGTACTCTGAAACTTAAAACTATATATATTCTAAAAATACTTTATCGCATTTCGTGTTTATTATTATTTTAATAAATTTCTAAAACTATTTACCAAGGCGTTCAAAATAATCAGTATAGTTCAGAAGATGAAAAACTTTTCTTAGTAAAAATAATAATTTTTTTTTTTTTTTAAATATTCAGATAATTGTGTGGTTACATAAATTAATAAAAACTAAAAATGTATCACATAGTTTTAAAAAACCGTAATTTATTATTATTATTATTAGGAATACTTTTCATTTTCGAACTCTACCGATTGTTTTAAAATGTCTTCGAAACTTTCTAATTGACCTTGATCTTGACCTAAATTTTCCAGTGATCAACAAATCTTAGCGACGCATACTTATTCGCAGTCGCATACCTTACAAATATGGGTCAAAACACGAATGAATTACAAACATTTTAAATCATCCGGAAACACGAGTAAATAAATACTTTTCTCAGAAAACAGATTGGCCTCCTTTTATACGCCAAGATCAGTTAATAAATTTAAACGTTAAAACACAATTTATTTGCTTTTAGTCTTGTGTTGGCAGTCGGCGTTTCTCCTCTGGAGAAATACTGTAGATCACACGGGATTGTGTCCAAAATTTTGTGCTGAACAACTGTCACGCATTAGCATTATATAGACTAACTAGTAAAATGAACACTTCCAGTTAAGTTTTCGTTCTTCCTAAATTAAATATTTATGAGTTTTATCAAAACATTTTCAAAAGGAAATAAGAAAGGACTAATTCAGTAATGTATCATAACGTGTCTTCTATTTTCCTCCCCCTCGAAAAACTGGTGTTAAGAATTAACACAAATTTAAAGGAACTTATTCAAATTAAAAGGTTTACTGTTAATTGTAGGGTGAATTCAGTGTAAAATTAATCACAACTTCTATTACAATCCTGGATCAAAAATTTACAATATTAGAAAGAAAGAAAAATAAATAAAATAAAAGTGATATATTTTCTTCTAATTGGCGAAAAGCCAAAAGAAAGATATCGTTTGACTTTGGTAAATGGTCATTATTGTAAATTTTGCCTCATCGACTGGATCATCCACCTCAAAACAGAACAAAAGTTTAAAAAGTTTAACCCTGGTTTTATATTTCATATTTTAATGCAGCATGTCAGAAACGAAGTAAAATTAGAAATTTTCAATAAGTCAATGAAATAGCAATGAAAAATGTTAAATATAGGCCAATTTTTAGAATAGATGTATTTCGTTATGGTTTGTTCCAAAACTTAACGCATTGGTGTAAAGACTGCATATTTCTTATTGAGTGAGGATATAATTATTAATATTGATTATGAATTATTAAACCCCTTTTCGAAAAATTATAAATTAAATTTGCTTTTAACAGAATCAATGTGATTCAAAGCTTAAAAAAATCAATCTTGATTCCATTCTGACAATCAATTTTAAAATATCGAATATATTTTAAAACAAAATTTTAAGAGGCCATAATATGTTAGACTCTGCCCATTTTCGCTTTGAATGTTATCTGATTAAGCACCCTAAATATTAAGAGATTTTTTTTCAAAAGATGGGATACAAAAGTTTTCTCAATAACTTCGAATAACTAGAGCAACTAGTCGATGTACGTACCGTGATCTCGATCAAAGGACATTTTATTTCAGCAGGACAAAATTATGTTGCCCAGATAAGAACCGGTGCAAAATATGGCGT
This sequence comes from Cheiracanthium punctorium, assembly GCA_038373885.1. Classification (NCBI taxonomy): domain Eukaryota; kingdom Metazoa; phylum Arthropoda; class Arachnida; order Araneae; family Cheiracanthiidae; genus Cheiracanthium; species Cheiracanthium punctorium. The sequence continues at coordinate 2,132,270 of JAWZYV010014616.1, read as the reverse complement.
CGGAAATTACTTTTGTAAAGGAAATTGTTTTTGCTCACGCAAAATTATTTATTTTATTACAAATTTTCTGAAAATTTCTAATCTGTTTAAATCTTTGTTGTAAAACTTTATTAGTTTAAAAAAAAAAAAAAATCTGAGTGGAAATTAAAAACAGCTTTAACGTCGGTGGGGGGGAGGGGGGGGGAGTGGATTGTACTATATAGGTTTGCCATTAAAACAAAACCGACGCCAAGAAAAAAGCAGCAAATAGTTTCTTGAAGGACAACTTTCTATTTTCTATTCCATGCAAAAAAATAGATCCATTTCCCTTTAAATCTATTCCATTTACTCTAATTATTCTGAATTCAAATTCACAAAGAAAATTCCTTTTACAAAATGTTTTTCAGCAAATTCTATAGCGCCCTGTTTCGCATCCTGGAAGGTGAATTTCTGTTATTAGCATAAGAGTGGCAGGTTAGCTCATCGCAAAATATACATATTCAGTATCTAGAGAAAAAGGATTATACATCACTTTGCTAGATTTCTTGCGAAAGAGTAAACAAACTAGAAAGGCAGATCACTGTTTAGTAAGTGAAAACTGTGTTAATTGCAATCAGCTAATTATGATTGCAATAAATTTGCCAACTTGCGTAGCTAGGGTTTCCAGCTCCCGGGTACGACTGAAAATTTTATACCCCTTCCTATGTCAATGGGGAAAGTTTTCTAGACAATTTGGCGCCCCTTGGGTACTGTGCCCGGGGACAGATGTTCCTCCTTGCCCTCCTCTAGCTAGGCCACTGCTTTTAATGACTCAAGTTAGTGTTTCCCTTCAATTTTCAGGTAAAATTACTAATCTGGTTTTACGCAATTCTACTTATTCCATTCCATATGTCAGTTATTTCGAAGGATGCAAAAAATAAGCTCAATAATCAGCAGATGGAGAGGTCTTGTGTAATAGCTGTCATCAGGTGGCGTAAGCGTAACCAAGGTGGTGGATATTTTGACTACGCCCCCCGAAATTTTCAGATTAGTTAAGTTGGGAACCCACTAGAAATATCTGAACATTACTAATAAAAAGCCAAAAAACGAAGAGAATTCCCATATCCCATGCTTCAAAATCTGCGTCACCCAGTCAGAACAATAAAGCTCGATATGAGGGCCTCTTTAGCATTGTACTGGTCTCCGCAGAACGAAGAAATTTTAAAAATCAGAGCTGGCTTTCGGAGAAAGCACAATGGGTGCTAACCTTTAGGATAAGTTCCATATCGTGCAGAAATTGTGTTCATTTATTTGTGATTTTTTTCCTATCCCCAGCCGAAAACATTCCAGTTAACGAGAGCCCGATCTAGCAATTCCAAACGTGAGATTTCGAGCACCTTAAAAGTGAGCAGAAAATTAAGAATTCGAGGAAAGAAAGGTACGTGTTGGGTAGACGGGCGGTGTTTCGAATCGATCGGAAAGATTCGAGTCACCGACCCAATCGAAGGTTTTCTCAAGGCGTCATCGGGACGTTCAAAAAACAAATAGAACATGGGAAACCCCGTCAGTAGCCTGCCTAACCAGATAATGAAAACCAAGTTAGAAACACTGAATAGCGAAGCACCGTTCACGAGTTCTTTGCAGACTTCCAGTGTCCGAGACGCAAAAATCGATATGAACCACCAAGAAAAAAAAAACAAAATCGCGTTTTATAATCGTATCGTTTGGGATGATTATTTCTAAGAGAATTTTTTTAGAAACACGGGAACTTTAAAAATTGCCAACCTATAACGAGTGGATCGTGACGAAACTATAAAATCGTCATCTTTGGTAATCATAAAATTCAACAAAATAATAACAATCATTATTCGGCGTACTTTCATATCTCGCCAGGGACGTAGCCAGAGGGTGAGCCATGGGGGCCTGGGCACCCGGCGAAATTTTGTTAATTGAATGTCTATAATCAAGCTTTTTCGTGATAAATTCTACCTCATTCACATTTTAAGTTCCCCCCAAATTTTTTTCTGGCTACGTCTCAAAACCTTTCACGAGAAGAAGAAAAACTTACAACTCTGGTGCTGCTTTAATCTGGAACGTTCATTTTTACCTTATATTTTACATACCTGTGCATAACAATTCAATTTTTAAATTCTTTTTTTTTTTCAGAAGAAAGACATTCAACTATACATTTCCAATTTATTTCTAAAAGAGACTCTTTATTTAATTTTTACTCATAAAAAGTCTAGTCCGAAAAATCTGAATCACGTTTATTCTGAAGAATAAAAAATTTCATCCCTTTTCAAATAAATGCTACATTAGAAATTTGGCAAGGGAAGAAAATATTAACCTCTCAGTGTCCGAGGCGTCCAATTTTGTTCACTGACCTTCAGGTTTACATTTAAGCGAAACTGATTTTTAATGATCTACAGATTCTGATACTAAAAACTGTTCGAAGAACCATGGGATGGGTGAACCACTAGACTGCAGGCCTTTTTTAAGACGAAATCTTATAGGCCGGCCCATTTTAACTTTCAATACCTAAAATGAATGAAATTTGGAATGAAGTGACAGAAGTTCGAATACTATGGACTGCAACTTCATTCCAATGCACTAATGGATTGTTTTTGTGATTCGTCGCAACTGATATAAATTTCAGAAAAAAAATGCAACATGCTTAGAATGCGTTGACGAAAACATCCCGTATTTGGGGATTCTTCGGCAATCATTCGACAAAAAGTTAGTTTTTCGAGTCCAGTAATTTCAGGCTGATATAGAATGTGCAATACCGTCTCTGAACATATACATGAAGCAATAATTATCAGTTTGTTTTTTCATCCCGATAAAGTCTATTTCAGGGCAATATTTAAGCGTTGGTGAACTTCTTTGCAATTCATGTGTTGGCATACATCTGTAATTCCACGATTAGTTTAAAGAGAAAAAATCTGGATTGACGCCATTCGACATTTCGAACACTTACGATTTAGATCATGACCAAGCATTTAAATAAATTTTAATCGATGAATCATTCAAACATATATACCAAATGGAAGCTCCATCGAATGCGCCGTTTAAACGCTAGCGCACTTTCAAGAATTTCCTCCCATAGGCCATAATGTAAAAGAAATCTTGGTCATAGCCCTGTAGAAAAAATATAAGTCCTATATACACTAAAATCAATACCGGTCTTGCGACGGTGGTTTATAACATATATGCCCAATTGGAGCTCAATCGAATGTACCGTTTCAACGCTAGCGCACATTCAAAAATTTCCTCCCATAGGCCATAATGTAAAAGAAATCTTTGTCATAGCCCTGTAGAAAAACTTTCATCAAGTCCTATATACACCAAAATCAATACCGGTCTCGCGACGGTGGTTTGTAACATACATACCCAATTTGAGCTCAATCGAATGCCCCGTTTAGGAGCTATCGTGTTCACTCACATACACACACACACACATACATACATACACATACATCTCGTAAAAAATAGAATAAATTAATTCAGAAGACCTCAAAACGTGTCCATACACCCAAATCTCGAAGTCGAATTTTTTCATGATGACAATACTTTCCTTACATGGCACATGTTCGGAAAGTAAAAAGACAGTTTGAGATTCACGCGTGGAGCTTAATACGTGCTTAAATGTGTCTTCCCAAGCTGTAAAATGAACTGTAATCGCGATATACCTACACCAGTTCTAAAATTAAAAAAAAAAAATTATAAATATACTGCTAAATATATGAACTTCAGAAAATTTTGCTATGCAATTTTATGTTTAAGGATCTTTTCCCCAAGATTAATAACTAGTATGTTTATTATGGTTTACTTATGCCACCAGACTCTGTACTAAACTTTAGCACAGAGTCGGAAGAAACAACCTGAGAATTTTCGAATTTCTTCTAAGATTGTCACATAGATTTTATTTTTCAAGCAACCTTGTATTCTTCAGACTTTCATTTGTCAAGCTTCCGTAACTCTCTTTTTATAACAACTAATCATTTTTGTCTGAAGCCTTTCAGCATAGAGTCAGTGGCGTAACTACAAAACGGTAATGTCGGGCAGCGTCCTGGACCATTGAGCTTTCCCCACAAAAATAAATTTCGTTAATTCTTCACTGCATGGAGTATCGAATTTCAAACTTGTAAACGCATGAGTTTCCCAAGACAGGTTACGCAAAAGTCAGGCAAAAGGAAAAAAAATACCGCTCTCATTTAGAATGAATAGGCTATTTTTCTGTGTCACAAAACTGGAAGAACAGATCGTAGAACAGGGTTTCTACAGATTTCACAGCTTTTATACTTCCCTGACATCTATAACGCTCTTCCCTGACTTTATCTAACGTGCTTTCCCGAATTTTGTGTTACTATTTTTAACATTACATCCTTTAATGAATAAATTTTTATATATTTTGCCCCTTTTCTTACAAAAAATCCGGAGTGACTCCACTCGACTTTCCGAACACATACGATTAAGATCATGACCAAGCATTTAAATAAATTTTAATTGATGAATAATTCAAATATATCTACCAAATTTAAGCTCAATGGAATGTACCGTTTAAACGCTAGCGCACTTTCAAGAATTTCTCCCCATAGGCCATAATGTAAAAGAAATCTTTGTCGTAGCCCTGTAGAAAAACTATAAGTCCTATACACACCCAAATCAATACCGGTCTTGCGACGGTGGTTTATAACATATATACCCAATTTGAGCTCAATCGCATGCCCCGTTCAGGAGCTATCGTGTTCACTCACATACACACAAACACACATACACACACACACACATACATACATACATCTCGTAAAAATAGCATAAATGAATTCAGAAGACCCCAAAACGTCTAAATACACCCAAATCTCGAATTCGAATTTTTTCATGATTACAATACTTTCCTTACATGGTACATGTTCGGAAAGTAATAATAATAATAATAATAAAATTAGCAATCTTATTTGACAAGAATCTTATTTGACATCACTGGATTCTAACAAAAAAACATGTTTAATAATAATTTAGGATAAAATTAAGCCTATTTCAACTGCACAAGATAGGCTCATAAAGAACACATTTTAAAATTATTTATAAGTTTAAAGGAGAAAATGAAAATAAAACAATTTCTATACTTAGATTCAAACAGCAAATAGTTTCTTGATTTTACCACAAAATTCAATTTTTCTTGCATTTCCCTGACCTTTCTTCAATTTCTGCTAATTTCCCTGACTTTTTTCCCAAATCCCTGACTTTTCCTGACCAAAACTCATTTCCCTGACTTTCCAGGTCTGTAGCAGGGCCGTAACCAGAGGGGGGGGCCTATGTGGGCTGAGCCCAACCTAGCAAGCTTTCAGCCCCGCCCTAAGATTTTCAAAAAATTTTGTAAATTTACTGATAAACACGAAAGTTTAGAAATGAATGGTTTTTAACGATCTTTTTTAATTTCACATCATTAAAAGTATCTCTCGTTTGGGGGGGGGGGGGTGATTTCTCATCACAATGGCTAGATTTCTATAAATACAGCTAATTATTTTGCTGCTTGTGGTTGCAGGTAACACCAGATGTTGGATTTTTCAGAGAACACAAAACGGCCGCTCTTCCTTTAAGTCTGTTTGCCAGGGCAACGATTTTGAGAGGGAGTAAAAACTTAAAACTTTCAACGCGTGTTCATGTTTGCATTCAAAAGGGTGGCAAACATTTTTAACATTTGCGGGTCTCCCGCACTTAAACAAGGTTGAAGCAATTATATTGTGTTAGAGTAGTAGACACATCCTTCAGATTACAGGGTAATAAAAAAAACCAACGGATACTCTTTTAAACTGATCACCTTGTATAATATTTATATTTTGCTTTCTATAGATATTTAAAATGAAAAAAAAAAGCATTTTTCAGTAAATTTTCATTCCAAAGTTTGATAGTTAAATTTATTTTACAGATTTTTTTAATTAGGTAGCATGTAACATGGACTGCAAAATGTACAATTAACTAGAAACTATATCTGAAAAATTATTCTTGCACAAAAATTACTCTAACAGATATCCAATACTGCATTCGCTCACAATATCATTTGAATATTTTTCGTGGAATCTCAATGAAAAAGTTATTAACACAATGAAAGTTAAATATTTTAAAAATGCGGCGTTTTGTGAAGCACATACTCTAGAGAAAAATATACAAACTGAAAAACAGTCTCATCCCCGCTCCTTGATTACTAATATTTATAATTGGTCACCCCCCCCCGGACTAGGTTCTAAGCCCTACGTAACATTCCATCCTGGTTACGGCCCTGGTCTGTAGAAACCCTGTAGAATGATGCTTGTAGGCAGGGGCGGCCTGAGAGATGTGCAGGGCCCCAGGCGTACCAGAAGAGCGGGACATCTTTTCTATCACATCGCTGCCACCCTTAGAGAATGAAAATTGGGGAGATTTTTGAAAAAAATAGAGATTTAAAAAAATTAGGGAGACTTTAAAAACCCTTGTTATCGATGAAAAAAACTCCATGTACACATGCGTATCAGTAACCAAGAAAATTACATATACAAGAAAAGTGCATAGCTTTTTAAAACATTTATTAAAACAGCCAATTTTAAAATGCGGTACTTTTTTAAAGAAATAAACAATTTTTTTAAACAGTAAATACTTTTGAACTATTTGCATTGTATGCAGTGTTTTCCCTTGCTTTTTTGTTCTTTTATGGTAACCATACTTTTAAGTAATCTTTGCCCCTCTGTAGTAGTCTTAGCGAAGTTTCTTCAGTTTCTGTCGTTAGCATTTAACAAGCTCTGTAAAATTTTTCAAAAATTGATAAGTACATAAAACTTGGGAATAATTTGGAAAAATTCGGGAGATTTATAAACTTTTCGGGAGTTTGTTCTGAAATTCGGGAGTCTCCCGGAAAAATCGGGAGATATGGCAGCTATGCTATCATGTCTTATGTAAGTTACTACTAGCAGATATTAGCTTTATTTATTGGCTTTTTGGGGATAGATCGCAACCATTTCCGTCTACAGTGATTAAAAAAAAAGGCCCAGGCACGAGGCTTCCTTAAGCGCGGGGCCTTAGGCGGTCGCCTACATTCGCACCCCCTTGGGCCGGCCCTGTTGTAGGTGATACACATAACTGGTACAGACGAAATGGGCAAGAATTTTTAGTCCGTAATACTCTGGCTTATCACAGCAGAATGACTAGTTTGTGTAACAAGAAATGATCGTTCGATTTCTGGAGCACTAGAATGACCGTTTGCGAGTCTACTGGCTAGCGTACGCAGTGATTTACAAATATTTTCATCTGCGTACAACAAGCACCCGATTATAGAGGAGATCTAAAATTTCGATAAGTAGATTCAGAAGTGTCTCCTTGCATGATATAGCTCCACCCATTATTATTTAGATGTCAGTGGCATATTTTTTCTTTTTTTAATGTACGTCATTGTAACTTTTTCCCTTCCCAGTTAGTAACCCGACATTCCCGAGCATCCTAGATTCTAATTCACAGAGTAATGTCTAGCTGGATATCCAAATTTCTGAGCGTCTCTCAAAAATTGCCATCCAATAAAATATTCATTGGAATACAAGATTGAAGTATAACACGCTTATGAAAATTGGGAGCAGACTTCTGTAATCGATTACAAGAAATGCTATGGATTACGATTATGATTACGAACAATTTTCAAAAAGATTATGACTAGTGAATGTTAATTTAGTAATATAACAGTAATCTTGATGTTAAACAAATCAAATATCAAAAGAATTCTGTAATAATGCAATTTTATCATAGCCATTTTGTAAAATTTGTAAAATATTATTTTAGTCATCGATTACTGTCGATTGCAATCGGCACGAAGTCTGATTGGGAGTCGGTGAGACGTCGCGATTTAACTTTATTCAACGCAAAGTGAAAGTGCTAAAAGTTACACAAAAAGTTTTAATTCTCAAAAAAAAAAAAAAAAAAAAGTTCAAAGAACTACAAATACGGTTCCAGTGAGCGACAGAGTTAAGTGAAGTCTTGCGGCATTCTTGCATAAAACCGTTTTATTAGATCAGCCTTTTTGACTCGTATATATTCATAAACAAAATAGAACAAAGTTGACGAAAATTTATCGCAGATATGAGTCGAAACAGGAAGTGCGTCATCACAGATCAGACAGAAGTCAGTCACCGAAGTATGGAACACATTTTACATTAGCGATCATTCATTCATTCACGAGTCGAGTTCTTTTCCATCTCTCGGCTGAAGTTATCCAAAAAAGTACAGTTTTTCTCTGCATAAAAGATTTATCGCACGATACTACACGCCTGTGATGGATCAAAACGTGGAACTGGGTTATTTTTGCTGATTCGGAAATTGCTAGGAGAAACGAATGCTTAGGCACGGAACAAGACAAAATACAGACCCCCCAAAACAAAGACGTCGTTCTCGAAAAAAACGACTTGACATACGCGTGCGAAAGTGGCGGATACGGTGGTGTATTTGGGGAGGGTCCAGTTTTTTTTTTTTTTTTTTTTTTTTTTAAGAAAGGAAGAAATAGCTTATTCAATCTAAACAGAATGTACCTACGATAAAGCAAAACGTTATCCTAAAGCACTTTTTAATTTTTTTTTTATTGCGCCCCCTAAAAAAAAATTCTGCATCCTCTGTAAAACCTGTATAGAGTCATCTTAAGAATATTATTTTGACCTTGAACAGGTCAAAAACACCTCCCAGCAATCCGAACTAAAAGCATGATCAATATCGACACTTTCCATGAAACCATGCTATAAGTTTTCTTAAGCACAATTTAACTGTCAACATTATTATAGCCAAATCGAAATTGCAACTTTTTTTAAAACTATTTATATACTGCATATGCATATTTTAAATTAAAACCTTAGGTGGATTTGTTTGTTTGTGTGCTATGGCAAGTCTACACGAGGGGCATCTGCCTAAGAAGGGGATGCTTTGGGCGGGGACTTTCTAATTTATACAATTAGGGCCAATTTTCTGCAGACATAATAGAATCCGTTTTATAAGGGATGTGTGTCATACACACACACTTCACATCAGGGGCGTAGCCAGGGGGGGGGGATATCGGGATATATCCCCCCCCGAAATTTTTGGATTAGTGATGAAATTCCGTCTATTTATACGCATATAAGTTCATATCCCCCCCCCGAAAAATTTTCGAGGCGCATATCCCCCCCGAAAAAATTTCCTGGCTACGCGCCAGCTTCACATTTCTACAAAAAGCAATGGCATTTTTTAAAATAAATAAAAACTTTGTGAGAAAAAAAAAAATTACAAGTTTATTTATAAGGCGTAACGAACGTTTCGACCCAAAAATTCTTTCGGTCTTACTGAGCAGAGGGAACTGAAAAAGATATAAAGAGTTTTATCTTTTTCAGTTGCTGCTCAGTAAAACGAAAGGGCTTGTCTGATGAAGACGGAAAGAATATTTCGGTCGAAACATTCTTTTACTGGTGTTAAATCAAGTTTTTATTTATTTTATGATTTAACACCAGTATTTTGATTGTTTTTTCATAATGGCATTTTTTATTAATTTGGGGGGGGGGACCCATTTACTGGGGGCCCGAGCCAGCTGCCCCGTCAGCGCTTGCTTCATCCAGGCTCTGCGACACTCACGTGTGTCTGTTCGAGCAACTCAAAAGTGCATTATTTGTAATTAGAAAAGGAACAAGAATCACGAATGTTCTTTCTCAGAAAAGACCGAACTGAATTCCGTTTCCTGGGAAAGAAACTCCGACTTTCGTTCAGAAAAAGGAGGTTTCCTTTTAAATGCACTTTCCCCTTGTCAATGGATACCCCAGTTAAAAGGCTGAGAATATTTCTGACCCTAGGCGATAAGAAATTCGAGCTCCTTTTTCGTGGTGGGACCTAAATACGGCCGAACTAGGGAAATAATCCAAGAAATTCGCTGTATTATTTTTGGGCGATAATATGGCTCTGCTTGAAGTCTCGTGCGATGAAGATTATTTTATTGAGAGTTATACCCTGTTGTTTTACTTAAAATAGAACGCAAGCTCCCTATAGAAGCCATAATGAACCTGCTTAAAAAGCAATGCGATTTCTTTATTACTTTCCGAACATGTACCATGTAAGGAAAGTATTGTAATCATGAAAAAATTCGACTTCGAGATTTTGGTGTTTTTACACGTTTTGAGGGCTTCTGAATCCATTTATGCTATTTTTACTAGATGTATGTGTGTATGTGTGTGTGTGTGTGTGTGTGTGTTTGTGTGTATGTGAGTGAACACGATAGCTCCTGAACGGAGCATTCGATTGAGCTCAAATTGGGTATACATGTTATAAACCACCGTTGCAAGAGCGGTATTGATTTTGGTGTGTATAGGACTTATTGTTTTTCTACAGGGCTACGACAAAGATTTCTTTTACATTATGGCCTATGGGGGGAATTTCTTGAAAGTGCGCTAGCGTTTAAACGGTAGATTCGATTGAGCTCAAATTGGGTATAGATGTTATAAACCACCGTTGCAAGACCGGTATTGATTTTGGTGTGTATAGGACTTATTGTTTTTCTACAGGGCTACGACAAAGATTTCTTTTACATTATGGCCTATCGGGGGAAATTCTTGAAAGTGCGCTAGCGTTTAAACGATACATTCGATTGAGCTCAAATTGGGTATAGATGTTATAAACCACCGTTGCAAGACCGGTATTGATTTTGGTGTGTATAGGACTTATTGTTTTTCTACAGGGCTACGACAAAGATTTCTTTTACATTATGGCCTATCGGGGGAAATTCTTGAAAGTGCGCTAGCGTTTAAACGATACATTCGATTGAGCTCAAATTGGGTATACATGTTATAAACCACCATCCTAAGACCGGTATTGATTTTGGTGTGTATAGGACATATAGTTCTCCTACAGAGCTACGACAAAACTTTCTTTTATATTATGGCATAATGGCATATGGGGAGAAATTCTTGAAAGTGTGCAAGCGTTTCAACGGCGCATTCGATGGAGCTTCGATTGGGTACCTATGTTTGAATGATTCATCGATTCAAATTTATTGAAATGCTGGGTCATGATCTTATTCGTAAGTGTTCGGAAAGTCGAGTGGCGTCACTCGAGATTTTTTCTTTTAGCAAAGTTAATTTAACTTCAGTAAACGCCATTTTGTATAAATGTAAACAACTTTGTCTTTTCTTTAGATGAACGCAGTAGTTTATTGGGCGGTACTTTTTTTTAAAAAAATCTAAGTATTTAACTGGCCAAAAAGAAAAAGTGTATACATAAACACGACATTTTGCTTCGAATGATGAGTCAACTACGTTCTGTAAGAGAACGAAGAATGGCTTGTCAGCAGGGCCTGATTACTGAAAAGGCTCATGAAGCTTGAGCTTCCCCTCAGAATTTGAAGGAGGGCCTGAAAATGACTGAAAAACTGTCATAAAAATTCAAAATTTTGTTTTTGAATGATCTTTTAAGTTATTGTAAACATATTTAATGAAGAGAAGGGGTGCTTTTCAGAAGTCTTGATACTTCATGACGCAACATTTCTAAATGAGTTGTTTGCGATGTCTTTGCCTGGGACATCTACTGCGGTTGAGAGTTTTTTTCTGTTAAGCGGAATATTGGGCCGGCAGAAAGGGATAGACTTTTAATATGTAATGCTAAACATCTTCTAAATGTCAAAATTAATTCTCAACTTCTGTGTTGTGCTTTTTATGATGTCATCAAAACAAAGAATTCCCGAAAAAAGCCATGCCTAATGAAAAATAGGACTCCATTAATAAAGTTTAATGTTCCAGTAAGGTAATGAAATGTTTTTAGTTATTTGTTAATGTTCAAAGTAATTTCAAAAATACTGTAAAAGCTCGTTACAATGAACTCAACTATTATGAAGATGAATGAATAAAATATTTTTATCAAAGGAAATTTTCAAATGAATGAATAAAATGCTTTTTTCAGAGGAAATCATTAGAACTTATTAAATCGATGAAATTTCTTTTTTATGAATAAAATATTTTTATGAAAGAAAATCATTAAAACTTTACTTTTTCCAAACAAAAAGGGGATGGGGGGGGGGCGAAATGAGACTGAGCTTCCCCTCACTTCAGAGGTTAATCGGGCCCTGCTTGTCAGGGGGATTTTAGGAAACTTTTCTTGTTCGAATCAAAAGGAGAGGATGGTGAGGGCATCGCAAAATGACAAGAAATCCAGGGAACGAAAAGATCATCCTTTCGAGAAATTCTCGAGCAGTCTATTTCGGAAGATAAATTTTGGGTACCCCTGGGGGCTAAAAAAAGTCGTAGTGACGGAATCACCGCTCCCGAGTGCAGTGAATGGCCAAAATGCACCTAATTTCAGATCTGGCGTGAAAACCACGCAAGTACGTACAAAATACCGCAGCTCAGGGAGACAAAGGGAAACCACCAGAGCTGCCAAATTTCGGTCACGTGTGCAAAAGGGAAAAAAACGCAGATACTCGAGATTCGACAACAGATCGGACGAGCTTGTTTCTAGAGTCCAACAAAATGCACGCAATTGAACCCCTCTGATGCGCAACCCTTTCCCAATGCTGAAAAAAAAAGGGCAGCCGTTGCCATCGCTCGACGGAACGACCCGCAAGAGGGCGGACGATCGAAACGTTCATCGCGTGCCACAGATCGACAGACCCTTTTTTTTTTTGACGCAGCTGGCTGTGCCGAGCGATGACAAACGGCTGCCCTTTTTTCAGCACGGGGCCATCTATCCAGCTGTGGTCGCATTCTTCCTTTTTTCGGCAGATGTCGGTGACGATCAAACGAATCGTGACCCTTTTTTGACGGGAAAGGGCGTGCTCAAAAGTAAAGGATTCTCGTGGAGCTAGGTCCCCCGCCACTATTTTTATAGAAATCCAATCTATTCTTCGTGACGGGCAATAGTCAAAACGTCCGAGTTGGGTGTTCCCGGAGCGGGAACACAGCCCGTTAAAGAGTTAAAGAGGGTAATCAGAGGGGTATCGGCATCACTGGTTAAGCCACGTTTTTAAAAAGTACCATTTTATACGACAATGGCTATATCTAGTCACATTTATCAATAAAGGCTTTGATTAGGATCGAAAATTGTATTGAATGACCATCCAACACACTCATTTGACAAGTAATACAGCACGGAAACTTATACCTTACATTATTTTATTTTTTTTAATTAATCATTCCCCTTCAGAAATGGCGGTGCGCTTTACGTCTTATTTTGCTTTCCTTCTGATTAGGAAAGGTTGGATTATACACACACACACACACACCCAGGGTTGATTTTTAACAAAACAGTGCAGGAAGTTCCATGGGGTGCATTGTATATATAAATAACATTCATTACCTTTTGCTTAGTTCCTTACTTAACTTTTGCTCACCTCCGTAATTGCATGGAATGTAATAAAATTAATACTAGTATAAACAATTACAAACGTTACAGAGATTTTTATTGGAGTGTAAAAAATCTCAGAATGAAAGAAAAGTCCAGAAGCTCAGCACCTATGCCAATTATGCCCGGCACCTTCCGGGCAACATCCCCGATCCAATAAAAAATAAAGTCATGTTTACTAAAGAGGATTAATAAAGTGACCAGACGTCCCGCTTTTCCGTTCCTGTCCCGCCAAAGTTTATGAAAATTAAATAAATAAATGTAAAATAGATTGGGAATAAATTCACATGTAAATGATTGTGTTTTTTACAAAGCTTTTTGTTACTTGTACTTAACACTCGTTTTCTTTTATGGATGAAAATGATTGTTTTATAATGTGTATTAATTAATACAAGCCTATAATCAATGGATGGTGATCCTATAGTTATTGTTAGAAAACAAACTATTTTGTAAATTTATCAAAATTTAAAAATAAAATTATTTAAAACCTAAGTTTATGTAATAGGCCTATTTTATTCGTATATTCGCTAGATTTTTTCAACTCAGTTTTTTCATAAAAGTAGAAAATCAAATTATGTGTAGAAAATTTGTGGTACCACAATCATAAATTTTCTACAAATTATGTGTAGAAAATTTGTGATTGTGGTTTTTACAAAGCTTTTTGTTACTTGTATTTAACACTCGTTTTCTTTTATGGATGAAAATGATTGTTTTATAATGTGTATTAATTAATACATGCCTATAATCAATGGATGGTGATCCTATAGTTATTGTTAGAAAACAAACTATTTTGGAAATTTATCAAAATTTAAAAATAAAATTATTTAAAACCTAAGTTTGTGTAATAGGCCTATTTTATTCGTATATTCGCTAGATTTTTTCAACTCAGTTTTTTCATAAAAGTAGAAAATCAAATTATGTGTAGAAAATTTGTGGTTTTGGTTTGTGGTACCACAATCACAAATTTTCTACAAATTATGTGTAGAAAATTTGTGATTGTGGTTTTTACAAAGCTTTTTGTTACTTGTATTTAACACTCGTTTTCTTTTATGGATGAAAATGATTGTTTTATAATGTGTATTAATTAATACATGCCTATAATCAATGGATGGTGATCCTATAGTTATTGTTAGAAAACAAACTATTTTGGAAATTTATCAAAATTTAAAAATAAAATTATTTAAAACCTAAGTTTATGTAATAGGCCTATTTTATTCGTATATTCGCTAGATTTTTTCAACTCAGTTTTTTCATAAAAGTAGAAAGTCAAATTATGTGTAGAAAAAAAAAAAAAAAACCTTCGGGAATGAGGGGGGGAGGGAGGTTCGGGAAGCTGGCTGTGCTCGCGCACAGCCAGTTGCGTCAAAAAAGGGTCTCTCGATCGGTGGCATGCGATGAACGTTTCGATCGTCCGCCATCTTGCTGGTAGTTAAGTCGAGCGATGGCAACGGCTGCCCTTTTTTCAGCATTGGGCAATCTATCGAGCTGGTCTCGCAATCTTCCATTTTTCAGCCGATGTCAGTGGTGTTCAAAATAATCGTGATCATTTTTTACGCGAAATGACGTACTAAAAAGTAAAGGGTTCTCGTGGAGCTCTGTCACCCGCCACTATTCTTACAGAAATCTAATCTATTCTTCGTGACTGGCAACAGTCAGAACGTCCGAGTTGGGTGTTCCCAGAGCGGGATCACTGCGCGTTAAAGGGTTAAAAAATGAACTCCAACTCATTTCTATGACATAAGTATGATGTAAAGTAATATCTCTAGGATGTAAGTAGTTTTCCAAAACCTTTATCAGCGCTGACGCTCACTTCCTCATTAGACGCTATGAAGACGCTCCTCTGACACACAAAAGGAAGATGAATGGTAGAGATATACTGGACACGTTTCGAGAGAGAGAGATTCATCTTGAGCGTCCAAGACGGTATACTTCCTCCTCATAAAAAGTGTCGCTCGGAAAAATTCCAAAGCAGAAACGATCTATCTATATTAACGAGGAGGAAATAGCCCGGTGTCGTCACTGAAACCACTCCAAAGACAGCAACTGAAAGAACATTCCATTAAGCAGAAATGGATGGAGATAAGCGAAGCGAACAAGACGAAATGGACGCCAAACTATTTCCAGGGACCTCTGACAGTTCCTTTTCCTGCATTTAAAATGGCGTCAAAAAGCTATTCGCTGAAAGTCACTATCAACGCTCGATGAAACGACGCTTTCAGTCCAATTCAGACAATGCGGCAATGGCCGCCAACTTTATGGGCCCATTGACTTCAGCATTAACAATGCAGTACAATTTGGATAATTCAACCTATAGGAGACCAGACGACCGCCGAATTATGTGGATGACCAAGACCTCGTGTTTTTATTTATTCGTGTATAATTATTTCCGGAAATAAATATTTAAAGTCTAAATTTTCTTTCTTAATTATAGATACCTTTCCACTTCCATGCGAAAGCTAGAGGACTTTTATTTTAAAATTATTGACTCTTTGAAAGTAAAATGACTGTTTTCTATTAAGAATGGTAAAAATGTGCAAATGTGCATCTTCCTTAAGCTATTATAAATCGACCCCCCCCCACCCTTTTTTTATCCTTTGAAGAGGATTAACGCGATAGATCCAGATGTCCTCCCGAAATTTTTGTATTTTTATTAAATTATTCCTGTTAACCCTTGAACGCGCAGTGTTCCCGCTCTGGGAACACCCAACTCGGACGTTTCGACTGTTGCCAGTCACGAAGAATAGATTGGATTTCTATAAAAATAGTGGAGGGTGACCTAGCTCCACGAGAATCCTTTACTTTTTAGTACGTCCTTTCCCGTCCAAAAAGGTTCACGATTCTTTTGAACAGCACTGACATCTTCTGAAAAATGGAAGAATGCGAGAACAGCTGGATAGATGGCCCCATGCTGAAAAAAGGGCAGCCTTTGCCATCGCTCGACCAGCAAGAGGGCGGACGATCGAAACGTCCATCGTATGCCACAGATCGAGAGACCCCTTTCTGACGCAGCTGGCTGTGGAGCACAGCATTGGGAAAGGGTTGCGCCTCAAAGGGTTAAACACCAACTTTATCTCGTGTTTTCGTTTGAGTCGACATTGTAGTGCACTCGATAAATACGCTAGGTAAACTAGAAAACAATGACGAAAGAGAGAAAGAAACGCAAAAGCGGGCATTCTTGTTTCCATCCGGGGTGGATCGGAAGACAATAGGACCATAGGCGTAGAGTTATATGGGCCCGTGGGGCTCGAGCCCCCCCAATAAATTGTGAATAGGGGCTGAGCCCACCCAATAATTTACCTCTAAATACAGAAAACTAATTAATACTAACATAAAAAAAGTATTTCACGCCATTTACAAACGTTTAAAAAAACCCTTACTTGGACTTTTAAAAATGTTCTTCTTTTGATTTCAATCATTATTTAGTATTCATTGTGACGCCACGTAACACACGATGTTATTATAAGCTGCCCTGGCTAGGCTCTGGCTCATTGAAATCAGATTATGCAATGTAAAGTATGAAATGAAGAAAAGTTCAGATGTGTCTAAAATGCACTATTTCATGGAAAATGTTTTTTTTTTTCCTCCTTTGGACTTTTTTACTTAGCTTCTATCTATAACTAATAACATGGTAGGAAGATACTAAGATGGATACTTACCGTACACAGGTGTAGAATTCTATAGACCCATAGAGCTCGAGCGCCTCCAATAATTTACACTTATATATAGTAAGTCATAGCTGCCAACTGCTACGGAATATAATTAATCATTTTTTACAAACAGTATATTTTTTAATTATTTTTTTCAAAATAGTAACCAGTTCGCGCGCGCAGTACAAAAATTTTGCTATATTTTAAGCCGAAAAATCATGTAGAAAAAGTGGTTAATTATATTCCGTAGTAGTTGGCAGCTATGACTAAGTTATATGTACGTGAATCAGTGGCGTAGCCAGAAATTTTTCATAAGGGGGGGGTGTTACCACTTCTGCAACTCACATATATGTATACGGGTGTATGATAAAGGTGAGAAGAATATACATTTTGAATGGCAAAAAATTCCTCATGGGAGGGTTATGACCCCCCTAACCCCCCTTGGCTACGACACTGACTTGAATATATGTGCTTGTGGGGCCCGGCCCCCCCAATAATTTTGAAAACTTTACGCTTATGAATAGGACACGCCTTTCCCAAGAGCGCCGGATTATAGAACGTGTCGGACTCGCCAACCGCCGGAATATCGAGCGATGACAGTCATTTGTATTGTTCTACTCCTATACAAAGTGTCGCAAAAAGATGGTAAAGCGCTTTCATTCTTTATCCAAGTGGGCAATGGAAATTCGAGACTCCATTCAAAAAATATTTCTCTCTGTAATTTTAAAAAAGGGACATTTTTAAAAATTTTTACTCGATCCCCGAACAAAAATATTCCCAATAAATAAAATAGGCCTCCTATGCTCACGAGGAGATACACCCAATTTCAACTTTTCATCGTGTCTCAGAAATATTTTTCAACAAAGAGGGTCAGGGGACTCTTTCCTGAATACGAACGGAAACGTTTATGGCTAGAGTGCAATAAAATTATTTTCTTTTGTGATTTCTGTAGGACCCCTGAAGCGACTTCCTCCCACGTGAATTATTGCTTTCGAGAGCCACTGAAAAGTAAGGTGTAAGTCAGAATCAGGGGCGTAGCCAGAAATTTTTCATGGGGGGGGGGTACGACTACTACAACTCATATATATGTATACGTGCGTGTGATAATGTATTGGGTTGTAACGAAAGTTTCCCGCCACCGCAAACATCGTCAGCACACAGTTCGTGTTGGCGTATTGGCTCCTATTTTGTCAAACGATTTTTGGCATTTGAAAGAAAGAGGCTTACTTTATAACACTGTGTTGTGAAATCTGTAAAAAAATAGAGTTATCATTAAGTATAAGGTGTCTCAAATGGAACTATCACTCTAGAGGATTAGAACCATCCTTTACTTCCAGTTGTGTTGCAAAAAGTCAGCTACAGAATATCAACGAATTATGAGTACAGCTTTAAGTACTATGGTTGTATCATGTGACACTGTGCAGGTTTGGTACCGAAAGTTCAAAAACAGGTATCTAAGGAGTTAGAAGTTGGTTTTTCAGGCAGATAGGGCGGAAAACTTTCGTTACAACCTGATAATAAAGAATATACATTTTGTATGGCAAAAAATTTCTCATTGGGGTTATGACCCCCCCCCCCCTCTTGGCTACGCCCCTGGCAGAATGTATTTATTTTCCAATCTCTGACAGTTTTTAGGATATAAATCCCAAATTATTGTTACTACCTATGTATAATGTACGAGGCCTATTTTACTAATTGGATTCTTTTTGCACGTTTTGGTCACATGCCAATTTAAAAAGATCCCATTTTGAAAATTAAAAGAGAGGATTTTATTCTTAATGTAGTTTTTTTTTTTTTTTTCCTAACTGATTTTGACCATTTTTTTCAAGTTGCATTGCCTACTTAAAGTGGCGGATGAATGCAATTTTGTAGGGGGAGTTAGTTAGAAGATTAACATATACAGACATTTTATGGGAGTCAAATAGCTTCTTTGACATATTTCTTTTTTCTTTCCTATAATCCGCTTTACCCACTTCTCTCCAATAAGCAAGCTTCAATAAAGAATTAAAGCATGTTTTTTGGACACCCTGTAGGTAGGAAACTCATTTTTTGTGAATGTTCAAAGTGTGCACGCATTCTTCCGATACATACAGGGTGTTCCTATACATAGCATCCATAAAATCCCTCCCCAGTCCCGGAAAATAAATTACATTTTTTTTCACCATGATGACGTAAAATTTTCACCTTCAAACTCAACATATACAGGGTGCCACACCAAAAGATGCTTTCATTCTTTATCTATTAGAGAGATAAGAGGTCCATGTCCATTGAAAAAAAACGTTCAAAATAAGGTCGGAAAAGACTCTTTATGAAATTGAACGAGAGGAAATTTTTCTTAAAGTGACACATTTTTAATTTGTATACGACTCCAGTACATAAAAAATTCCCAATGAGTAAGATGTGCACCCATACAACGTTGAGGTGGTGTAAAAAATTTGAAAGCCATAACCTAAAAAGTGTCCGACAAAGGAAGATAAATGAATGCTAACTTAAACCACTTTTCAATGGCTCTAGAAGGGAAAAAATCACGTCCGAAAAAAGCGTTTCGGGAGTCCAACAGAATTCACGAAAAAAATTTTTTTTTTTTTTTAATCTTCGGAATCTAACAAGGATAAAATGTACGTAGCCCCTGAACACCTGTGCTTAAAGATATCGCCGAGATGTTTTAGGATGAATGCTTGAAAATTTGTCCATCACCTCATGAGCGTATGGGCCCATTTTACTATACGGGATATTTTTTGGGCGGAGTCGGATAAAAATGTAAAATGCCTCACTTTAAAAACTTATCTCCAAGAGGCAAAGAATTAAAGAGCCGTACCACCTTTTTGGAACACCCTGTACACTACAGTCCATTCATTACTGAACGGCACAGAGAATAACGTTCGGTTTTGGGAGCACCAATTTAACGAGCTATCAAACAGATATATTTTACGGGAAAAGTAAGCTTGTTTGAATTCTGCTTGTGAAGTGAAATCGTGCGAAAGTGGTCACTCTAGACAGGTGGTCGCTTTAGCAAGTTCCACCGTAGTTAAACGTTTAAACCAACACTATTAACCCTTTGAGGCGCAACCCTTTCCCAATGCTGAAAAAAGGGCAGCCGTTGCCATCGCTCGACTTAACGACCAGCAAGATGGCGGACGATCGAAACGTTCATCGCGTGCCACAGATCCAGAGACCCTTTTTTGACGCAGCTGGCTGTGCGCGAGCACAGCCAGCTGTCGTCAAAAAAGGGTCTCTGGATCTGTGGCACGCGATGAAAGTTTCGATCGTCCGCCATCTTGCTGGTCGTTAAGTCGAGCGATGGCAACGGCTGCCCTTTTTTCAGCATAGAGCCATCTACCCAGCTGGTCTCGCATTCTTCCATTTTTCAGCAGATGTCAGTGCTGTTCAAAATAATCGTGATCATTTTTTACGCGAAAGGACGTACTTAAAAGTAAAGGGTTCTCGTGGAGCTCTGTCACCCGCCACTATTTTTATAGAAATCCAATCTATTCTTCGTGACTGATAACAGTCAGAACGTCAGAGTTTGGTGTTCCCAAGAGCGGGATCCCTGCGCGATAAAAGGGTTAAGCTGCGTAAGACAACCTCTACCTCCTAACCATGTGACCGGCAAGATCCAAATAAAAAGAAGAAACAACTGGCGTCAATCGACTTTCACTTTTCCCCTTTAATTGACTATTACCACAAAGAATAAAAGAACAAACAGCAAGAGCGCGGCGTCTGTTTAAACAGTACAACGGTCCAAACTGTTGAGAAATGCACGGTTCTAATGGACCGAGGTAAAGACGGGAATTAAAGCTTTTCGGATAACTTATAATAAGGCATCGGCTAGCCGGACCCAAACGCTATGAAGCATTTGGAAGGAAGACAAAAACCCAGAGACATAAAACGTCATTCGGAACACGCCTATTGAGAACGAAAAAAAGGAAAATAAAAAAGCCAGAAAACCTTGCTACGATCACGCAACTTAACAATCTGGTTAAGTCTCACGGCAACTGGCTTTACAACATCGACGCTAGGCTGGGAACAGATTATCCTTCGCAGGACCTCAGTCAGAGGTGGAGAAGGGTACCACCCCGAATCAAAACGAGTCATCCTTAAAATAAATTTCTTCCGCGACAAAAAAATAGTATCCAGAGAATTTCAAAACCTACAAATGAATACAGTGGGGCCTGCGTAAGATAAGAAATCAAAACTGATACAGCTGTAAATGTGGGTCACTTGATTAGAAATAGAAAGAAAAATGTATGGGTTCTTTAAAAAAAAAAATCTGGAGTGACTCCACTCGACTTTCCGAACACTTAAGATTAAGATCATGACCCAGCATTTAAATAAATTTGAATCGATGAATCGTTCAAACATATATGCCAAATTGAAGATCAAACGAATGCACCGTTTAAACGCTAGCGCACTTTCAAGAATTTCCCCCCCATAGGCCATCCTGTAAAAGAAATCTGGGTCGTAGCCCTGTAGAAAAACTATAAGTCCTATACACATCAAAATCAATACACGTCTTACGATGGTGATTTATAACATATAGACCCAATATGAGCTCAATCGAATGGACCGTTTAAACGCTAGCGCACTTTCAAGAATTTCCCCCCATAGTAATATTCCTGTAAAAGAAATCTTTGTCGTAGCCCTGTAAAAAAGCTATAAGTCCTATACACACCAAAATCAATACCTGTCTTGCGACGGTGGTTTATAACCTATATACCCAATTGGAGCTCCATCGAATGCCCCGTTTAGGAGCTATCGTGTTCACTCTCACACACACACACACACACACACACACACTAGAAATGAGTTCGGGCTCATTTTTTGAAGCCCGAGCCCGCCCGAGCCCGAAGACTTTTAATCCGAGCCCGCCCGAGCCCGAGCAATATTATTAAAGTTGGAGCCCGAGCCCGAAATGTCAAGACAAATAAAATGAACTACTTCATTAATAGGATACAATAAATTTTGGAGCTTCACACACCTTCTAGTCCCCCGTGCCGCTATTTTTTGAAATAAGTACGTCTATTTATCCCATAAATCACTTTCTAAAACTTGTTTCAAGGAGTATGTTCAACAAAGGAGAAATTTTTCACGAGCCCGAGCCCGCCCGAGCGCAATCGTGAATTACAGAGCCCGAGCCCGAGTCGGGCCCGGGCTCGGGCTTTCGGGCTCGGGCTGAGCCCGTCTCATCTCTAACACACACACATCTCGTAAGAACACCATAAATGAATTCAGAACACCTCAAAACGTGTCCATACACCTAAATCTCGAAGTCGAATTTTTTCATGATGACAATACTTTCCTTACAGGGTACATGTTCGGAAAGTAAAAATACGAAAAGGACTCTACAGAAGTCTACATCGAGTCTACAGAAAAACGAGTCGGAATTCTATAGGACTCTTAAGGAGTTCTAGAAATTTTATGAGAAAAATTTTCCTGAGTTTCAAAATATTACAACCTTTTTTGCTAATCGACTATTTTGTGCTGAATAGTTTCGTTCGGTAACAAACTGAAAAGGGTAACGGATGCAGGAATATGCAAATATTTTTTATTCTGTTCAAAATATAGGGCTGATTTTCATAGTTCCAAAAAATCTAAGAACTGCTCATGAACGTAAACACCATACTTTTATAAATTAGTTATCATTTATATGTTATCACACTGAGCATTACTTTCTTGTGGAATTTTCTTAGAGAAATTTTAATTTATGAATCGTCGTTTTAAAATGATAAAAATTAGTTTAATATTTCTGGGTGTCGGGCTAAAGAGAAAAATATACACCCATTTTCAAAGAAAGCTTAAAAAAAAAAAAAAAAAGTCTACTTAAATTAAGCAGTTGATTTCAACCAGGGTTGGCTTTTTACCGGTAAAAACTGGTTTTTACCAGGGCAAGGTAAAAACTAGGTTTTTACCGGTAAAAACCTGGGAAAAAGGGGTAAAAACGTAATGATACAATAAACTCCCCGAGTCATAAATTGTATATTAATGCTATTTATAAAACTGTATTCTCATGTAATTGATGTGGATATATCATCATCAGGACATCATGATGATGCTAACTACATTATGTGATTGCAAACTACATTATGTAACAAATAATATTTGTAAGCATTTAGTTTTCATTAAAATGATTAAGATAAGTTAAGTGTAGTAAAAGTATATTTGCAATTTTCCTTTAAATAAAAATTATTAAACTAGCCTGCATTACATAATTGTAATAAATATTGTAATGTGCCTTCTCATAATAATAGTTTTAATAAGTTTAATAATGATAAATGTACATTATCTATAAATTTGAATTTCTTGTAAGATGAAAACATGGATGAAAGTTTTCTGTGTTTATTATATTCCTTAAAATGAGCTATTTTCGTATAGCATTCTTTTACTTACCAAATCAGACACTGAATTAGGAGAATATTGTTATATAGAAATGGAAATAGTGATATTAAATGTCCTGAACTTTTATCCCAGAGAAAATGAAAAAATAGCAGATAAATCTTCATTGGTTGCTTGTGGATTAAGGCCGATTGACTGCACTAGGATTCTAATCCTATTGGGGAATACCTTCCTATTCCTAAGGATCCTAGCCAGTATTTATGTGCGATTTATGAAAAAAAAAATCCACGGAAAACTCCGAACAGCTAGATCAACAGGCACGACCAGGGTATGAACCTGGCACCTCCCACCATCCAGTTTCGATAGCAGAACCTCTCAGCCATTGATGGAGAGATAAATCTTCAAAAAAGTGACAAAAAATAGTCAAATTATTAAGTTTTTCTCAAAGGTTGTAAAAACCCTGGTAAAAACATGTTTTTCCAAAGACGGTAAATACCGTAGTAAAAACCGGTAAATACCATCAGACGGTGAATACCGTCGCACCCTGATTTCAACCAATATTTGTGATACCCTTCATAAAAATCAATTTAGGTTTATAAAACTTTTTTTTAAATTCCTAAATGTATTCTGTATTGTGCATGAAATTGCAACCACATTGCAGAACAGGCTTAGCTCCCCCCCCCCCTCCCTCCCAGGAAGTTTCACAACTC
Source organism: Cheiracanthium punctorium (assembly GCA_038373885.1). Classification (NCBI taxonomy): domain Eukaryota; kingdom Metazoa; phylum Arthropoda; class Arachnida; order Araneae; family Cheiracanthiidae; genus Cheiracanthium; species Cheiracanthium punctorium. The sequence goes on along the minus strand of JAWZYV010014616.1, from coordinate 2,108,260 downwards.
GTATGGGTTTCTCGAATTTTGTAAGAGCAATTATGTGAAGAAACATTTTTGCTGGTGGCGTAATCAGTTTAAGATCCATATGGCACGCGCCGTTTCAGACTCTTGGAGTCCACCATTGTTAGGAGATAAAAATAGTAGCATATTTAATAGCCTCACAAACCTAAAAAAGTTGACAAAATAGTATACATTTTCTCAGTGTTACTAGCCAAAATAGTAGCGTTTTCTGCTAACTTTATTCAAAAATGTATTATTGGCGCTGTAACATAAAAATGCACAAGATGAAGTAATTAACTTTCCTCTTTACTTGCTAATTATATTAGCTTATTATCTCCAACCAGTGGCGTAGCCAAGGGGAGGATAGGCGGGTCACAACACCTCCACGCCCCATGAGGAATTTTTTGCCATACAAAATGTATATTCTTCACTTCCTTATCACACACACATATATATACATATATGTGAGTTGCAGTAGTCGTAACCCCCCCCCCCATAAATTACTGGCTACGCCACTATCTGCTACATATACAATCGCACTTCTCATAACTTCAGAAATTTTTGAGTGACAGTAAGTAAAAAATAAATAAATAATCAGATTTTTAATAAAAATCATGCTTATATTATAGCTTTTTTAGTTCTTTCACATATATAATACTTTCAATGAATACAAAAATGTATCCTGATGACTCAATCACTGTTGGGTCCTCTAGCATAACAGGGACATCTACTAAAACGGTCGTAGGGAAGCTTTAAGGTGTCACAATTCCAATGGGAAAAGCTTGCAGAAGAAAGAGAAATAAAGAACAATTTTCTTTCACCCAATGAAGTCAATGAAAAGTCGCCGATTATTTGAAGATAGAATGAAAAACGGGTGGGGGCCCACCCGTCTCCAGACAGTCGGACACCCTGGCAAGTCCGGGCCTGTGTATATCGCCTGCTTTTCGAATTGTGGTGTATTTTAAACGTATCTGAAAGAACTTTTGTACGATTTATTTTATTCTATTTCCACTCGAGAAAGAAAACGTTTTATTAAAATAAATCTGCGAATGGAAACATGGGCGCCGGCAGCATAGGGCAAGGGGGGGGGGGCAATGCCCCCCTGGATTTTTGTATGCTGTGTTTTCCCTTGCTTTTTTGCTCTCTTTCCAACATGGTAACCATACGTCAAAGTAGTCTTTGCCCCCCCCCCCCTGGGAAATATTCTGCCGGAGACCATGAATGGAAACCCGATTTCATTTAGAGGAAGTGTCTATCAGTTATCTCTGGTACATGCGTAGTATCAGGAAGCAGTATTTAAGTGAAATGCGAAATAAGTGGCTCAAATAAGGTGTGCAACGTGGTTTACACTCCAGGTGGAGCATATCTCAGGACCGATACAACACGGATTCCTATAGCACGGAACGTATCTACCGTGTTATGAGAGGGGAGGGGGGGGGTCCTACCAGGCGCGTAGACAGGAAAATTTTTCGGGGGGGGGGATATGCGCCTGGAAAAATTTTCGGGGGGGGGGATATGCGCCTGGGAAAATTTTAGGGGGGGGGGATATGAACTTATATGTGTATAAATAGACGGAATTTCATCACTCATCCAAAAATTTCGGGGGGGGATATATCCTGATATACCCCCCTGGCTACGCCCTGGGTCCTACTGTACATGTAAGACAATATTGCATGCTTAAGAATTTTTTTATGGATGTTTCATAACTCTTATAGTTTTACCGCTCATAAGAGTGTATAGCAGAGCTTGCGAAATTAATTCTGAAAGGAAACGCAAAAAAAACAAAAGAGGATCCTCTTTGAATGGAATCTACAGCGGCCATCACTTAAACTTTGAAAACGATTTCACTTTCGAGTCATTTATTTCCTACAGCTAGTTATCTGAAGAAGTAGAGCACGAAAGGAAAACTGAAAGAACTAAAAAGGAAAAACTAACGGAGCAGAAAATTTAACACACTGCTTTCCTTCCATAAAACAAGTAATAAGCGGTAACAAAATTGTTTTTTGTTTTTGTTTTTTACCAGGAAGGAAGCTATTTTATGTTAGCGTAACTGCAAAAGAATGAATGGGTAAACATTTGAAATGTGTAGCCAGACAACCTTTTGAGTGAGAATGTCAAACAAAGCGGCTTGATAGCGATCCTTTTCTTAACCCTTTGAGGCGCAACCCTTTTCCCATGCTGAAAAAAGGGCAGCCGTTGCCATCGCTCGACTTAACTATCAGCAAGATGCACTTAACTACCAGCAAGCTGTGCGGCACAGCCAGCTGTCGTCATAAAAGGGTCTCTCGATCTGTGGCACGCGATGAACGTTTCGATCGTCCGCCCTCTTGCGGGTCGTTCACTCGAGCGATGGCAACGGCTGCCCTTTTTTCCTTACTGGGTAATCTATCCAACTGTTCTCGCATTCTTCCATTTTTCAGCAAATGTCAGTGGTGTTCAAAAGAATCGTGACCTTTTTTTGACGGGAAAGGACGTGCTCAAAAGTAAAGGATTCTCGTGGAGCGAGGTCACCCGCCACTATTATTATAGAAATCCAATCTATTCTTCGTGACCGGCAACAGTCAAAACGTCCGAGTTGGGTGTTCCCAGAGCGGGAACACTGCGCGTTAAAGGGTTAACAGGAATAATTTAATAAAAATACAAAAATCTCGGGAGGATATCTGGATCTATCGCGTTAATCCTCTTCACAGAAAAAAAAAGGGGGGGTGTCGATTTATAATAGCTTAAGAAAGATGTTCATTTTTATTATTCTTAATTGAAAACAGTCATTTTACTTTCAAAGAGTCAATAATTTTAAAATAAAAGTCCTCTAGCTTTCGTATGGAAGTGGAAAGGTATCTATAACTAAGAAAGAAAGTTTTGACTTTAAATATTTATTTCCGGAAATAACTATACACGAATAAATAAAAGAACAAAAAATGAAACTCTATAGTATGGCTAAATCTTTGGGATTTTCAAACACGTGTGGGGAAATGGGTAAAGAGTAGAGGTGTCCCGGATATCCGTATCCGTAGACATTTGAAGGGAAAAAAAAGTTTCGAATCCATATCCGCCTGAACAAAAATACATATGTCTCCGGACCCGTCAGAGCGAAAAAATTTTATCCGGATCCGCTTTCTTACGGCGGATCTTCCAATGGCTTTTCAGGATAAATCAAAGAAATAAAAAAGAAAATTATTCTAAAAAATTCAATTTTTTTTTTTTTTTTTTTTTGTAATTAAACATAAATTTTATATTTTTATTGCTTAAAACTTGATAATTACTATTCATTATTTTTAAGAGAATCTTCTTGTTTAGCCAAAAAATCTTTTAATTAGTATTAATAATTTAAAACTAGTAGCATGTATTACTATTGGCGTTACTTGGTAAGCTATAGAATATTTCTACTGGGTGGGGTTCATCTAGCCTCCCAACAGTAAAGGGCTCCATCTCTTTTTCTTGCTATAAAAAGTGTTATTTTCATGTAGAGAACTGTTTGTCTTTTATTATGGAAACGATACGCTGGGGCGATCTGCCAAGCATGGAGGGGGGGGTGCCTTGGAAGGAGGACTTTCTACGGGTTTCTAACGCGTATTCACGTTACATCTGGAGGAAACCTACCAAAACTCCTGACCGTTAGATATTATAGTATAATTACTTACGATCTTTAATGTTTCAGAACAAGAACACCATCCTGTTACGATACAATTTTTTTTTTTTCTGAAAGTTTATAAACCGGCAGAAGTTTATCGTTTATTACAGTACCTTATACAGCTTGTGAAAAGATGTACCTAAAAATTCTCCAGTGTCTACAGTCGTATATACGTATCAGGAAAACGTAGATTTTTCGAACTGCTGTCTTAATAAGAGAACAAGAGGTTCTATAAATTTGAAAATCTCCTGGGTTTGATAATCGATAATTTAATGCTCCTAAAACCCTGTTAAGATTACTAAAAATGGGATTTTAACCACTCCATTATTTCTTTTAATCCATCCAATGCACATGATCTGAAAATTATCATTGAGGTAGATTATTTCACACATCACAACAGAAAGATTCGTATCCGCGGATACGACAAATTATCCGGTTTCGTATTCGTATCGCGGATATAAGAACTAGATGCTCCGTTTTCATGTCCGGATCTAACTTTCTGACGATCCGGCACGCCTCTAGCAAAGAGGTGGAAATCCCCTCAGCTTCCTCTATGCATATAGCCCCACAATAGCCGAGTGGATAAGACACTCAAAAAGGTAGACGGCTGGAAAAGTGAAGCTCCACCTGGCCTATCGTGTCGCGTGAATACGCGTTAGAATGCCTTCAAAAATCCTCCGGCCAAAGCACTCCCCATCTTGGCAGATAGACGCGACACAACGCAAGAGATCCTCTATAGTCTGTTCGCCGAGTCGAGAGAACGAAACTAAATAATGGCACATGTAAACTGGCGAAGAGTAAGCACCTGGCATTTTGCTAAAGCGCCAAACACAGTATGAATTTCTGCTTTCTTCCATTTACGCTGTTAGGCGCATTTAACCTTTCTTAACTCCAAACTAGAGATTGGTGAAAAAATATGTAATTCTTTGGTAACCCGTTTGTTTACTTTCGTTCTCTCGTTTCCGCGAACAGACTATAGGTAGAAATATATTGTTAGATTCCGACAAAGTGAATGATAAAAGTGAATGATAACCACCTCCACAATGTCGACGTGGGTGGAATATACTTTCATTGAACACGTTTCTTTTATCAACTGGCGTGAGAGGGGGGGGAGCTGCACACATGATTTTCAACTTCGATCGAGAAAGATAAATCATGCCGGTGATAAACACGTGGATTCTAAAACATTTCCTAGGACGGCCTCAACAATATGAAATTCATTCGAGGAAACTTTAAGTAATTTTGGTTCAGCATTAGCGGATCAAGAATGGCAATTATATCCGCTGATTGCGGATGGAATGACTGATGATATGATTTGACTTGATTATTATATTACGTTTTTTTCAGAAATTCGTATAGAGTGAGCCTACAAATATTTGCCCCGAATTTAGAGAAATAATCTCCCGAAGAAAAAAAAAAAAAAAAAGAAACACTAGCGTATTGAATGCCATCCAATTTTATTAATTCGATTTTATGCTTTAATTTAGGGATACCGAAAGAGATGTCAGCATCTCCTTTTAAATTCACATCGCCTCTGGGCAGTCTTTCTTTTTGAAAAAATAAAAAATTAGAAAGAAATCTCAGAAGTTATTATAGTATACTACGCAAGATTCACTTTTTTTTATGAAGAACAATATTTTAAATACAATACATTAAGAATTTGAATACTTTTTGAGAGGATGCACAGAATATTTAAAGATGCAGATCCTTCTAAGAAAAACTTTTACTAACTGGAATTTTTTTACAGACAAGGCCTGGGTAATAATGTATTCTAGTGAAATTTTCTGAAACGACATGCGTTTTCCCCGGGCCTCCCGCCATACAAATGAACCGAAAGGAAAAATATAATCCAATATTTATCCTTTTTACAAAATTGTATTTGCCTTTTAAACATATTCCTGGGCAATTTCACCGACACAAAAAGTATCATTCGTACCCTGAGAAGCCATTCTTTTCTATTTTTGAAAACAGATGGCACCTTATAAAACGTATGTCGTAACATAAAAGCATATGTAAAGCATAAAAAGTAATTGCAAGTCATTAGAAAACTTTTCCTAATTGGAAGTAACGTGCGAGTCAGGTTGTCTCATTCAAATAAGCTTCTGCATTTCTGTTTTGATCTGTAGCGTTCGTGTCATAGAAGTCAATAGGTTAAAAAAAATCTCTAGTCAAATAATTTAAAACATCCGGTATATGCATACATACACAAATACGTAGATAAATTATTACATCGAGTCATAAAATCAGCATTCTCAAAGAGAATAAGGAATTACCAACATTCTAATGAAAAACAATTAAAAGTTTAACAAAAATGAAATGGATTATGAATCACATATCAAAGCACAAGCGATAACTGACCCTATGTAAGAAAGCGAACATTTCATAATCCAAATATACAAATGGGGAGGGAAAAACCATAAAATACTGTTCGGCATTTGGACAGGCCTATCCGATCAGTCTTACGCGAATGCATGACTCCTAGCCAGACTTCGTGCCGATTACAATCGACGGTAATCGATGACTAAAATAATATTTTACAAATTTTACAAAAGTGCTATGATAAAATTGCATTATTATAGAATTCTTTTGATATTTGATTTCTTTAACATCAAGATTACTGTTATTTTACTAAATTAATATTCACTAGTCATAATCTTTTTGGAAATTGTTAGTAATCGTAATCGTAATCCATATCATTTCTTGTAATCGATTACAGTTGATCGTGTAATCGCACGAAGTCTGCTCCTAGCCCACAACGCCAGATTTTTCGCCTACAGTAAGAAGCGCCAGCTCTCATTTATTCATTAACTCATGTTGGAAATGGTAATGCATGGTTAGAGAATAGTTCAAAACAGTTAGAAGGGTGTTTAGAAGTGTCTAAATAATTTATGTATGTGTTTCGAAAATTCACAAAGTCTTATAGACTTCCTCACGTAAGTCAATAACACTCGACTGCATCCATAAATTTTGTTTTGCTTGAAATGGGCATCAAAATCTATTTTTAAAAAAACACACTCCTATAAACTCCTGACGCTATTTTTAAAGCAGTGCGCTACATGTAAAAAGATACACAAAATTTCGTAGGCGACCCTATTTCTAAACAGTATTTTGGGGACAAATCAAGCATTGTCCTCGAATCCAAGGAAAACTTGGGGACACTAGAAAATATTTTTGAGGACTTATACGAGGACACAACATATTACCATGCATACCAGTATACCCATACTTTAAATCTTGACTGTGATACTCAAAATTAACTCTAATAGCTTTTTATATCAATTGTGCATTCTTATTTCTAATATATGAATGGAAGTATGAATGGAAGTGGTCATTCATTTATTTAAACCGGAAATAGGAAAGGAACATGTTGAAATATTGCAATTTATTCAAAATTTAACTCTTGGCATAGTATTTGTATATTTCAGAAGACGTTGCTTTTTACATTGGCTCATTTTGTGATCATTTTTCATGAAACTTTGTACACCCTCTAAAAAAAGTATTCCAGTGCAAGAAAAATTTCGTACGTACATTTCATATTTAAAACATGATTCTTCGTGAAGAGTGATTCATCATTAACAAAACTGAAATGGGAAATTTGGCTCATAGTCGAATACTTTATTGAATGGCTGTACACACACAATGACAACAAACGTTTTCAGATCGAAAATCATTGTTTCTCTGAGTAGAAGTCGCTTTTAGTAGTTATATTTTTTTATTTCGTCAGTTTTTTCTGAAAGAAATAAGCTAAACAGAAATTTTCAGGAGACTTTTCGCGTCCTCAAGTAGTCAAAGTATTTTTGAGGACAAAATGAAAAAAAGATCTATATTTGGGGACTGTCCTTGAATTTCTAGGACAAGTGGTCACCTTAATCTATCCATGCATGATGAGGAGAGGGGGAGCTAAGATAGACAGGCAGACAGACAGACAAAAATCGAAATGCTAAACACTCGCTCATTTTTGTCGAAAGCAGGAAGGTTTACTTCGAACAATAAGATTTTTTAACATTTCTATTTCAAAAACTGTCCTCTCACATTTCCGTATTAATATGAGGGTCGTACTTACTTCTTTGATCATTCTGAGAAGGGTTGATTTTTCGAAAATCGCTTCACTAACTCCACAAAAAAGAACTAAAAATTCGAAACTATCGCACGACAGCGAGCTCACTTCTGCAGAGCTTCGTGGTTTTTGAACGAGTGAACAAAGCCTTTCGAATTCTGAAATCTATATATATAGGGAATATTATAACGCTGGGAAAAGAAAATATAAATAAATAATGTTTTTCAATATTAAATTGCCACGAATAACGAGAATAGAAAAATGTAATTTTAGCTTTCGACAGAGATGCGAGGAAAATCGATTAGAAGTTTGCGCTACTCTATTTCAATTCAAAATAAAAAAAGCCAATTGGGACTATTTGAAAAGATTCCATTTTCCCGCGAGAACACAATAGAAAAAATTCGAAAGTAAGAAGGCTTCTGGGGAAATGGGGAGAATTTTTTCCACAAAACACAGTGGATTTGTAATCCTCTTTAGAAATCCCATTATTTACAGCTTGGATTATAGTTTTGTTCGAATTATTTTCAGGGGAAATAAGTTTTTAAATACGCTCGAACTGTCCATAAAACATTTCATTGGAATTCGATCGGATTATTCAATCAAAAATATTCGGAACTGAAATTCGGAAAATTAATACTAAACATAGAGCAATATTTGTCACATACAGGGTGGCCATAAAAAAAAACTCTGGCGATAGGTGGACCTCTAGAGGCCGGTCTGTTCCACCGATCGAGATTCCATTTCAGATTCAGAGAACGGCCCTTCAGTGGCGCATACCGTTGCGGTTACAGGTACTGAAACTCGACATGTTTGAATGGCAACACCTCTTTTTCTCTGTCGCAAAATGATCAGAGCATGATAAAACTCTAAAGGGCGTCGGAACGGTACGTGCATCCCAAAAACGGACGCATAGAAAAACAGTGTGGTGGCTGGCTTTGCCGCTCACCGAGGAATGTCGTGTCTATCCACCGGGTAAGCGGCGACTGTCGCCTATTGAACGGGGCATGACTTGGGTAGGTCATGCAGAGGAGCCATGCAAGTAGCGCGACGTCATTGAGCCTAAAAATAGGTAAGGTATTCAATTATGTTTAAGAAATGTTATCTGGAAAAGAAAAGCCCGCTTTGAGACTATAAGGGACCAAAGTGCATCCGATAGAGAACTCTAATACTTCACTTTCACTTAAAATCTGGAGGGGGGAAAAAACATGGACACTGGTACAAAATACGGGGTGTTCCAGACACGCATTCATTCTTTATCTATTAGAGAGAAGTGGGCAATGTCACGCGAAAGAAGGATCAAAATAAGGTTGGGAAAAAAAGACCCCATTTTGACAAAATTCCTCAAAAACTGACACTTTTTACTTTCCGAACATGTACCATGTAAGGAAAGTATTGTAATCATGAAAAAATTCGACTTCGAGATTTTGGTGTTTTTACACGTTTTGAGGGCTTCTGAATCCATTTATGCTATTTTTACGAGATGTATGTATGTATGTGTGTATGTGTGTTTGTGTGTATGTGAGTGAACACGATAGCTCCTGAACGGAGCATTCGATTGAGCTCAAATTGGATATATATGTCATAAACCACCGTCGCAAGACCGGTATTGATTTTGGCGTGTATAGGACTTATAGTTTTTCTACAGGGCTACGACAAAGATTTCTTTTACATTATGGCCTATGGGGGGAATTTCTTGAAAGTGCGCTAGCGTTTAAACGGTAGATTCGATTGAGCTCAAATTGGGTATACATGTTATAAACCACCGTTGCAAGACCGGTATTGATTTTGGTGTGTATAGGACTTATAGTTCTCCTAAAGGGCTACGACAAATCTTTCTTTTATGTTATGGCATAATGGCATATGGGGAGAAATTCTTGAAAGTGCACAAGCGTTTAAACGGTGCATTCGATTGAGTTTCAATTTGGTATATATGTTTGAATGATTCATCGATTCAAATTTATTTAAGTGCTTGGTAATGATCTTAATCGTAAGTGTTCGGAAAGTCGAGTGGAGTCACTCCAGATTTTTAATTTGTATACAACCGCAAACGAAATAATTCTCAGTAAAATGGGCCTCATGCACTAAAGAGGTAATGCACGAAATTTCAGGCATTCATCCTAAAATGTCTCAGAGATATCTTTGTACAAAGAGGGTCGGGGTCCGTGCATGAATTTGAATATAAACGAATATTGCTAGAGTGGAAAAAAAAATATATATATTTGCTTTCGTCCTTTCTGTACGACCTTGAAATGCGATCCTCCGTCGTGTTTTCCCTTCGAGAGCCATTCAAAACTGGTTTAAGTCGGCGACTATGGATCGTCCTACCTCTGACACTTCTTAGAATAGAATTTTCAAATTTTGCACATCCATTCATCGGTGTGGGGGGCGCATTGGACTCATCGGGAATGTTTTTGTACGGGGATCGTATACGAATTTGAAAAGCGTCCCGTTTCGGAAATGAACGAGATGGATTTTTTCTTAACCCTTTAACGCCCAGTGTTCCCGCTCTGGGAACACCCAACTCGGACGTTTTCACTGTTGCCAGTCACGAAGAATAGCTTTGATTTCTGTAAAAATAGTTGCGGGTGACCTTGCTCCACGAGAATCCTTTACTTTTCATCACGTCCTTTCCCGTGAAAAAAGGGTCACGATTCTTTTGAACAGCACTGACATCTGCCGAAAAATGGAAGAATGCGAGAACAGCTGGAGAGATGGCCCCATGCTGGAAAAAGGTCAGCCGTTGCCAACGCTCGTCTTAACTACCAGCAAGAGGGTGGGCGATCGAAACGTTGAGACGAGACTTGTTCGTGTCATAGAAGTCAATAGGTTAAAAAAATCTCTAGTCAAATAATATAAAACATCCGGTATATGCATACATACACAAATGCGTAGGGATGGACGCGAGAAGACTTTTTTGCGAGACGAGACAGAGGTTTACAGCTTTTTTGCGAGACGAGAAACACATTTTTAACATTACGATATAGGGATTTTTGCGAGACGAGACAAGAGTTTTAGGATATTTTGCGAGACGCGAGACTCCTATTTTTCGTCTCGCGTCCATCCCTACAAATGCGTAGATAAATTATTACATCGAGTCATAAAATCAGCTTTCTCAAAGAGAATAAGGAATTACCAACATTCTAATGAAAAACAATTAAAAATTTAACAAAAATGAAATGGATTATGAATCACATATCAAAGCACAGGCGATAACTGACCCTATGTAAGAAAGCGAACATTTCATAATCCAAATATACAAATGGGGAGGGAAAAACCATAAAATACTGTTCGGCATTTGGACAGGCCTATCCGATCAGTCTTACGCGAATGCATGACTCCTAGTCAGACTTCGCGCCGATTACAATCGACTGTAATCGATGACTAAAATAATATTTTACAAATTTTACAAAAATGCTATGATAAAATTGCATTATTATGGAATTCTTTTGATGTTTGATTTCCTTAACATCAAGATTACTGTTATTTTACTAAATTAATATTCACTAGTCATAATCTTTTGGAAATTGTTAGTAATCGTAATCGTAATCCATATCATTTCTTGTAATCGATTACATTTGATCGTGTAATCGCACGAAGTCTGGTTGAGACCCTTTTTTGACGACAGCTGGCTGTGCGGCACAGCCAGCTGTCGTCAAATAAGGGTCTCAACGTTTCGATCGTCCGCCCTCTTGCTGGTAGTTAAGTCGAGCGATGGCAGCGGCTGCCCTTTTTACCAGCATTGGGAAAGGGTTGCGCCTCAAAGGGTTAACGTAACCTTATTTTGAACATCTTTTTCAATTGACATGGCTCACTTATCTCCAACAGATAAAGAACGAAGGGGCGTAACCACCTTTTTTGGTGTGTATAGACGAGACAGGAGTTCCGACCTCTTATTAAAAACGAATCTTTCTTAGAAGAAGACGGACCCGAGCACGTCTAGGGCATTCACTAAAGAAAGTAGAGAGAGTCGACGAACTCCAGCTGACAGAAAAGAACAAAGCCAATTTCTTATGGCCCTGCAACTGGGCATTCTTCACGAGCACTCAAAGAAGTGGAATGCTATTTTATCAGACTGGGTTGTAAAACGCGATAAGAAACATGTCTCTTCAATTTCAGGGAGGGCTTCATAAAAAGGTGATAAGATTTTCGTTTAGAGGAATTACTTTTTGTATGTACACGGCCATTTTTTACTTTCCGAACATGTACCCTGTAAGGAAAGTAGTGTCATCATGAAAAAATTCGACTTCGAGATTGGGGTGTATGGACACGTTTTGAGGTCTTCTGAATTCATGGATGCTATTTTTACGAGATGAATGTATGTATGTATGTGTGTGTGTGTGTGTATGTGAGTGAACACGATAGCTCCTAAACGGGGCATTCGATTGAGGTGAAAATGGGTATGTTATAAACCACCGTCGCAAGACCGGTATTGATTTTGGCGTGTATAGGACTTATAGTTTTTCTACAGGGCTACGACAAAGATTTCTTTTACAGGATGGCCTATGCGGGGGAATTCTTGAAAGTGCGCTAGCGTTTAAACGGTCCATTCGATGGAGCTCAAATTAGGTCTATATGTTATAAACCACCATCCTAAGACAGGTATTGATTTTGATGTGTAGTGGACTTAGTACAGGGCTACGACCAAGATTTCTTTTACAGGATGGCCTATGGAGAGAAATTCTTGAAAGTGCGCTAACGCTTAAACGGCACATTCGATGGAGCTTCAATTTGATATACATGTTTGAACGATTCATCGATTCAAATTTATTTAAATGGTGGGTCATGATCTTAATCGTAAGTGTTCGGAAAGTCGAGTGGAGTCAATCCAGATTTTTTCTCTTTAAACTAATCGTGGAATTGCAGATGTATGCCAACACATGAATTGCAAAGAAGTTCACCAACGCTTAAATATTGCCCTGAAATAAACTTTATCGGGATGAAAAAACAAACTGATAATTATTGCGTCATGTATATGCAGTCACTCCTGATTTTTTCTGTCTAATAAAATGCAGAGGAGACTCCTTCATTCTGATGAATATTCGAGCAAAGAAGGCTGCTCTTTATTGAACACAGATTTTCCCTTAAAAATCATAAAAAATAATTACGAGTACTTTAATTTCATACATCATAAATGTTACGCTTAAAGAAAACCACATTCGAAAAAAAAAAAAAAAAAGCCTTCATGAAATCGAGATTCGATGGATCGAATTGGGTTAGCTTAGCCATTAGTATCTACCAGGGGCGTAGCCAGAAATTTTTTCATTGGGGGGGGGGGTTACGACTACTTCAACTCACATATATGCATACGTGTGTGTGATAAGGGAGTGAAGAATATACATTTTGTATGGCAAAAAATTCCTCATGGGGGGGGGGGGGTTATGACCCCCCTAACCCCACCCCTTGGCTACGCCCCTGGTATCTACATTTTTATAAAGGCTGTTGATGTTTTGCTGATTCAGAAATAAATTTAAAAAACAAAATACGCTAAAACTTAACTTAAAGGGTGAAACAGTTTTTCCGCTTAAGTCAAATCCGTTGGATACAGGTTTGTAAACTATACAATAGAAGCAGGGAACAGAAAACATTTTCGTTAACGACAGGTTTTGCTTTAGTAAAGAGCCCGTTTAAGACAGATTTTTTAATTAAGATCTTAACTGCGTACAAGCTTGCGAAAAAAAAAGTTGGGGGATGCGGAGAATTAAGATAAATATGAATAATGCAACGGGTCACGATATATTATTGCAACATCCCCCCCCCACCGACACGACACTGCAAATGTTAAATACATAAAAGCAAATAAAATATAAAATTATTCTGTAAGTCTGGTTTTGTTTTGAAATCGAATAACTAATGAACTATATTAAATCACCGCGCAACCAGCTTATTCCGAATGAACAAAAATTACATTCCTGTTTGTGGGATGACGGCCCATTATCAACACTGGGGATCTAGGCCAAGGGGACGGTGCCCTTCGTGGGGAACTTTCTAAGGGGTCCTAAAACCCGTATTCACGCTAAAAGTTTTGGAGAACACCACGGAAAACTCCGAACGGCTAGGTCGAAGGAAAATGCGCTCTGCTTTTGAAACAGAGACAGACGTTAGAACGTTACGTGCCACATCACCCTAGGATAACTAGAAATTTTGATAGGGGTACATCCTAGGACTCGAAATAAGTTTGAAACTGGCAGCAAAAACGCTGCGAGCTTTTATAAACTGGCAGCAAAAATTATTCAGCTCACGGCAAAATCTTAAATTTTCTGAATACGGTCCATTGCATACGCAGTTTTGTCGCTACAACTTAGCTTTCGTTGTAAGCATTCTGCAATTTCAAGGGAAAATTCATCTGATATAGAAAGAAACACTCCAGTAACCATTAAGTGCCATTACCATTAATAGGTATACCATTAAGTGCTGGCAGCGAAATTTAATGAAAGAACTGTTAATCATCGCGACTCTGGCCAACACTTCCTACATATAGAAAGCCTAACAACTGGTTCGTCACTATGCTTTTACGTCATCAGTAGGCCTTCAAGAATGACGTCATCACAATTTAACTCTCATAAAGTAAAACTATTTAAAATTCCTGGTAAATTTACTCACGCGCAACAGCATTTTACGGATTTCAGATAGAAAATTTAATTTTACGGCAAAGGCAAAGTTTTTAACAGTAATTAAATATGTAATGTGATTAGGAAATAGATCCCAATGAATTTTTTTGTATCACAAAGGTATTTTAATTTTTATCTTTAACTCAAGATACTGTCTAATATTTGTAGTATTCACCAGAAAATTTAAGTAGTTTAACTTTATGAAAATGAAACTGTGATGACGTCACTACTTGAGGCCTAGCGGTGACGTCAAAGCTTCCGTTGTTAGGCTTTCTTTATGTAGGAGGTGTTGCTCTGGATCTAATCTCACGGCATGGTCCGTGGTTGTCGCGACTTATCTCGAGCCTGGGTATATACAGAATTCAAGCATCTGATTAACTGAAGAAAAGCATCCAATCGAAAGGCTTTCAATCAAAAGTTGCGAGAGGCAAAAGCCCCTGAGCTACTGCGCATATTCTATGAGAGAAATCGGTTTGGACTGATTGTGGGTACGAACGATGCACCATGATATGTTATTAAAAATAATTACTTTATAGAATATGAGGAATCTCAAAGATTATCTCATGAAACTCTTATCGCGGTGTTAATGTTAAACGAGATGTTATAAAGTAGAATTTTATTTCATGTCATATGTGGCAGCATGAAGGTCGCACGGATCTTGAGCAGAAAAAAAAAAATTAAACTGCCGTAGGTTCAAATAAAGAATGCGGAAAGCTTCTTTTTAAGCTTTTTCATAACTCTTTATGGAACCCCCCAGGGGCGTAGCCAGAAATTTTTCATGGGGGGGGGGGGTTACGACTTACTGCAACTCACATATATGCATACACGTGTGTGATAAGGGAGTGAATAATATACATTTCGTATGGCAAAAAATTCCTCGTGGGGGAGGGCTATGACCCCCCCCTAACTACGCCCCTGGGACCCCCCTACAAAAACGTTTTTGTCGCTACAGCTTCAACGGAATATTTTGATGCATCTCAAAGTTTATGCTAGATTAAGTAAAATAATTAGTTTTACTATTCAAGACTAGCGGGGGAAAAAAAAATTGTTGTTGTTTCAGTTAAACAGAGAAAAAAAAATTGAGCTTTTTCAATAATAATAATAATAATTTTCTCCCAGTGTATAAACGATAAGACTACTGGACATTCCCAAACGCACACATTTTTCTAAAGCAGTCGAGGCTTTCTCGTATATGCTGTCGTATAAGATTCTTTATAGTAAAGAATTTTTTCTGGATGCTTTGCAATTCTCGTCGATTTGTTGTTTGTAAGAGTGCCTAAAAGCAAACTATCAAAACAGACGTAAAACGAACAGATCCAGCTGAAGAACAATCGCGGTTGGGCTAAAATAAGGAGCTCTTTTGAATAAGATGTTTACGTGCATAAGGATACGGGAATATCCCCAATGATATCTGTAGCAGGTAAATACTAAAATATGGATTTCTTTTTTTTAACACTCCTATAAATAAGTAATGTCTTGAAGAAACAAATACCTAAAAGTTTGGACAGAACTAAACGCTCTTTACATGGGTATAAAAAAAAACCTTAATATTTATATAAATACATGAAAGCGTCGGTATTCTCAGTGAAGCAGTGCTCTACCATACGAGACACCACTGATGCATTGTACAGCTTGCTAAGAGACTTTTTGAATCTTTTTCTGGCATGATTCATCTTTTAAACTGTTCAGAAGTTGAGCAGTTTTTTAAAAGAATCATTATCTTCATTAGTTAAATGTGTAACGAGCAGCAAATTTGCATTTCCCAGTGAAGCAATCTATAGTAACCGGCCGCCATCCGTCTAGCCAGTAACCCAGAGATATAACACGTGTTCTCCCGAACACAAAAGTCATCTTGTCACGAAATAACCCCAGACATTTGCAGTGGTCAAAATTTTAATTTCTAAATAATCGCACTCATCCGGATAAGACCATGCAACTGCCGTAAATAATCAAGGATGTCTGTAGGGTTACTGCGTAAGGTACATATAATTAGTAACCAACTTTATCACGGATCCGATTTCGTAGCTTTTTTTTTTTTTATGCATTTTACGAATCCCTTTACGTTAACTTCTACCGACATGTTATGACAACGTTATGAGTGAAAAGTTATTTCAAACTCTATAAATACACTAAGAAAGAAAACAGAATTTGTCAGTCATCGACTTTAAAGGCATCATTAATAATAAAAGTGCCGTTTATTCGGTAGGCAAAGTTATTTAAACACTGTCCGCAAAAAGAGGGTGTCATCATCAGTCACCTCTTTTTTTGCAAACACTTTTTGCTCTTTGGAAATTTCTTCCGTTTCTATTCTCAACAGAGGAAAAAGCCGATAGCTCAATGCACGTTGAAGTTGGATAAGAAATCCATCCCATGTATCAAACAAAATTCATTGGCTCTTATGACGATATATACCTACAGAGACTGATAACTTAGTAGGTCAGGAGAAACGGTTTTAATCTGACAAATAAACTTTTAATGCCTAGACTCTGTATATTATCTGCAGTATTAACAAGGAATTGTTGAGTCAACATTGTCCCTATAGCTTTATCGCAAGCACAGTAATGGCTCTTATTTTTGCTTTCATAAAACATTATTACTGCAATGATTCAGCCCCTTTCACTATGATTTTCTAGGAGTCTTGGGAGAAAAAAAACATTCAGGCAACCTCTATCTGCTGAAACTATCGTGGAATATATTGACATAGGATTACTTACCGTTTAGTTCCCATATGGGCAACCTCCGTTCCGCGAAACACATCAAAACCCCGTATAAAACCCATATAAACAATTCAAAAACCCGCATATATCCCAATTATATGGCCTGCGACTTCACTAACATCCTGAAGTTTGACCCGCAACTTTTCAAAAGTTGTCCATACCTGGTTTCGTTAGTTGGAAGAAAAAACAATGAATAGAACACTTTAATATACACAAAATATTCATTAAAAACGGTTTAGCTTGCTTTCATCACATATTATCGTAACAAGCCTTCTAGTTTTCAAATTCATAATCTAATGCTGCCCCTAGATTACTAAAACAAGTAATGATGCTCGTGTCTAAAAATGAAAGAAACTCTTGCGGAATCCAAAGTGCTTAATTTAAATCCTCCATGGTTCAGCAGAAGAAAATAGTTTATTTATTTTAGTCTCGTGAAAAATGTCAAACGGTGTCAGCTCGAGGATCTATTTAGAATCGCACACATTGCGAATGAACTTGGATAGGAAGTCGATTTTTGTGTGTGTGGTGACAGACTTTATTAATCTCACGACATTTTAAATTGCAGGACATACGTTTTCTGCCGTAAAACAAATCCCAGTTCCTTCACCTCATTCATCACACAGTTAATTTTCTAGCAAAATAACATTACAAGTTGCAAATATGTTTAAAAAACTTGTTTTTTCTTTCCAATAGGACCGCTATGGAGGAACGTAAAGCTACGTTAAAAAAATCAAAAAATGCAGTTTTTTCCCATTCTTCGTCCAGTTAAGGAAAGCAAAGAACTCTTCCCAAATAAGATAGAAAAGGAGGTTGCTATCGAACACACCACTGAACCCAAGCTTAACACGTTCACTCCCATCGTTGCAGAGGCATAATGGTGACTTTTCCTTGCGTACAGTATTGTGTGACGGAAGTTACAGTGCTCAACGAACTCTGCGACGAATTGCAGAAAAATGAACTTCCACTGTCAGACCGCAATCAAACTTGAAAAAAAATTTATGTACGTAATTTAACTACTAAAAGACGAAAGTGTATTGTAGTGAAAGAAGGGGGAATTTTAATAAATCCTAATGACAGGGGGTTAATGAATCCTAAAATGCAACAAAGTGTGTGTTTGTACATAATGTTATCCGTTTTAAAAAAATAGAACGTTAACTCCTGATAAGAAAAGATAGCCTTTTGAATGATCTTTCCGATTATTAGTTTAACCTAACACATGCACCACTGGTGTAGTTAAAGAAAAAATGGGGGGGAGGGGGGTAATCACTTTTGGAGTTCAATTCGAAAGGACTTATTTCTTAAAACTAACAAATCAATTATTTTAGTTATTAATTGTTAAAAATAAAATCATCATTGAGAAAAACTTTATTTTTCAATCTACAACTATTAACATCCCAATGTCCAATGACCCGTATTTTCTTTTTTAACTTGACAACCTCCCTATAATCCGGCTATTCTCCTTTTCTGAAAATGCGTTTAAACGGAGTTTACAGACTCCAGTGGTGTCGAGCTGGCCGGACCACGCAGCCAATCCGACGATAACAATGTTCCTTAGAGTTGGGGTGCGAGCAGGGCCGCAACGCAACTAGGGGATGCAAATTATTTACTATTCAGGATTTATTTACTATGTTTTTGGTACAGGGGCGGGGTAAAAATTTAAATTTTGTACTCATTTAAATTTAATCTCTTGAAAAAAAAACTTTAAACGATACCGCACAGGTCTGTACCCTTTCTCTTACGTAACTTCGCAATTTATTGCACAGGTCTACGATTAATATTTAAAGAATAAAAGCCCAGGTCAGTGTTTTAGAAACACCCTGCGCATAAAAACAAATATTCGACATTACGCCCAAGTCTTTCCAATGCCATTCCAGCAATAAGCAATTGATTCTTCCACCAGTTAAGAACCGAACCAAAAGGAAAGCATCTTTTCTGTCAAACGAGAGAGTGAGTGAATGGGATGCGCAACATCACGTGACCATTCGGTGAAAAACGCTGACTTTTTCAGACTTCCTCTGGTAGGGAATGCGTAGTCTATGTATATATAGGTCTGTGACACAGACTGTTAGACAACATGGATTGTATTTCTTATTTAGCATCGCAGGGGACTCGAAGTGTACTCAGGAGGTCCAAAAGACTCTTTTAAAAAGCAGAACCTCAAAATGGAAAGCTAAATACATCAGAATTTCGAGTGGGAAATAAGAAGTGGACTGTCATTTCAACTGAAAACCCTTAATTAAGCCACTGTGATGCACAGGTTTTTGAGCAGGGTGGCAAACCAGCCGAGGAAGGTGGCGCGAAGGGGGCACGCGCCTTGGGCGCCGTGCGGAGGGGGGGGGGGGTTAAAATGGAAAGAAGAGGAAGCCAAAATTAAGGTTTGCCCCGGGGTGACGTCGTCTGTAGTTGCGGCACCCATTTTGAGTGTTGTATTTATAATACAAACAAGAATAATCAAAATATTCTAAAGAAAGCCTAAACTGACAGAGTGCAGAAAAATATCCTAAACAATTGAGATTCTCCAGTTTCAATATTGACCAAATATTTCGGAAAACGTTACAGGAAGTTTTTTTTTAAAAGATGTATCATTTTCCTTTACGAATTCAAAAACAATTTAATTTTTGGGAACTGAACAGGATCTGTAAAAAAAATTTTATTCACCGTTTCAAAAGTCATCACTAATTAAAATGAAATTATAAATGGAAATTGTTTATATGAAATAGGGATCATCGAATTTAACATTTTATACTAGAGTACAGTATTTATTACAGTGCAACTAATTGCTATGCTGGCATTTCAAAATAAAATCCACAACCCAAATATTTCGATGTCTAAAAATTGAATGTGTGATTGAGGAAGATAAGGGACAAAATTTAAGATTTCGTGCAATTAATCGTTGTTTTATACTGAAATAACTAAAGTATTTGTACAAAAGGGCATTAACTTCTTTGGAAGTCTTCCTATCTCTCAAACCTTTTCATGCAAAAACTTTATCTTTAACAAAAACTACTGCTTTAATTTTTGCATCGCCAATCAAGTTGTAACAATATACATAAGAATGACATCAAATATTTGGTTACTATTAGTGTTTAAATACCTATACAACATTTGATAGAGCTAAAATTCTTAATATATATGTACATATATATATACGGGCAAATCATTGGAAAATTATGATGATCTGATGAAAAAGAATTCCTTTCAATAACTTACAGAATATGTAATAAAATTTGTTACACTAAAACATCCAAAGAAATCCAGATAAAATCTTAAATCTCTAGTTAAGTTTATAAATATTACCTTCTAAGGTCTGCATATACACGTTCATTACTACAAACTTTTGTCGTGTTCCTGAAAATTTAATTAAATAGGGGCAGCCCTACATTTAATATTTTAAAAAGAATCACTAGGAGAAATTAATACAGACTGGAAAACTCAACCCATTGAGAATCTAGCTGGTGTCAAACTGTTCAATACGACTGCTGTCTTGACTAAACATGCATAATCATAAAGTTTGAAATGACTGAAGGATCCAAATTATAAATTACACATAAAATATAGATAATGGGAGCGATAATTTGAGGACTCAAACAGTGCAGAACAAAATGGGGGTGTGGAAAAACCTTTGAGAACAAGTAGCTAGTTTCATTTCATTTATTTATTTATTTAAGTGTTGATGCTTCTGTCCAAACACACAACATTCTCACTTTTTATTATCAAATTTTCTTCATTTTTGGTCTTTCAAATTGACACTCCTTTTGAGAAAATACAACAGTGATAGTAAAATGATATATAACATTGAACAGAAGAATTTCATGAGAGTTTACATTTAAATTACTTTTAGCTGGAATACGCATACTAAAAGAGACATTGCCCCCCCCCCTTCCACTTCAGAAAAAATTTAGTATAAGCCACTCAAAGCAAAAACTTTTGGGGCAGCTTTTAACCCAAGTCATACACTTAACACAAGACATGCTAGAAGTCATACACTTAACACATGACATTGCTTCTCAAATACAGCTTTTTTTCAGTTTGACCAAACTGAAAAAAGCTGTATTTGAGAAGCGACACTTGTGTAACACTCAAAATCATCTTCCTTGTTTTATATATACAAGAATGTAAGGAGGAACTCCAAGCAGTAGGGCAGGAATGGAGGGTCCTCAGGACCTCGAGCCCCTAAGAATGGGATAATTAGCCACAGGTCAGCATAATAGGGTCTTTTTCAGTTTACAGAACTGATAGAAACATACCGAACCCCTCCTCCCTCAAATTTATTGAACTAGTATGATCCTGACTTCAATAATCAGCTTTTGGGAAACAATTATAATTCTTAATAGTGTTTGTGGGGAAAAAAAAAAGATCTAATGCTTAGTTTACCCTTTCTATCCAGTCTCTGATACAAAGTATGTATGATGGGGTAGATAAAAGGGAAAAGGCTAATGACTGATAATATTTTTCTATTCTGTATGGTTTTTAAGAACAAAAGTCCAACCTTGTTAAATGAATAATTATACACCTTGCCAAATGAATTACTTTTACCATAACATTAATCCAGCTGTCTTCTAAGCAGTAATTAAAGCTAACTACTTTAAATATGAATACTTTTTCACCATGATAGTTTGCATTAATAAATTTTGGCAGCATACTACTAATAATCTTTCAATTTAATAGAATAAATTTCTCATCAATCATTATACTTATTACAATTTTACTATTGCACAACCTTTTCTAATCTTTTATATTTTTAAATCCAGATACTGATTTTTTTAATAGCATTTATATGGATTTAAAAGCTATTAAAAAAACTTTTATTGTTTCTAAACTTTTTTGCATTGTGGAAACCACCATAAAAACAAGAAACCTCCGTGTTCTTTGCAATTGCTTCAATATAAAATCAATATCTGCTAAATTCATGAAAAGAATGGCAAATTTTCAATAACACAATGGCACTTTTCTGAAGCAATATTAGGTATTGTAATGCACATATCACACCTTCTACTCTTCAATTCAGACAACACGTTTGTTTGACTGTTTTCCACAACAGTTGGGTGAAAAGCCTTGTGCGATATCTATGTCTGATGCAACTTTTCCCAGTCAGTCTGGGAAAAATTGACCATTTCATTCGACTTGTTCAACTTCTGCGACAGATCAATCACAGGCAAGCAAATGGAGAGACTGAGTGACATCACAGATTCACTCATTCCCTTTTCTAGTCAAACCAGTTGAGTGAAATACTCAAACACGTTGAACAAAATAGCTGATTGAATTGAAGAAATAGGAGAAGGTGTGATATGGGCATAAAACTTAAAAAGCTCAGGTATCTTTGAACATTTTGTGTGTACTTAGAATCATCCTGTCCAATAGATCATGAAGATGCATTCAATTAAGTTACATTGTTATCCTTTTCATGACGATAAAATATAATGCAATAAAACATCATTATCATCAACTTGTCCCGTTGTACAATTTTCATGTTTAATGATCTATCTAATGTTATACAAAGCATAAAATAAATTGCGAAACATAATTGTGCATAAAATTTCAAGAGCAAAAAAATATAATATTAAAAATTCTAAAAATTCATAAATCAAGTTTAAAATCTTTGCCGTTATAAAAACATACATCAGGGGAAAAAATTAAATTTGACTTATGAATGGTGTGTAGCCAGGGGCGTAGCCAAGGGGGGGAGGTTAGGGGGGTCATAACCCCCCCATGAGAAATTTTTACCATACAAAATGTATACTCTTCACTACATTATCACACGCACGTATACATATATATGAGTTGTAGTAGTCGTAACCCCCCCATGAAAAATTTCTGGCTACGCCCCTGTGTGTAGCTGAGCCTCAAATTTATCAAGGGGAACTTTCAAATATACCATGGAAATATCAATGGCAAAATGATTCATATCTGTCTGTGAATACATAATTTTCTTGATATTCTATGTTTTACTCATTTCGGGGGTGGCTGCAACTCCACCAGCCACCCCTTGACTACGCCCCTGATAATTGTTGTTCAGTAGCTTAACTGACAAACTCTGACTTAAATAATATCTCTCAAGCTCGGATTACGCATCCTCAATCTTGGGCTTTAAAAAAATGAACCCAATCAAATAGCTAGTGTGTGTAGACAGGAAGGTTAAGATTCTGTATTTATTACTTTATTAAAAGGTATTATTGTGTACAGAGCTTTTAAGGGCACATGGAACATAAAATGGCTAGAATTTTTTATTATTGGTGTAAAACAGAGCAGAATGAGACAATTCCATGCATTTGTGTTTTTAGAATATCTAAACACTTAAAATATGGCTTTAAAAAATGTAAACAAATATGGTGTGGCTACAATAAAGCTTTAAATAATGGTAAACAGAATACTCCTTGCCAGAACATATACTTTCTGCATTTAAAAGTGTTTACTGTTCTCGGTCTGATAAACTTTTAAGCAAATGCACACGGGGTAGAACTCAGAATTCAAATAAAAAGTTTCAACCTTTTCTTATAGTAGGAACACTTACTCTTTTTTGTTGTTGTTGTTATTGCTTGTTTCAATTATACTTTGAAATTGGGTGTTTCAGATTTTGGACTATATTCCGTATACGGTGCCTTGTTTACATGTCAATGGTTTGTTTACAAATCATTGGCGAACAATCTGACGCGAGAGTGAGCGATGCACCGCCAACTGCCGGTGGTAGTTGTGACTGGCAACCATAAAGAATACGTGTTTCGTCAGGTTTGGGAATTTGAAATTGTTTGCGTTATTGATGGAAGGGAATGAAATGTGTTATGTTAATATAAGAAAAGAATTTGTGGGTGTTTGTTAGAAATATAGTACGTTATAAGCCGGTGGGTGTTGGGGACATTTCTGAGCGGTTATTTACCAAAAAAATAGAGGTAAGTGTTCTTTTTTAACGAATCTTTCGATGTTTAAGGTTTTTAATGTGAATTTTAAATTGATATTTGAAGTGTTTATGTTTTCGTAAGTGCTATTTACGTGCTATTCTAATCATACTGACTTTATAAGAGGTGTACAACTAGGTTGTTTAATCCACCGATGTTTTTTTGAGTTGAAAACGGGCCAGTGTTTGCCCAGTTTACATTAGCTGTACAACTAGGTTGCTTAGTTCACTGTTGTTGTTTTTTTTTAGTTAAAAACGGTCCACTGGTTGCGTAGTTTACATAGCTGTACAACTAGGTTGCTGAATCCACTGAGGTTTTTTTAGTTAAAAACGGGCCACTGGTTGCCTAGTTTAGATAGCTGTACAGCTAGGTTGCTGAATCCACTGAGGTTTTTTTAGTTAAAAACGGGCCACTGGTTGCCTAGTTTAGATAGCTGTACAGCTAGGTTGCTGAATCCACTGAGGTTTTTTTAGTTAAAAACGGACCACTGGTTGCCTAGTTTAGATAGCTGTACAACTAGGTTGCTGAATCCACTGAGGTTTTTTTAGTTAAAAACAGACCACTGGTTGCCTAGTTTAGATAGCTGTACAACTAGGTTGCTGAATCCACTGGGGTTTTTTTAGTTAAAAACGGACCACTGGTTGCCTAGAATGACTAGTAAACATGGCGACAGTCGCTGGAGCTTGGCGGTCGCCAAGCTCCAGCGACTGTCGCCATGTTTACATGGGGTGGGCACCGGCTTGTATGATTTTACCCAGATTTTTTTTTTTTGCAATGATGATGCTAATATCCTCATAATAGTAATAAAATATTTTTCAAATGACCCAGGCCATAATTTGAGATATTCCTTGAGAAAAGTTGATTAGGCTCGAGTTCAAGAAGCATCAGCCAGTTTCCAAAAACTTTCTAAATCAGGCAGTTAAAAACAAAATATTTATTTTTAAAACATGATGCAGAAATGTTAAATCACAATGATTATGGTGCTGGAATGTTTTAAAACAATATATTTTAGGCATTGTATGTTTTTAGTTTTTGCCTTTTTCTATTGTTTTAATGCATGGGCACTTTTCTAAAAATCTGCGTCAGATAAAGTTGAAACTTTCCAAAATTGTTCAACTAACTTGTTTATTTAAAAATACTTTACTTTAGAGATCTAAATGAAAAATTTTTGAAAAATGATTTTTTTTGTTTGTTTGTTTCTTTAATTTTAAGGATTTTTAAAGTAGAAAAATATTTTACTAAAATATTTTTATTTCTTTTTAGTCAAAATGAAAATTGCTTCTTCTTAGATAGTAAGTTTTCGGACTATATTCCGTATACGGTGCCTTGTTTACATGTCAATGGTTTGTTTACAAATCATTGGCGAACAATCTGACGCGAGAGTGAGCGATGCACCGCCAACTGCCGGTGGTAGTTGTGACTGGCAACCATAAAGAATACGTGTTTCGTCAGGTTTGGGAATTTGAAATTGTTTTGCGTTATTGATGGAAGGGAATGAAATGTGTTATGTTAATATAAGAAAAGAATTTGTGGGTGTTTGTTAGAAATATAGTACGTTATAAGCCGGTGGGTGTTGGGGACATTTCTGAGCGGTTATTTACCAAAAAAATAGAGGTAAGTGTTCTTTTTTAACGAATCTTTCGATGTTTAAGGTTTTTAATGTGAATTTTAAATTGATATTTGAAGTGTTTATGTTTTCGTAAGTGCTATTTACGTGCTATTCTAATCATACTGACTTTATAAGAGGTGTACAACTAGGTTGTTTAATCCACCGATGTTTTTTTGAGTTGAAAACGGGCCAGTGTTTGCCCAGTTTACATTAGCTGTACAACTAGGTTGCTTAGTTCACTGTTGTTGTTTTTTTTTAGTTAAAAACGGTCCACTGGTTGCGTAGTTTACATAGCTGTACAACTAGGTTGCTGAATCCACTGAGGTTTTTTTAGTTAAAAACGGGCCACTGGTTGCCTAGTTTAGATAGCTGTACAGCTAGGTTGCTGAATCCACTGAGGTTTTTTTAGTTAAAAACGGCCACTGGTTGCCTAGTTTAGATAGCTGTACAACTAGGTTGCTGAATCCACTGAGGTTTTTTTAGTTAAAAACAGACCACTGGTTGCCTAGTTTAGATAGCTGTACAACTAGGTTGCTGAATCCACTGGGGTTTTTTTAGTTAAAAACGGACCACTGGTTGCCTAGAATGACTAGTAAACATGGCGACAGTCGCTGGAGCTTGGCGGTCGCCAAGCTCCAGCGACTGTCGCCATGTTTACATGGGGTGGGCACCGGCTTGTATGATTTTACCAAGTTTTCTGATACCATACCAAATTTTAAGATCATAAACTCAATAGTTTTCTAGAAAAGTATACCACACTGACATACTGTTAAAAAAATTACGTAAATATGTAAAAAGTCAATTGTTTCTCAAAAAGTAGTTTATACATCAAAAGATAACTTTTTTAATTTTACATATGGGCCACAGTGTGTGTATGTAAGTGGACAAAAATTTCATTTCTATTTGTTTTTAAATAAAATACACGATGTTAAATCTTTTCCAAAAATGCCTTTTTCACTTAATGAGATGTTCTGTGTGCCCTTAATGGTGAAATTTTGAAAACTGTATAATACAGCACAATGAATATCATTTGATTAAGCAATGAACTCCCTTTTTTTTTTTTTTTTTTTAATCAATTTTATGTTCCCTCACTTTCTACTTGTGTAGAAGGAGCAATTTTTTTTGGATGAAGAAAGGAGTACCCTTTGTTCCACCCAGAACAGTCTGTTTGAATTCATTTTATATGTGTCACTTATAAAGTTCTTTATTACTTTAACCATTTAACAAACACCAGTATTTAGAATGTTATTATTATTGAAGTGAAAGATCATTTTCAAATTCAATGTATTAGGGAAATTTAAAAAAAAAAAAAAAAAAAAAAAGAATGCAATGTTACTTTGTTTGTTTTAGAATTGAATTATTGAAGCAATTACACCTTTTCCAAACTTCGAAAAAACAAAAAAAGATAGTTAACAAATATAGAGAAAGAAAATTCTACAGAAAACATTTCGGAATTTCTATATAAGCACAAACAAGTTAGGTTAAAAAAATTAAATATCCGGACCTGTATTATATCTACTCATCGTTTCTGTATTGAAAAATGCGAAAAGATATATCTAAGCATTAACAACAATTTTTGGAAGTACAAAAAATTATCGATGGTAGATCAAGCCATCACAGAGGACTTCGAAGTGGGCAACTTTTTTTATGTCATGGAATAGATTTAAACAAAAAAATTTAACAACCTATTTAGATTTAGCCTGGCTATGGCTGAAAGTGCTGAAGAAAAAAAAAATGTGTAAACTGCTGCAGATTTTAAAGTGAATTTCCATTTTGTATATATTTTTCTTTAATTTTAGAAGCATAATCAGCCAGCTAGTTGTAAAACACTTTGCAGACATTATTTGAAATGTTACACTTTCTCTTATATCAAACATAACTTGGCATATACTGAAATTTTATCCCTAATAAGTACCCATAAGTACCTTCAACGAACCAACCCGAATAAAATTTTTAGGCTTTTTGTTCTAGCCTAAACTTCTTATTCTATTTTTTTGTCCAATGCAGCAGGCACAGGAGACATTATCCTTGGCCAACAAAATAAACAAAAAAGTACATAAACAAAAGCACAGCATCTTATTCTAACAAACTACAAATTGTATGTTCAAGCTAATAAAATTAATTTATTTATACAAGAACCAAGCAGTAAACTGCTTCGGATAAAAATTTTAACAATCATAATTTGAAAGCTTAAACGGAGAAAACTGATAATTACTGAATATTAATTGAAACTTGACGTATTTGTCAGTTACACACAAATTACAGCATGTGGATTTTAAAATCGCTTAGTTCTCCTAATCGAATATAAACCGAAACTATTCGCTACTGGCCATCTGATTTATTGACTTAGCTACAAACACTACATAAGTTAATATGCTCCCACAAAACTTTTCGCTATTTCAAATAAAATCGGCACAAATGTTTTATTCCGGTAAAATGAAAAACAGAAGAAGGTAGAAACTTTTGAAAGAAACAACGTTTATATGGGCATAAATAGAGTGATTATTTTCGTTAATGAAATGAATTTTACATAATTCGTAGAGGTTCTAATAGAGACGGCATGACAAAAACATTTCTAAATTAGCGGCATATCCCAACTCACCAACGTGTGCTCGTAGCCCAGAGCACTTGAGCTATTTTCCCTCCTATTTTCTGTCATGATGATGCGCTGACACCTGTTGACTGCAAAATGAAACCTCCGAAACTTTCATAGGAGCAATACATACAAGTCAACTCGCCAAGAACCAGCATAGATTTGTGAGATTTGCGGATAGGAAATAACAAACAAACAAGTTTCTATTACTTGAATTAATATGGAGTGCGCGCGCACATAAGAGCAGACGCGAAATCAAAATACCGTTGCCAATATGTTTTAAAAGATATTCGTTATTCATTGTCACTTTTGCAATAAATTTATCAGAGTATGTTTGAGCTAATTCCTCGAGCAACTCAAGTTTCTTGCCATTTTTCTTCAAATGTAGACATTCAGGCTACCTCACGCGAATTTTTTTTGTAAATGTGTAGAATTCTCTAAAATTAGAAAATTATGGCCTGTTTTTCTATGAAGAATGGACATTTTCCCCGTGACGTCACTGACGGTATTTGAACCGCCACGTGCGATAGGTTATGGCAGTGGTTAGTTTCGGTTTCAGCATGTTTGAATCTTGGAAATTATTTAACACTCCTTCTGGACAATATAATTATTGCAAAAAAAGCTAGAATATTGGCCGTTAAAAAATAATGACTTTTTATACATTAATTTTCTTTTCATTGTGAGACTTTAAAATATTATTAATCATTAAATACTAAAAATAACTAAACGATCGTATTTTAAAAGGTATGGAAAGTTTTCAATGAATATTGGTATTATTTCAAACACAGAAACCTTAAAATTGTTAGAAAGGAAGTACTATTTATACAGTGTTCACAATAATGTACTAATAGTTTTAGAACGTTAATATTATTTTTATTAACGAAGTTTTAGAGTGAAAATCGGTATTATCTTCTTCTAAATCTTTCATTTGAACGTGGCGGTTCCAGTATTGAAGAGGCAATAACTCATTTCGAGTGGTTTATGAGAAGAAAAAGTTATAAAATAATTGTTTAGTGCATTTCAATAGAAGCTAGCAGACGAATTTTAGCCTCGAACTCAGAGACCATGCAAAAAGTCCATAATTTTCATAACGGTTTAGTTAAGGTGTTCCACAGGTCCGGGGTTCGAATCCCGGGCTGGGCAAGGTTGACTCAGCCTTTCATCCCTTGAGTGGGTCGATAAAATGAGGACCAAGCTTGCTTGGGGTCAAGCACTGGGGGCTTCGCGTCAAGCTGACCACCTGGCCGAGGCATATGCATCCGCACCCCAGAACCCATGGGCGTGGTTGTGCAGCACAGGCTTTGGCCCCGCAGAGGGGCTATTGCGCCAATGTTTGACTTTAGTTGAGGTGACCATATTTTGTAACATAAAATTGAGGACATGTCCCCAAATTTTAAACAAAATTGGGGACATTTTGTAATTAATAAAATAATTAACAGCAATCTAATTAAAAACAATGTAATAATTAAAAATTGTCCCCAATCGCTTTTTTACATTTTGGGTCACCTTAGTTTAAGTATTTGTGACATCACAAATTGACTTTCTTCACATACGTCATCTGAGTGACAACCGACTCCATGCTCCTCTGCCATTCTGTTTCTATCATTTTGGCGCATCCAAGGAGGAGATTATATAAGGACTCTAAAGGTGAAAAAATAAACACGAAAATCTCAAAATAGAGAGTTTTTACTAAATTAATGAATCAAAATATTTTATTTTAAAAGATTATCTTCAAATTATTTTGAAAGTTTTATTCGGTATGGTATACAATTGATACTCAGTTATAACGTCACTCAAGAAACCAGATAATTATTTAAGAGGGTATAACCAAGTTACGTTAATATTGCACTTATGTACTATGGGCAAGCGAAAGTTATACAAAATATTTTGACGTTCTAAGAGAGTCTCTATCAAGGGTACCGCTGCAGGATTTTATCCGAGTGGGTGCCGGTGGCAAAGGAACTTTGTAAAAGTAAGGGGATCTGGGGAGCACATTATTGAGTTATAATTACTACATTTTTGAAGACATTGTTGACCCATTTTAATAGACAAATGAGCGTTTCTAAAAAAACCAAAACACGAGTTTAGAAATCATTTAATTTAAAAAAAATATCAAGTTTTGATTCCAATTATATAATAGAAGCATATCAAAAGATCATCAGCACTTTAATCTAGTTAAAATTATTTTTATAAAACAGATATACTTAATACATAACTTTAGCCCCTCCATGGCGAAGTGGATAAGACATATGGTAGACGGCTGAAGTATGAAAGTCCCGGGTTTGGCCTTCGTCACGGGGCTGTCGATCTAATGGTGTGGAGTTTTGGTCTGTTTTCTCAGACCACGTTACATCTTTTCAGATGTAACGTAAATATGCATTAATACCCCCTTAGAAAGTCCTCCGAAAAAGACACCAACCACCATCCTAGGCAGATCGCCCTTGCGTAGCGTTGCCATGAACAACAAACTTAATACATAACTTCAGTTAGTGTTTCCCCTGTAATAGCTGGAGCATTGAATAGTCCAAAAACACGTCTTCCGTTCTGCGCAAATGTTTCACCATGTATTGAGTGCATATGGATAACTGCTCTTTCCCGGTAGCATCGGTTGTTCCATCAGCAACGATGCCAAAAAAAAATCGCATCCTTCATGTTGTTGGAACATGTATTCGGATTTGTGTGCTTGTCGCGAGGAACCGCTTATAAATCCACGTCAAAGAAAGGACAAACACAAGGGGGGGGGCAAATGCCTTGGGGGAGGACTTTTCTGGGTATCTAGCGCGTATTCACGTTACATCTGGAGAAAACCGCCCAAAACTCCAGACCGCTAGACCGACGGCCCCGCGAGAGGACAGAACCCTGTTCCTCCACTTGAGCCATCTCCCAATGTCAGTGGCTTTAACCACTGTGCTACACATTGGTTCCACCATCCTTCATTTTTTCTTGCAGTGCACGCTGCATCGAGTGTGCCAACATTTCCAAAATTTCATTCTGAACTCCGGACTGATCCATTTATGGCTCTTGGACAGCCATGATTCAACTTCCGGACAAATTGTTCCCAATTCTTGTACACAGAAGTACAAATTTCCGTCATTAATGCCATGCAATGCCCATGGGTTATAAAAAACGAGAAAAAGGTTGAAGGCACAACCAAGTGTGCTCACTACCCCTTTTCTCTTTGTTGTTTATTGTGTGAATTTCCTAGAAAAAGTAGACTACATTTTCGAAATCAGGTTTGAGGTAAACAATATACCATAAACAGATATGGTGCGAGAATTTCTCATGAGGAGAGCTGAGCCAGTCCGAAATATTTCAGCGGGGGGGGGGGCGAAAGCTCCTTAGCTCCTACGCCCTTAGTGGGGGCAAAAACATATATATAATGTATGGGTTTTGTTTTTAACTGTACTGAGCTTAAATTTTCTTTCCATAAAACGACTTATATTTTCATATCAATAATCCTTTTTTTTTAATTTCCAGGGTGGAGGGTGCAAGTGCATCCTCTGCCAGCATCCATGGTCTCTATGAAAAAAAAGGCAATTTTTTTCCAATAGGCGGGATTTTGTTCATCAAGCATTTTTGTCACTACTAAGGGCCGAATTACTGGTCATTTTATTATGGGGGCACCCAGTGGGAGGCCAGTGTTAATTATTCTCTGTAAAGGGACGGGCAAGTAAACATCATAGCTCAAGATGGGAATCACATCCTTCGTAAGCCCGGACCCAAGGTGTGATAGAATGGTTCTTTAACCACTACATCAACAAGGCACAAAAAGGACAATATAATAAGCAAATTCAACAGTATTTCTAGCCCCCACCCCTAACTTAACCCATTTATGCCTAGCGTCCCTTTTTTGGGACGGCCATATCGCTATCATTCGAAAACGTTATTTATTTTTCCTAGCCTTTATCCGCGAGTATTGAACCTTAATTCCACAAAATATTTTAATATGGCAAGTAGGATGTTGACATTTCAATTTTTATACATAACGATTTTAGATGAAATCATCCCTTGTTCAAAAAGTTGACATCAGAAATTTATCAATTACTTCTGGTGTTAGCAAAAATCGAAGAAAGTCGCAAAAATATCCAGGCACGAATGGGTTAAAATCCTGGGTTCGCCACTGGTTTCTATTGTATTTATCTAAGGTGTCAAAACGTCCCCAATCGCAGTATTATTTCACTCAATAGACAATTTCCGTGGCTGACGGGAAAGACAGGCTGCGGTGCTGACAGTTTGGTCCCACCCTTTTGCAGACAAAGTTTCGTGTTACCTAGGAGTTGTGGCCATTTCACTAAGGGTATCTTAGACTAAGATGGCCACTACCCCTAGGTCACATGACTCAGCCTGCAAAATAGTCTTACCAAAATGCCAGCACCGCAGCCTGTCTTTGTCAGCCACGATCATTTCGATGTGGCGTTTCAATGACCTCAGCTGAGTGACAGCCGACTACATGCAAATTCTCCTTTGTCTTCAACCCAGAAAAAAGGTATTAGCAACACCAGTCAATTATCCTTTAGCACTTCAAAAGATAAAAATTCCGTTGGAAAATCAAAGTCGAAGGTTCGCTTGACCATTTCAATCCATTACAATCATCCCAAAAGTTGAATTTTCACCTTTTTCGAATGTAAAAAATTGCGTTTTTCTCGCGTTTATGTCCGATATTTAAATAAAAATTGTTTCGCGGGGGGAATGTCTTTTTTATGGGCCACGTTTTTATGCAGAAGCTGAGCTCGCTATCCAGAGAAAATCTAACGAAATATCCAGATACTTCCTGTATATTGAGTCATTTTCAAAAGTTTGATAGCAACTTCATTAAAAAATTCATTCGATTTGTTACTGCAAAGCCCCTGAAATGATCGGGGCCAATATAGGTTACAGCCTACTTAGCCTAATGAATAATCCGGTCTACTGACGGATTAATGCAATTTTGTAGGTAGGGGTGGTTAGTTGGAAGATTCACATACAAGTCCATTTTATGAAAGAAAAATAGGATTGTTTACATTATTTTTTTTTTCTTGGGAGGGGAGGTCGTCCCTTCCGACCTTGACTCTGTCCTTTCATTTTGTCACTTAGTTTTCTTTCTGCAGTATTTTGTTTATTTCTGGATTCATTCTTCAAATAAAGACAAACTTATAACTTTATTGATAAGGATTGCATATTTTAAAGGCCATACTTAGATGGAAGGTGCAAGGGTCTGGATACCCCCTCCTCAGAGTTCCGATGTCGATAAAAAGATAATGAACATTTTTTTTTTTTTTTTAAAATTCTGCCTTTTCCAGCAACGAAAACTTCAAGTTAAAGGTGTGGGGTCGGTAGCATTTCAAATGCTACAGAAACATATAGAAGTACCGAGCCATATAGAAGAAGTAGCAAATGATTTGCTACTTCTTCTATATGGCTAATTCGGCACTGCCTACTGTACTCTACTCGAATGCAGGAGAAAAAAAAAAACCTCAGAATTATAATTTTCAAAGGTGGATCCAAAAGGGGGAGGGCACGGGGGGTACGTGCACCTGCATGATAATCAAATTAGACTATGAAAAAATGAATTATTTTGTAAATTAAAATACTTTTAAAAGAGAAAGGAGTAAAAAAAATTGTGTCCTCGCCTCCCCGCAGAATTTTTTTATGGGTCCATCCCTGATTTTAAATATTAGACATAAACCTAAAATGATTTGCTTTTAATGGGGCTCTTGGATTTGCAAAGGGGGGATGGAGGGGTCAAGCCCTCGCATGTTCCTGGGCTCTGAGTAAATGTGAAGATTTTATATAGTCAACTCCAGTTATAGTGAATGCAAATCGTTAGTTCCGATTCACTTGCATTAGAATTGTGCATGGCATTTTTCGGTTTTAGTGAAAATGACTTCGGTTATAGTGAACCTAAAAACTGAACTTTGAAAATTCTGAAAATGGCGGAGAGGAAGTTTTTCGATGTGTACATTCTCAAAGGTTTTCTGTATTGCATTCGATAAATACACAAAGATTATCAAGCATCTGTTGCGAAATACAGGGCAACTGTCAGTGGGGCTAGGCAAATCTAACATGAGGGGGAGAGGGGAACAATAGAGCACTAGAGAAAGGGCTTTTAGACTCTTGACCGCTGTGAAACCAGGAATTTATCCATTGCAGAGATGCATACTAATCTTTAGCTCTTCAATACCCTTGCAAAACAGCCCAAGTCTTGTAGTGTATGCCTCCCTGTATTCCTTTTGTCCTACCCTCAGAGTTTAAAAAATAAGCTCATCTTTGCCACCCTACATGAAAGCCCGACACCCACACTTCCACAATGAAGAAGGTAGCAATGACAATTTTTAAAAGAAACATGCAACTTTTTTTCATTCTCATTCTTGACCAGAAAGAAAAGACCACAAGCGCTTCAATCCAATTCAACAAACTGAGCCCCTCTTAATTGTATTCACGCTTGTTATCCGGGGACTTCTGTAAAAGGGGATTAATTTCTTAGCCGGTTAGAATTAATGGCATTTTTCGGTTACTAAGCGCTTAACAAAAAGTAGGGTACATTTCATTGTGAACGAAAATGGACATATCTCTCTTGTCCTTGAACGATCCCATTTTCCATTCCCGGTGAAATAGCACAGGTTAAGGATTACCACTACACGCTGTTGCTTGATTGAGCACTTTCCGGTCAATTGAATGGAATCTCCTAAATTATTGTAGCACTTAGGAGTAATAAGACATTGAAATTACAACTAATTATGTTTGATTTACAAAAATATTCAGTGCGGGTATAAAACACTATTTTTTAGTTATCTATATAATGTATTCTTTGGCAGTGGTGTAGTCGAAGGGGGACGCGGTCCCCCTACTTTTTCACTTCAGCCCATACGTCCCCCCCTTTTTATTCTCAGGGGGGACGCTCATTTACAAGGTCTTTTTAAAAATTGTGTGAAGAAATTAAAATTTTCGTTTTGTTCGAGCGAGAGCAGGTATATCGGTATAAAAATCGAAAGGAAACTTTTGACTGTTTGAATAGACTTTACAAATGGCATTGTAAGGGTTTCTTAAACACTTCAGTAGTGAAAACATATCCATAAGAATAGAACAGATTATAATCTTCGCCAAACGCATTCTTAGTAAAAAATGCCTTTCCGAATGGCCGAAAAAGTGACAAAAATCGGGGTAGCGAATAGTCACGTACCAAAGAAAATCTGTTACTTTGACATTGGATTGTTGCCTCACCATGGCACAGTGGTTATGTTACTGGAAATGGTAGACGGCCGAGGTGTGAAGGTCCCGCGGTCGGGTCCCATTGCGAGTCCGTCGACCTAACCGTTTGGAGTTTTCCGTGGTTCTCTCCTAAACTTTACGTAAATACGGGTTTGAACCCCTTAGGAAGACCCCCACGGAGGGCACCCCCCATTGTGTTGTCTTTCTGACGAGGGTTTATAACGGACTTCGGGCCAAGCACGCAAATGCGATATACATGTTCGCAACAACAAATTAAGTAGCTTTGTTTACACGGTTGATCAAAAAGACTTAGTTTAGATTATTAACAAGTGATCAATAATTTAACAATCAGTTCATTTTAATTAATTAATAAAGAATGATGGTTTAATTAGTTTTATTGGTTGTTTAAGGAATAATTACATTTAATGAATCCGATAAGTTTAGGTTAAATTTCGTCAAAAATGAGCGTCCTCCCACTTTTTTTCTTAGGACTACAACACTGTTCTTTGGACACTTCGCTTATAGTGAACGAAATATGCCGATCCCCAGAGGTTCACCATAACCAGAGTCGACTTAATTTGATTTTGGGTACAAACTTATGTAACTTGGTTCAAAGTGCACGAGTATATATCGAGTGCCCCCCCCCCTTACACATACAGAAGCAAAAACTCCTGTTGTGGACACTACCAGTGCGCATTAAGTGTTAAAGCATAACTATTGTTGTCCGCTTCGCTCCCTACCGTCGCAAAGACACGAATGTAGCGTTTTTCTTCCTGTGTCCATAGTTGTTCCCCAGCATCGTTACTCCAACTGAGGTCCACTGCGTATGCAT
Source organism: Cheiracanthium punctorium (assembly GCA_038373885.1). Classification (NCBI taxonomy): domain Eukaryota; kingdom Metazoa; phylum Arthropoda; class Arachnida; order Araneae; family Cheiracanthiidae; genus Cheiracanthium; species Cheiracanthium punctorium. Next base: position 2,072,138 of record JAWZYV010014616.1, on the reverse strand, counting down.
TCAAAGACCTGTGCCGGGAAGCAACGATGGATACAGAAGGAAATAGCTCAATAGTCCAGTGCACAAAATTTAGTCTAGATCAGACGAATGATCATCTATAGCGAGTTAAACATACATACATACAGACACAAACAGGAAAATTCTCCTTATTTCATATATTTAGATTATTGCATTATTTGGATGAGCTTTAATAATACTGATTTTACTTATTAATTTGAGGTAGAAACAGGCTATCGATAGGAAAACGGACTAAGGATCTAAGAAAAACATGTACACATTAAATCTATAGAGCCGATTCTGGATTATCAATTCTGGTTCTTGTTCATCGAAACATCCAAATGAAATAATTGGCAATTATACTAAATTAAATAAGTTGAGTTATGCAATGTAAAAAGTTTAATTATTTCTTTAACTAATTATTTTCAAGAGGAACAACTTGTTTATGTAACAATCAAAAAGGATTCTGTCAATGCAAAATCTACAGAACATTTATTAATTGCATGAATTATTTTACACGGTAAATTTCTGTTGATACCAAAGGCGGATTAAAGGGGGGGGCGACCGCCCCCCGAGACAAAAGAAATTAATGTAAAAGATCCTATTTTACTTCCATGAAATGGACGTGTATGTCAATCTTCTAACTAACCGCCCCCCCCCCCCCCCGAGAAACTTGCAATAATCCGCCACTGGTTGATACAAATACAAGTAATTATTAGAAAACTATAGTTCTGAAGAGTTTCTTTAAGCTTTTTTATTTATTTGTGCGTGGATGGAAGGGGGAGTTATGCAAAAAAGTATGATGACTTATCTGGAAGCATTTAAAATGTAACCAAACAAATAAAATGCTAAAGTATTTTAAAAAAATTTGAAATGATACCAATCACTAAAAATAATTTTCAGATTTAATTTGACAGCTAAGCTGAAGTATTTGGAAAAAATTCAAAGATATTTTAAAAATTTAGTTTTCTTAATCATAAATTTTTTTTAGCTCTTCATGTTACTGTGAAAGTAAATAAAACCTGAATGTGACACAATTTTGCATAAGGTGATTCATGTCATTAAAAACTGACCGTGGATAAAACTAAACTAAAAAAATCTGGAGTGACTCCACTCGACTTTCCGAACACTTACGATTAAGATCATTACCAAGCACTTAAATAAATTTTAATCGATGAATAATTCAAACATATATACCAAATTGAAACTCAATCGAATGCACCGTTTAAACGCTTGCGCACTTTCAAGAATTTCTCCCCATATGCCATAACATAAAAGAAAGTTTTGTCGTAGCCCTTTAGGAGAACTATAAGTCCTATACACACCAAAATCAATACCGGTCTTAGGATGGTTGTTTATGACATGTATACCGAATTTGAGCTCAATCGAATCTATCGTTTAAACGCTAGCGCACTTTCAAGAAATTCCCCCCATAGGCCATAATGTAAAAGAAATCTTTGTCGTAGCCCTGTAGAAAAACTATAAGTCCTATACACACCAAAATCAATACCGGTCTTGCAACGGTAGTTTATAACATGTATACACAATTCGAGCTCAATCGAATCTACCGTTTAAACGCTAGCGCACTTTCAAGAAATTCCCCCCAAAGGCCATAATATAAAAGAAATCTTTGTCGTAGCCCTGTAGAAAAACCAAGTCCTACACACACCAAAATCAATACCGGTCTTGCGACGGTGGTTTATGACATATATATCCAATTTGAGCTTAATCGAATGCTCCGTTCAGGAGCTATCGTGTTCACTCACATACACACACATACATACATACATCTCGTAAAAATAGCATAAATGGATTCAGAAGCCCTCAAAACGTGTAAAAACACCAAAATCTCGAAGTCGAATTTTTTCATGATTACAATACTTTCCTTACATGGTACATGTTCGGAAAGTAAAAAGTAGCGTTACAATCTTTACTTATTTTTAAGTTTATAATGCTTTAAAATCTAAACATACTTTTATTATAAAATAAATTTTATTTCATCTGAAATTAAACGTCCATTTTAAAACTTCCATCATACAAAATAAATGGAATTCATAATCTATCTATATATATTGGGAAAAAAAAAAAAAAAAAGGCTACTCTAAAATATAATAAATAATTTCTAACAAAACAAAATTAAGGTTATTTTTGAAGTGAGAAGAAAGATGAAAGGAAAAGATGGAAAATCTCGGGAATTTTCCCCCCGGAAAGAGTTGGGTTCTTCTAAGTATCAATTAATCAGCCAGCCAAAGCGCGACATGTTGCAAGTCCATGACCAAAAATGGACGCTTTCTTCTCACAATGGTCCTGTGTTTCAAAACTCGGGGAGAGTCAGCTGAGTGGGGTTCAAAAAGAAGGAAAGAAAAGAAAATTCGACTCTAAGGGGGAAAGCAGACAACTGTGGATTCTCGTGATGTATTTCAATGAGAGGAGCCCAATTTTTAGCATGCAAAAAAGGTATTCAATTCAAGTTGGGTGATTGTAATGAATTGAATGGGGTCCTTTTATCTTTAGAAGAAGACAGCTGATTTAGGTAAAACATTGTTGATCCGCCAATTTTCAGCATTACGTTTTGCCGAAAAAAAAAAAGAAAATTTTTTTAATGATTTCTATTACAGATAAGGGTAAAAAATAGATAAATATTAAGATATGCACAGAAAATAAACACCCTACGTAAATTCATGAATATTAAGCATTTTTACATGTACTAATTAAGTACAACAGTTCATAACAGTATATTTTAAACACTAACACAGTAAACGTAGGACATCTGAATCAAAAACACGTTGAAAGAAATTGTATGGTTAAAAAATAATATGTACTATGTGTAACGTGCATTAATCAGAAGTACATCCTCTCAAAAAAGTATTCAAGTAAAAGTCAAACTTCCAATGTTAATTTCTTATATTATAAATTATTTTTCATAAAATATGAATAAGATTATGTACAATTATAATTTTTCATATTTCTGTCAAGTTGCGCTTTTTTCAAAGACTAATTATTTGGAAAGCTGAAATTAGAAAATTCGTTCACACATTAATGAGGTGATGTACAAAACTTGAGCATTTTACCTTAAAAGTGTCAGAGATACGAAAATAAATATATGCTAACCTAAACCACTTTTCAATGGCTTTTAAAGGATAAATTCACGTTAAATGATCACATTTGAGGAACTGTACACAAATTGAAAGGAAACAATGATTGCATAAACACTTAACACTTGCTAATATTGATATTGTATAGCATGTGGCCAACTTTATTGAAACATACATCTCTGAGCCTTTTCATGGTGAAAAATTGAAACTTCACATATCACGTCATTAATTTGTCGGGCACATTTTACTAACTGGGAATATTTTGTAAGGGGGACGTTGAAGTACAAAAATTTAAATTTTGAATTTATCTAGATTTTATCTCCTGAATATTTTAATCAATACCACAAAACTCTACCTTTTTTAACATAACTTCATAAGTTATTACACATGTCTGCACGATTAATATTTAAGTGTTAAAAGCCTAGATCCTTTGGCGTAGCCAGAATTTTGTTTCCGTGGGACAGTGCTGCACTGACCATGGCCAGCGCCTGTGGGCAAAACAAATGAAGTGCCCCTCAGGGTTTATTACTTGCCCACTTACCTACCTCCAGTCCCAGATAGCCACGAGGTTAGTGAAATGTCAAAAGTCACCAGGGTTGGCCATTTTTACCATTTTATTGCCAAATTGACACCAAAAAATAAATCTCTAAAACTGAACCAAGTTAATATCTTCTATATTTGACAAGATTTTCTTCCAAACCTTGCTGTTTATCCTACTATATAGTTACGCTGATCACTATAACGATTCCAGGTACCCACTCCAGGAAAAAACTTGTACCACCATTACTCCTAAAACGTTTTCCCACCCCGAGACCAACTGACCACTCACATACAACATATGGATTGACCTGAGAAGGGGTGGTCATTGCAGGAGGCACAGACAGACTTTGAAGTTTTCATGAGATCATCCAGAACTTATGAGACTTGAAGGTTGTTATGAGTGGAGGTCAAGTCAACTAGTTGAGCACTGAGTTGCAACTAAAAAATATTTGTAAGCCAAGAAAAGGCTGTTTTCCCAAAATTGTAGCATTTGTAAAATGTAAGTAGTTTAATTCTATGTTATAATCTATATAGAAGGGCGTAGGAGTTTAATCAATTTTGCCAACTTAAACTACAGAAGTTCCCCAAGAAAATCTGTTAAGAAGAAAGAGTTAAAAACATGGCTGACTGCCAACAACATCAAAATGTATTAGAAAAGGAAACACTAATTCTTCGAGTTTCTGATACATTTTCATATCCACATATAAATATATCTGCAACCTTTTTATAATAAATCTAAATATTTCGAAAGGGAATTTTTTTTTTTCTTGTAAACAAAAATACATGAAATAATAAAACACTTTGAAAACTAACACCATAAAGGTTACTTGAAAAGCACACAGCTGTTTCAAGCAAAACCTTTTTGGTCTTCATCAAGGACAATCACCTGAAGCCAGGAACAGGGAACTGAAAAGTAAAAAGAAAACACAAGTGACGAACAAGTTATTATCAAACAGAGGAAGAAATTAGGAACAGCTTAAGGCTGTTCAAGTAACCTTTATGGAGTTATTTTACAAGGTTTTTAATTATTTATGTTTTAAACACCAATTATTTTGAGTGTTTTTGTTAACGGTGTTATTCGAAAAAATCATGTGATTTTGGTACATAATTACAAATAAACTAATTATGCCAGGCACTTCAAAATTTTGAAACTGTCTCTTTACAAGCTGTATTACATACTACGAAGACAGGTCAATCTGTATCAGTTTCAAAACTTTTAGAAAAAATTCTTAAAAATCGGAAATTTTCGCAAAGCGTGTCACTCTTCGAAAAACCTTGCTGCTCAGATCCATGTTTAAGAATTTTTTCTGAAAAGTTCACAAAAGCCACAGCTTTTTCGCTTATCGCAGTGTGTAAAACAGCTTATGAAGAACCATCTGGAATTTTTTGGAGACCATGGTGCTATTAGTTTATTTCGATTTGTGTACCAAGACTAAAAACAGAGTTCTTTTTTATCGAAGAACAGCCTTAAAAAATACCTGAAGTCTCAATGCTTTGTTCATTAGGCACGTAGAAAAAAAAAATCTAGTTAACCCATTTGTGCTGTGACTACTATCATATTCTCCAATTTTGATTGACGCCTGCTGTATTAGATACATTTCCAACACTAACTGCATAAGCAAATATATTTTCTTAAAAAATATGTATAGAAAGTAAAAATTTCACGTCTCACACAGTCATCTTAAATTATTTTGTGGAATTAAGATTCAGCACTCATGAATTAAGGATAGGAAAATTCTATAGTGTTACATGTATTTTTGACAACAGTCCTAGACAGCACATAAGCTTAAATCAAGCTTGACATTTCCTTGAATTTGACGTATTAATGCAAGCTTGACAGTTCAACTCATTTTAAGCTGGCAGCAAGCTTGTAGGAGTCAAGTTATCACTTGTCAAGCTTAAATACAGCTTGATTTAAGCTTGACAAGTGATACTAGCTTGATTATAGCTTTCAAAGTGTGCAGTGATGGCGCCATCTGTGAAAGAGAATGGGCATCAATTGTCTAGCATCCTCAAATTTGCTGAAAGTTCGTAAAAGATGTGTTTTATTTTATTACCAGTGCCATATTACCGGCAGGGCAAACGGGGCAACTGCCCAGGGCCTACAGATTTTAGGGCCCAAAAATCTTACATGTTATACTTTTAAAATAAAATTACAAAGGATAAAAAAAAAAATTCAGAAGTTAAATAATTTTTTTAATTATAAAGTATGAATAATGAAAATAATTCAAATTTACATTTGTATAAATTAATTTATTTTTAATTCTTCGAAATGCTCTATATCGATATAGCATACCAATATGTAGGAAAATAACTAACCACATTTGTAAAGAGAATTTTTAGCGTTAAAAAATAGCAAAATTTTTCAATTATTTGTTATTTTAAGAAATATTTACAAAAATGACTAAAGAGTTTGTATTCCATACATGTTAGCAACTGGGATATAGCATTTCGAAGTAACGTTTAACTATCTGTTTCTTTGATTTCAGATTACTTAACACAAAATTTGTGTTAAGTAAGTAAACCCATTCTATATTTCCAAATATGGAAATTCTTCAAAATAAAATACAATTATACAACGAAATTGATTTCAAAATCAGTCGTTTGTCTCGATTTTGGCCAGCAGTATTGCTCATGAGTGTTGCGGTACTGAAAGTTTTAAAACGTGTGCTGCTCTTAAGTTTATATTATGTTTATTTCCCTATTAGTAGAGTCTCTAAATCACACATAACATTATTTTAATTTTGATGCATCCCATGGAAAAATAAAAAACAAATAACACATCGCCCACTTATCAATCTGGTGAGAAAACGGCATGATAAGTCACTTCAAACTTTAGTCATATCTGCGTGAAGCTTAGTAGCTGAACGGATAGCGAGCTCGACTCCCAACCGAAAGGTCCCGGGTTCTATTCCAGCCACGAACACTTGATGGAAACAGATTAAATTAAATTGAAATTTCAGCGTAGAGGGGGAAAATGCGTGGCAAAGTAAAATATGTGGGGCGAGTTCGCCGACTGGCACCCCATGTATTTAGGAAAATTTTTTAAGCTTGAAATGTCAAGCTTAATGCAAGCTGGGCAAGTGTAAACTAGAACACTTGATTCAAGCTTGCATTAAGCTTACACGCTTGAAATTTTCAAGCTTAATGACTTGATAAATCAAGCTTGCTGCAAGTTTGATGTGCTGTCTGGGGTGGAAAAGCTAAAATTTCACTGTTCCAATAAAGAAACGACAAGCACAAATGCATAGCCAGGGTGGGAGATATATCCCCCACCTCCCTAGAATATTTTCTTGGCTATGCCTCTGGTCAAAATACATGTGATTTGGAATAAAAATAATTAAAAAAAGCTATTATTTACAACAGATTTATTTTTCTAACATAACCAAACAGATCTCATATAAAACAATGTCTGAACATTCAAATAAAAAAGTAAATGCTGGTTAACATTATATTACAATGCTACTAATAATAGAAAAAAATTTGCACTAGTATTGCAACATTTGACAATTATCAAACTGTAAATTACAATGTATATACTTTTTGTTGTTTACATAAACAACATGAAATTGTAAAGTACAGAATGATGTTTTAAAAATCAATTCAAGCATAGATACAATATAACATTTGACAAGTCAGCTTTGCATAGTAGAGAAATGTAAATGCATTGTAAAATATTTCAAACTATTTTAACTTATATAACCGAGAAAAAAAAAAATTCAAAAGCTGAATACTCCGAGAACTATTTTTAAAAAATATATAAATGCATTTACATTTTACATAGAGACATTTAAATCTAGCTTTCAAATATTTATAAATAGCCTATTTTAAAATGCTTTTTATCAATCATTTATATTTATAGTAGTCTAAAATAATTAATCATACTAAACTTCCCATTCTGATTTTGTCTGCTAAATAATGTAGTAAGTTGAAAATAAAGTAATAAAAAATTTGCATAACTTTTTCATTTCAATAATCACAGTAATATCTCTTAGAACTTTCTAGCAGACTATAGTTCAATTGCAATATACCTTTAAATTTAAGAAAGAAAAATAATAAATACAAATATTTTCATTAAGGTGCTTTTTATTTAGTTAGGTGTATATCACACGATCTAAAAGCACAGAAATTTGAAAAAAAAAACAAAAAAATACTAAGCATACATTTTTGCTTTCTAAGAATCTTATCCAATTAATTATTATCTTAACAAGAAAGGAGTATTTTCTTGGTAAATCTCACTTTTCATGGACTGCAAACATTAAAACAAATAAATAAAATCATAGTAAACACACTCCAAGTCAATTAGAAAGAGATACTATCATTGCAAATTTCATTCAATCATATGTAAATTAATTGATTTTATCATGAAATTAAATTTAACCATCAAGTTTTAACCAATTTCCACTTGTAATTACAGTATGGAACCTGTTATCCAGAATGGTTGGGACCAGGTGTATTCCGGATAACTGGTTGTGGATTAACATGACATCTACTGATATAATTGGTAGCATAAATGTTACTCTCTATTATTGATTAAAATTAAACATTAATTGTTAATATACTAGAAAAATAATTTTAAAACCAAATATGATCAAGATAAATGATAATCATTTAGAGAGGAAGTAGTGATACCTTACCAGATTGCTTACTTTATAAATTCTAGCTGTAGTACTCAAAATAAAAAAACAAAAACATAAGAAATATAAAAAAAACCTCATTTTTTGCTTTTCTTTCAGAAAAATTTAATCGAATGAAAAATGATTCTGGATAAGAGGTTCCATACTGTAATCCAAATAGATCAATATTTTTTCTAACATTTTGATACCAAGCTATTATTTAACTCTAGATGTTTCAACACTGAGCATAACATAATTAGTTTAGCATTTTAACTTTCACCATAATTTTGTAATGTAACATTGATAACTAAGAATTTTGCAAGGTTTCTAATAGCTACTTTAACATCTTTTAAATGATGGACTTTATTTTTCTCACAAGACTTTTTTTTTATGAGTATTACTTTACGGAGTTTTCAATTATTTTTATCATTTAAGTTTTTTGCAGAGCATTCTTGTTATACATTCCATATGCTAATGATGAATTTATATGGGGATTGCTTTAGAGTTATCCTGTTTTGTGATGGAGACTTTTGCATAAATGTGATTCAACAATATTACCACCAGCTTATGACTTACCAATCTGATCTAAATTGGCAATGATTTAGAGACTCATTTAGAAAAACAGAAGATAAATGATGACCTGAGTACACTTTAAGCAACAATCATCATACTCTGAATTTGAATACAAGTTTAACACTTGGAGGACTAACTTTACATTTTCAATTACAAGTTTAAAGCACTGTAATATACCATTTTCACTAGCTTTGAACTCTTTTCAGTAAATTGTTCTAGTGATAAAATGAAAATAGATTAACTGTTTATAAAGTACTAAACTTTCAATGTTACAAGGATTTTTACTATTTCCAGCCAAACCTCTGTTTAATGATATTATAAAGACTAAAGTTAAGCTTCGTTGTTGATAGCTCATTATTGCTCAGTTGAGGTTTTCTAAAATCTACTTTTAAACACAGAAAAGTTAGCAAAAATAAAAGCTTTTAAATGAAAAAGATGAGAACTATACTATTTAAATGAAGACTGGTGGGTATAGCGAGGAGGGGAAGCTGCCCCCTCCAAACTGAAATTAATAAATGTGTGTGTGTGTGTGTGGGGGGGGGGGGGGCAGCTGGACTCCAATGTCCTTTCCATGGTCCTGCATCTTAGCATAATTCCTGGGTATGCTTATGCACTGCCATATAATAGGACCAGGCCTTGATTCTTGAACTGGGCAAGGTTGAGTTAGCCTTTCATCACTTCAGTGGGTTAATAAAATGGGGAGGAAGCTTGTTTGATGACTAAACACAGGGGACCCCATATTAGGTTGACCATCTGGCTGGAGCATACATTTCTACACTCCAGAGTCTATGGTCATGAAGGTGTGCACAGGTAGCACAGGCTTTGACCCAATACTGGCTCTTGTCAAACGAGTTTATTTTTTTTTTTTAATATAATTTAAGTGCATATTGCATTTTACTGAATTTTAGTTTTAACAGAAAAAGCATACCCATATGTGCAAAGATTCATATGCAATTTTAAATATGTAATCAAGAACATCAAATATAATTTACTAATATTTAAATATCAGTTTGGGGCAATTTTTTTCTGTGGTCAGTACTAACACATGGCCAATTACATTCAAAAGAAATATAAAAGACAAGTTATCACTAAAATATTTCTTTATAGAAATTGTCAGTCTGGGTAATTATAGTACTTCTGATGCACTGAATATTGTTACACTGAAGCTTGGCAGAGTGAGAGAATTATATTTCCCTCAATTTTTAAACTATTGTGACATTTAAATAAAAATATCAGCTTTGAACTTAAAGATTATCCGAAAAGAGACTTTCAATGAAGTTTCTTTAAGAAGTTTTGAGAAAATTTACATAGAAAATTATCAAACTCTTTAATGGGAAAATACCTTTTCAGCAATTTTTTTTTTTTTTTAGTATGCTGTGTGTGATGCTTAATGGAGTCACAATCAGTAAATTGGTTTCCATTACATGCATTGTTTACAGACAATTCTTAATTTACAGTGTTTTCCTAGTCTACTTAAAAGTATTTACGGATTCTTGCAGTGTATATTTTTGTTATTTTATATATATTAGTGGCATATGCTGGGTTTGAAAGATGGACTACCCCACTCCAGTAACAAAGGAAATTTTTTTTGCTGATTTTGCTTCAGATCTTGTTTTCTTGAATGGCTGCTTGCAAGGCAAAACAGGGTATCTTGGGGGTAAGGCAAAATGGGGTACCATATCTGGGCCTGTGCTGAAGAAAAACTTTGGATGCTGAACAGTTCACAAGCTCAAAGACGTCATGATGCTACTCTACCAACAGACGACAATCGTCTGACAGTGATCCAGATAAAACGAATGTCACATGCTTGTACTGTAACGATATATATTTAAGATCAGTATGAAGAGAAGGGTGAATCAAATGCAGTGCATGTAACAAATGGGCTAATGACTTGTGCGCTGGTTGATGACGATTATATGTTTACACGTGAACTGTACTATGTGAACTGTGCAAACTGCATTTGTATCCGGCTTTCCCCTACCTTATAGGGCAAAATAGGGTAGTTTGCAGCTTTGGATATATTGAGATACAGATCCTAAAATATTCAGCACATTTCAAGCTTCAATACTACAGAATAACAACTAAGATTGTTAAGTTCAAATAAGTATTACTTGTTTAATTTATTTCTAATTGTCACAGAGTTACTGGACAGAATAACCTTAAGTACCTCATTTTGCCCACCCTTCCCCTATTAATAATCACTGGAAGAAGTATTCAAGAGTTTGTATAATTTTGTAACTGCATCTCAAGAAGAATAGTCTTATAATAGAGTATTTAATCAATTAAATTTCTAAAGTATTCATTTTAGTTGCATGATTTCTGCAAAAAATAGATAAAAATTTGCATGAGCCATCCTCAGAATGATGACTATAATCGTAACACTTCTTCTAATGTTATTATCAGGAAGCCCATAAAGATGAAGTTTGGGATACCACATTGCCATGAGATTCTGATTTGTCTATGAGTAACCTACTCATCACAGAAGATGCAGACACTGGTAATAGAACACCATCTATAAAGTGTTATCAATAAAGTATTTGTTATTTTTGTTTATTTTCTATCAGATTCATATATTTTTCATAAATTATAATATGATAATTCACAGTGCACATTTGATTTGCAAGAAAATTTATAGGGCTAACAATTACATGTTAAAAAAAGCATTGCAAAATATATGACAATTTATGTTTTTTTTTTAAATTTTAACAAATATTTTATGCTTAGTTTATAACTTTTGGTTACATTTTCAAATCACACATTTTAAGCATATTATATTTGTACTACAGTACAAAAGTAGGAACTTCTAAGTTAAATTTTGATTTTGAAATTTTGAGTCTAAATAGGAAAGCATTGTCAAACAACAAAATTCACTCATAAATCTCATAATACAATTACTTATTATACATGTCAAATTAGTTTCAATACTTTTTTTCTTTTTGAATGCCAACTATTTTACACTAATACTTGTATTGTGATACTTTTCGCTTTTGAATATGTAGCATTTTCTTTTGGAGATTATGATCTTACATACGAAACTTCTATTCTTAAAGTACTTTATCTTTCTTTTGTATTTTTGAAAAGCTATACCTATATTTTTCAGCTATTTTCAGCACTCTACAACAAAGCTATTTTAAGTTTATCTGAAACTATACTACACATTAGGTTCTAGCAACTGGCATAAGAATTTGCTTAATATTCACAAAAAATTTTGTATATGCCATTTTTAAAATAACAAATAATTTTTAAACAAAATTTGATATTGTACAACATGTAACAAAATTAATGCATTACATCAAAAATACATTTTTGCCTTTTGGTAATCTTTTCCAAAATACTCTTAATTAAGCGTGTACAGCATGAAAAGGTTAAAAAAGTTCAAACATTAAAAATATATTTCATTAAAAAAGAAATTACAGGGGTAGGAATGCCTACACACAGTGACATACAACAAAAGGGAAGAATACATTCTTACATCTCTCTCTATCTCTTTGTTTTGTTCTAGCAGAGTAAAATGTAACAAACTCTAGTGACTTATGAAAAATAACTGCCAATCCAAGGTTATGAACAAAAGTTGATTAGAATTACTGATAATATTGCCTAAATAAATAGGACTTTTAATATAGTCAGTAATAGAAGAAAACAAGGTTTTTTTCCCCCCCCTGGCAATTCCACTTAGAATAATAACCTATGTCAATACTTTTATATTTTTCAGTTGGTTTGAAGCATTTTATATAAATGATTGAAATGAAAAAATAACTGAAATGATTAAAATGTAAGTTAAGGGACTATTAAAAAAATATATTTCTGGTTGAGACAGCGAAACCTGCCGAAAATATTTTAAACTTAGGCATGATTCCCTACAGGAATAAACTAGTGCATTATTTCAAAAATACATCAATTGAGATTAAATAAATTCAACATATTTGAAATTAAAAAATTCTAAAAAATAGTGAACAATATGAATAAGTGTGTGTGTGTGTGTGGGTGTGGGGGGGAACAAAACAATAAAAACATTTAATATATGTTTTAAAAACACAAAAAATTTTCAAAACATAATGACATTACTGTACGGCTCTGAACTAAACTAATGCATTGTTCCAAAAATATATAATATTTGAAATAGCATTTCTTAAACTAGGAGTTTATATATATATATATTCTCAACTAAGAGTACGTAACATTTTTGAATAATAATAATGAAAGACAATATAAATATTTAATATACGCTAGTATTTAAATCACATTAAATAAATTTCTGACACAATATGACATTGAATAATTTTAAACTTAATGCATTATCACAATATTTTAATAACATTAATAAGCTGGGAGAAAAAATTCATTTTATGAATATTTGAAACAGTGTTTCCCAAAATATTTTGTGCTAATAACGCTAAATATCTAATAAATGTCATTATTAAATGACATTAAATAATATCCAAACAAAATATGATATTGCTCTGTTAATTTACTTAGTTGCATTTGAAACTAAATACATTCAATCAATATTTGAAAGCAGCAAAAGACTGTGTAAAAGGACCAACACAAAAATTAGATAGCAGACCAATTTCAGCATGTATGACATGCCACTGTCAGTGCTAGAATTAGAATGAAAAAATTTGCTCTAAATTATTTTCTGCACCACAAGTTATATTTTCCGACCTATTATGTGAAAAAAGTATTTTCTTTAACTAAAGGGGTATATTATATTAATAAATCAATATACATGTAAAATATAGACTAAGCATCAAAATCAACACTCATGGAAATAACTGAGCAATATTTAGCATAAAGGTCAAATACACACACAAATACTTAATGTATATCATTTTTCTTATTAAAAACATTCTTCATTCATTTTGTTACACAAATAAAAACTAAATTAATGAATTAAATCAAAATACAATAATAGTATTGAATAAGCTGAAATAAAAGGCAATATCTGAAAATATTTTAAGCTATTTTCACAGTTGAAAACAAATTATCTTAATACAGTTTCAGCTAATGATCTACTTAAAGGTGCCCCCCCTCCCCCACCCCCTGAAGAAAAAATATTGTCAGTTTACATCAGTAAAGCATATGCACATAGAGTACCAGGGCATTGCTTGGTTTTAAACACTTTTTCTTTTCATTTTCTAAAAATGTATTTTAATTTTTACTGTAAAAGAATTTTACACTGCTTTAAAACCTTTTCTAAAATCAAGATCATTTAATGCTATATAATACTTCATTTTTATATAACGAGTTAAATCAGATATTTAATTAATAAATTTCTTTAGCATTTCTTATCCTCATTAAATGGATGCACACTAGAGATGAGTTCGGGCTCATTTTTTGAAGCCCGAGCCCGCAGACTTTTAATCAGAGCCCGCGCAATATTATTAAAGTTGGAGCCCGAGCCCGAAATTTCAGCTAAAGACAAATAAAATTAACTACTACATTAAGAGGATACAATAAATTTTGGAGCTTCACACACCTTCTAGTCCCCCGTGCCGCTATTTTTTCAAATAAGTACGTCTATTTATCCCATGAATCACTTTTTAAAATCTGTTTCAAGGAGTATGTTCAACAAAGAAGAAATTTTTCACAAGCCCGAGCCCGCACGCAATCGTGAATTACAGAGCCCGAGCCCGAGTCGGGCTGAGCCCGTCTCATCTCTAATGCACACACAAAGTGAAAGAATATTGGATTATCATTTTATACCAACTGATCTTGATAATTTAATTACAGTGAAACATTTTGAAAGCAATTACCCTTTGTTTGTTACAAGAGGTGGTCACTCAAAGAAGTATTAACATTTGGCAGCCAAGAAAGAAAAAATACTAAAAAATATTGTTTGTTTTGTTATTTATGAAATTGCATACTAATACATGAGTAATTTTTTTTTTTTACATCGGACAAAAGAGCATTTATCCTTATATGCTTCATGCTTTCTGAATTTTCCAAAATAAAAATTATTTATTTTTTGGGCTCTCCCATAGCCAAAAGTAACAGCCAATTTTAGCATTTCCTTTCTTGTGTGACTCGATTATATCGGGGCTCCAACAATAAAATCACTCCTTTCTGACATGTCTCTTCTCTAACCCAAAGATTGTACATAATATGTACATGTATTTGCACCTGCTGTTGATTTGCAGTACAGCGACTCATTTGGAATGAGATTTTATGTTTACTTCTGGAAAAATGAGACAGAATTTTCAGACAGGAAACTAGGATCAGTCTCTCCTAGAGGATCTTTTAACATTAAGTAGATTGGGTAAAAAATAAGTGCCTTATAAAGCTAGTCATTGGAAGAGGAAGGTCACTTAATAGAGGTGGTCGCTCATGGAAGTTTCACTGTATCTGATTTTAATGATAAAATTTAATGGTTTCAATTATAAGTATATACCTTAATGTAAATTTAAATGATTTAAAACAATTGCAAAATTTGTGATAAGAAACAGTTTGCTGCTTTATTAGGCATCCAAGCATTAATGGAAATTTTTTCATTTTGGCATTGACTCTCCTTTCCCCCTACTGGGCAAGGCATAAATTAATTTTCTTTTAATTTTTGTACTTTTCTTCTATTTTAAGTAATAAACTGAAACCTTGACAACTGAATTCATACAGTATTTGAACTTTAAAATATATTAGCGGGTAAACGGTTAAAACTTTAGAAAAAAATGTGTTAGGCATTCAAAAGAGAAAATAAAAAAATTAAAAGTTAAACTCGAAATAAGTAAAACTTTTCCCCTCAAGCTTATGGAGTTTTAAAACTTATTTTAAGCAGAGCAGTTATCGCCTTAATTGTAATAACTTAAGACATTTTAACTTTTTTCAAAATACAAGCAATAGAATCTAAGGAAACATTTTGGCACAAAAAAATGAGCAACATAACAACAACACAATAGCAACATAACAACAACATTGTACAACATAAATTGGGAAGCACTGTCTATAAAATAAAGCACAAAAGTAAAATCCATCACAAAAAATAGTGAGACAAAACAAATAACACATACAAATATTTTTGTTGTTTTTCTATTCCAAAGATGAACAAACAATATAATTTTAAAAGCAGAACTGTGGCTACATCAAACAAACAATAGTAACAATATTTTTCAAAAAACTTACTAGCCTATCACATTAAAATTTTCTCAGTAAAGTATGTGTAGGCATATCAAAAGTACAATCAAAATTTCTTTCATTATTTAAAAAAAAAGACATTTATTGCTTTTTATCACATAGAAACTATGATCATACATTTAAATGCTCCATTACTCAACACCCCTTTATCCCTGACGAGGAAAAATATATACCTAAAACAGTTTGAATCTCACAAAAAAAAAAAAAAAAAAAGGAGAAAAACCTGTCTAATATACTGCACTTCAATAGTTTGTACCTGAAAGCATCATCATATTAACAGTGCAAACAATTCTAGTTTGAGTAAGGTGAGAACATTCAATTTCTAACACAGTTAAGTTATATGATAATGACTCAAGCAACTGAGAACAAACACCATTAAGAAAACAGAATAGCCCATTATTAACAGAGCTTCTACATTGTGGTAGAACAGTATTTACAAGAGAAACAAATAAGAAATATATATATATACATAAAACATTTCTCTAAACAACTTTTTTAATAACAGCATTACTTAAGAACTGTCACATTCTTCTGCAAATGGTCAGCAATTTTAATTAAAAGGAAATTCATTCTGAACATTTATTTATAGAAAAGACAGACGGAGTTTTCTGTTACAGCATTGGACTTTTTCACAGGAATTTTATAAACGAAAAAGAAAATTCCACTAAAGATAAAATTATAGCTATTATACAAGCATGAGCAAATTATTCATTTGTACAGTTCTTATCACCGCTAACAAAAACAGTGATGATTCATATGAATTTTAATATATGCAAAATATGAAATTTGCTCATAATAGCCCTTATCCTCTTAATTGGTCATATATGATTATCAGGGCAACTATTTATCAATTGTACAATTGATAAATAGCTGTATCAATTGTATTGCGCTTATATAAGAGCTGTAAATACTGTATATGTCAGTAAGATAACATTCTACAGTAAATATCAATGATCTATATCTATATAAAACTTTAGCAAAAGAACAGAAGTCAGAACATTAACAGGTTGGCAAGTCATACACTTTTCAGCAAGTAACATTATGTGTGTTAAACGTAATTTCATAAATAAAAATAATTCTCCTTATCATAAGAGATAAAGGAATAATAATAGAAAAAAATGTTACCCCACCAGTTTCTGGCTCTGTTCAACATTGCTGTTAAAAGAGAATACATACATTAAAAAAAAAAAAATTCTTGTTATTTGCACAGCTTTCATACAAGTTGAAAATATTCACTATTTTAAAAAAATAAAACTAGTGTTGAGCAATATAATTATATATAGCACACAGTATAAGCATCATGACAACCCTGCTTATAGATCTGGTACTTTCTAAATGTAAATTTTAAACTTCATGAGAAAGCAATTAGATTTTATCTTATACCCCATTTACATTCAGCTATTCTCGCTTTTCCTCTTTGTGCTGCTTTACCCCCCTAGGAAATACTTTTATAGAAGTCCCAAAAGCAGTGAGCATTTAACATTAAGCTGTACTAGTCTTTTCCTATAATAGTTTTCTACTGTACTTTCTTCCTCACTGCCTTCAAGGAGGAGCACACACAGCACAGAGGTCATGGCATGAGTAGGACGAGTGAAGTGTTCACACTTCTGTTATTGCCATTTCTCCAGCTCACTGCCGCAAAAGTAGGCTGAGTGTAAACGAGGCATGAGATCATCTACCTGAAATACAATAACTTTTTCAGTACTTATTTCTTCTTTTTTTGTTACTTTGAGCAGGCTGCATAAAATGACGGAACTGAAAGCTACAGCACTTTCACTTTTCTAAAACATTTTAATTCAATTTTATACATGTCAATTTATTCATAGTTCTGAAGTCTTCGAAACAAACATGAAAACTAATAAGGATTTAAGAATGTGCGACAGTTGCAAACTTGAATGAAAAATACAAAAAGTTCATTTTTGGTAATCTACATGATCAAACCAATCAGTTTGTAACTGTTTTTTTTTATGATATTTTTTAGAATTCTTGTCTTTAAATTAAAATCTTCTCTTAGAAGTGAGATAAACAAATATGCTTCAGGTAAGTGGCAAAACCTCATAGAAAGGAATGAATGCCTACCATCACCAACAGGGCTAAATTAAATTTGTTTCCAATGTGCCATGAAGGGAGAAAGTCAATTAAAGAATGTTTAAATCTTAGTCAATAAAGAATGTCTTTTGCCTTCTCCCTTATGTGGATTTTTGAGGGAGATTTTTAAAAAAACTTATCTATTAGAAATGCTAAGTGAAGGGTCACTTGGTGATCATTTACAAACCTTAAAGCCTTTTCATTCAAGCAACCTTCAGAAGTTTTCAAGAAACCTTTTTAAGGCAGTGATTTTCTAAAATGGAATTAAAGGACTTTCAAAGACTGTAGGCTTTCATCATCAGAATAAAACTGCATAAAAGTATTACAGCTGGAATTTTGTTTTTCGTAATTTAAGAAACTTGATCAAAATGACACATTACTAATTCTTTAAAACTCCATAAAGGGGGGGGGGATGTTATATCAATGTTAAACTCATAAAACTATAAAAACATTTTTCTTTTTCATTTAAATGTTACTGAATATAGGTTCAAAATTTACCTAGCATATTCCCACACACAAATACATTTGCAGACACTAAAATTAGGTATAAAATTCCAAAACAAAAAATATTAATTTAATAGTTTTCTAAGGATTTTTGTTATGTACATAAATTATTTCCTATGTTATATACACTGAACATTAATTATAATTTTAAATTCAATATATACAACATTTTAAATTACTACTATGATGAAATTTCATACCAATCAACATCACTTGAGTTCTCACATAAAAACTTTAGTAAGCATTTTCAAGAATTTATACATAGCATTCAAACATTAATTCTAATTTTTTTTAAACAATTAATAAAAGACAAAAGAAGCAGGACACCTCACAGGGACATTTCAAATGTTACTTAAAAATTTAAACCATAAATAAGTTGTACAAAACACTAGTTGCAATTAATAATTTTATTATAAATATATGATTTTTAAATCATTCTGTTTTTAAAATTTTACCTACTTGAAGATAGAAGTCATTCTGATTTTGGGACACATTAAAAGATCAATATTTACAGTAAATTTTATATTGCAAATATAAATAAATAAATGCACTTTATTTTTAAAAGCTTAATCTATTGAATTTCAAAACATAGTATGATAAAATAAAAAGTTTAAATAAACATATAACTCTTCTTTAATTCATATAAAAAGAACTGCGTTAAAAGCTCAGCTATCCAAAAAGCATGGGGAAAAATAAAATGCCAGATACATGAAATTCTGGATAGATGAGCTGGTAAAAAATAAATAAAAAATTTACATTTTTGAACATTAAATGGTTTTACTACTTTAAACTAAGAGGATGACTTAAAAATTAATTAAAAACCAAAATTTGGGTCACTTTTTGCCTGTTCTCCCCTTCCTTTCAAACTTCTATTCAGCGGTAGCACTCTTGAAATGTAAAGGGGTGAAAAGTAGGCAAGAACCTCCTAGAATTAAATAGTCTACAATGATTCTGCTCTTATTTTAGTATTCATTTATTTTTGTTCTAAGCTGTTGATGCATAGCAGACCAAGCATTGTTGTATATTATCCCAGCCATGTCCCCTTTATACATCTGTAAAATATTGTGTTGTATGTCCAATGTATAAGTAAATGCAGTAGGTGAGCATTTCATCAGTTTGTTATTTTTAAACCACTGCAATTCACAAAATTATTGACTCTCCCGATCATTAGAATGGGAAGGGGGATACAAATATCTAAGTTTGGCCAGCTGTGGGTTAACATATGAGTTAATCTTCTGGGTTGAACATGTTCTTATTCCCCCCCACCCCTCTTAGTAAAAAGTATAATTTAAAAATAAATAAAAGGTACTTCATATAAAGCCATAATTAAAAAAATAGCCTTAATAATAAAGTTAAAGCATCTCATTGGAAATTATTATTTCCCCCCCCCTTTTTCAAAATTCCAGCTTCACACTGCAAGTCAAGTTTTCACCAACTGCATAGTGAAATTCACTTGGAGAAACTCGTATAGTAGTGCTATTGTACTAACAGAAGTACTCAAATACAGGTTCAACCTGTTTTTTAGATGTTGAACAATTGTGGATTAGGATACATTAACGATCTAGTTCGAAAAAAACCATGTGATTTTAGTACATAAATACAAATAAACTAATTATGCCATGCACTTCAAAATTTTTAGAATGCCTCTTTACAAGCTGTACTATATACTGCAATAAGCGATAAACCCGCATTAGTTGCGAGACTTTCAGAAAAAATTCTTTAAAAAAATCGACAATTTAGTAGGATGTGTCTTTTCGAAAATCTTTTGCTGTGTAATTCCATATTACAGATTTTTTTTCTGAAAGTTTTATAAAAAGTACTGCTGTTTCATTTAGTACAGGGGGTAATACAGCTTAAAAAAAAAAAATCAGGATAGTTCTTTATGAGTCCCTGGGACAATTTTTTTTCTTCGAACTACACCCTTTAAAATACCTTTCTTACTAGATTAGTCTTAACCCTTTGAAGAAGCACTTTCATACCATTTTTACAGATAGTCTTTAATAAATTTCTGATATTAATTCTACAAACAGTTTAAAACTTTTCCTAAATATACTTCTAAAAAAGTGAGATTCAAGCATCTCGAGCTTTTTGCAAGTATTTTGTGGAAACAATATCTATTATACATGAGATGGAGATAGGAAATATGACTAATGATAACACACTTTTTGCAATCAGTAGAGAAAGTGCCAGAAATTCATGCTTTCACATTGAAACAACTGCATTTTAAGCAAATCTGTTGCATACAATTGTCCAGAAACAAGCCTTTTAAGTCAAGAAATAGTAAAAGAATTTTGAAAAATAGAGTATATACAAGGAGAGTCCTTCAGATTTGTTAGAAGAAGCACCTTAACATTTAATTTGAAATAATTAAAAATTGATCATTTTCTCTGGGATTTCCAAATTTCTATCACGTTTATTATGCTTATGCTATCTAAACTTCTATCAATCAGGTTATGACCACACACTTATCAGAAGTAAACATGGACTGGTATGGTAATCAGACTAGTGGCAGACGGGAAAAATAGTGTCAGCCTCTCAAAGGAAGACACAAGACCCTTTTTTAATGATTAGCTACATAAGTGACCTTAGCAACGAATCATGATGCAATCTATTATTAACACACGCAAGTGCAAAACAAACTTAATGATTACAACTCTGTATCTTACAGGCAATTTTCATTCAGCTTTCTAAGAATATGTTGATGATCATCTATATCCAAGTCCATGGAAGTGAAGTAAAATTGTTAATTTTGTGTTTCCTCTTTTGTCCCATGTAAGAATATGTGATGGGGAAAATTTTCTTAAATCTACTGACTTGAATGCTTTCACTGCAGCTATACTCATAAAATCCATCTATAATCAGAAGAAAAATAGTCACCCATGTCAGTTTGAAAAGCGTGAGAGATATTGTTTGTAATATACTTTTTAAGAATGATTTATAATGCGTTTGAGCAGTCATCATTAAAATTTTTTATCTCTTGATAGTAGCTGACAATTATGCAACCAAATAAACTTAAAACAAAAAGGTTAAAATATGACTAATCTAGCAATGACCCACGAGAGATCTTTTGTAGTCTTTGCAAAGCTACTTATTATTGATGACAACCTAATACTAGAAATATGAACTACCATACCTGCTTCATTTCAGAAACAATCTCCCTAAATCAAATTACAGTTGACAACTGCTTGCTTAATAGACAAATTTCATACACAAATTGAAAATTCATAAGTTAAAATGATAGACAGAACACAAGGGAATGAAAAATGAGGTGAGTAAATAATTTTACATTTTTACCGCTTTAGGAAATTTTATCTGTTGCAGGTCTTACTGTCTTACCTTACAACATTGAATCAGTCATTTTAAAAACTATAAAAGCCATGTTTTTTCTAAACAGTTTTTAAATTTTTTACATCAATGTTCATAAAATAAAAGCATTACATATCTTGAATCTAATTACTATAATAACACAAATCTTGAAAATATATTTATTTGTATGTTGTAGAGATTTTATAGATTCCGGAAAAGTTCGCTGATAAGGGTGGCTTTTAAAGTGATAGAGTCAGTTATTAGCAAGGCCAAAAGTTACAAGTGGATCCTTGAGATTAAGAACATTTAAAGGTATTTCTCTAGAAAAAAATACTCATTATATAAGCTATCTTCTAATGGAACTGAATAAAGGTAAATGTTATATTAATACAGTTTATTGCATAAAATGCACTTTTCTATATTATTGATGCATAAAAAGTGATAATGAATTATCAGATATTTCCATGATCTTAATACAAGCTTTACCAATTTAAAATTAATAAAAAAGGCCAACAATAACTTGGCTTCATTTTAACCAAGTTCTAATGTTAAAGATCCTTTATCATACTATGTAAACATTTTTTTTTTATATTTATATTTTTCCACTGAGAAATACCAAAAGAACTACATCATGTCACATAGAATAAAAAAGTATTTTGTACATGAATTGTATTCTTAAAATAATAAATTTATACTACCACTTGAGCAATACCAACCAGAAGCATAAACAAAATCTCATTAAAATGGCTTGCATAAATTATAAAAATAATGTTAAAATCTTCCATGTATCAAAACATGAAGTGTCATTAAAAATATATATATCAGGTATTTACAGAATGACTTCTCAATATACTAAATTTGACTAAGATAATTGCTAATCATGACTAAGTCTATCATACTCTCAAGAGATCACACTTTTATTCATTGGGCATTCACAGTTAGAGAATAAAACATCCAAAAGAAACTATATTCGTCATCTTTCAGACAAGAAAGTTAAGAGTTGTTTTAACGACAATCTTATGGAAGGGACAGCAACATATGATGCCATGGCCATCAATGAATATATTAAATACAACAAAGTATCGAAGATGAGTGCACAAAATTTTTAATGAGGTTAAAGAGTTTTTGTACTGGATTTTATGATTTGTAACACGAAAAAGACAACATGACAAAAATATGTTAATATTTTTTTCAAACATAATTCATTTTCCCCCTTAAATATTAACTCTGAAAACAAATTATTGATATTTGTCAACTAGTATATATACCAAAGTATTCTAAACAGCATCCTTTACAATTAATGGTAAGTATTTAAGCTCCTTTTTAAACTTATATATGTTAACAGTTTAAAGTACAACACATATGTTGTGCAATAAAATACTTAAAATCACTACAACATGATAAAAAGGTGCAGCAGACAATACAACACAATAATGGGTAACAAGTTGGCATCTACAAAATTATAATATCTATCTTTCTAAAGACAAATATGAAATTCTTTTAACATGCAAATACTTCATTAACAAAAAAATAGCAAAATACGTTAATTTTTTATTGCCATTCTTATACTAATAGCACATGAATAACACTGATTGAATGAAGTTATTTCAGATGATAAAAAATGATTTAATCCATATAAACTATTGACAAACATTTCTTTAAATATTTATAATTTTGATTTTAGTAATGAGTATAAATTGTTCAATAAGCAACATTTAAAAATACTCTTTACTTGTTACAGTTGGTTAAGAGAATAAAATGCGAGATAAGTTATAGACATGATGTTTTGAACACTTTAGAATACACACATGTTAAGGCATGTAAATGCAGTTTATGAAATTTTTACAAATTTCAATAAGGCATTCTGCTTTATGTCCCAAGCACAGGCTTAAATATGTTTAAAGTTCATAGTTGGTATTTTATTAAAAATGACTATGAATGACAGAAGCTATTTTAATACTGATATAAGAACATGTTAATGAAAACAATTTAATCAGATGCTATGTTTAGAGGATACACTTTTAGAAGAAAATAGCTCAAATAATGTAAAAATGCACCACTGCAATTTTTTTTTCACATTTTTCTTAAAGAATACAGAAGTGCAATTTATGAGAAAACCAATATGCTTATTTCACACTTAAATCAGTAATAGTTTTAACTGCAACCAAATAGACTGAAAATGGTATAGTTAAAACATTTGACATAGCACAGAAAAGTATTTTTTCATTTCCAGGATGAAAAGCAACCATAAGATGTCTACTTTGATGAAAATATCTATTGAAGCATTCATGTTTTTGGTGTAAGAGAAACCTATTTATTGAAAATAACTATGTCATGGGTGATGTTGGGCTACATTAAAATTGTCTGCAAAGACAACAGACTTCACAGGCAGACAAGAAACACAAGCATAAAACTCTTAAATTCTTTGAGATGATTTATGCATTCATTTTTTTGGGGGTATAAGCAACATATTTTCAATGCAATTTTAAAAATAAATAAATTATTCCTTTACAAAACTAAAAACTGACTGGTCGCATGCAACCTATGACAGCATTTATGAAATCAACAATTACTAAACTGAAATTCAAGATTCAGTTAATACACCAAAAGTAAAAAGAACACAGTTGAAAGATTTATATCATGCATATTTACAAGTTTACAAAACAGTACTGAAATGCACCTTGAAAATGAAACGAACTATTGATTTTCTTCTGAATAAACCAGTGTAAATTTTCTTACAATGCCAAAGAAAATATGCACAATTTACTTGAAATTGACTAAGAGTAGAAATAACAACAGTTTTGATGATACACATGTTTAAGTCAACCATAATAACTAAATTTCAATTAATATCACACTAGTATCTTAACTGAGAAATGTTTTTGTGTTATTAACATTGATGCATCTAAGTCTATCATTAAGTTATTTTAAAAAAAGAGACCCAAGTTTCCACGGATGGCATAACATGAAATAAAATACAAATTCCTAAAACTATTGGGAACAGTTTATGTGTTTTCTGCAAAATCAAAGTTTGGAGTGAGTACACTATTGTTGCAAGAGGGCGATATAAATTTATACTATATAAATGCATGTATACGTTGTGGTACATAGTTACTGACAACTTTTTTTTTTTTTTTTTTTTTATTCATTTAAGCTTTATAGGTAAATTAAAAATATAAAATAGTTGCTTTGAGCGAATAAAAGTAAAGCCTAAAGTGAAAAGAAAACGTATCAAATTAAAAATACATCAGCAGCAATGTTACAATAAAACTATGCATGTGTGTATTCATATAAATGTCAATGTTAAAAAGACAAGAACTTAAGCAAGTCACTTTGAGATTTTTAGTACTTATTGCACACTTCATAAAACATAAAAATTAGCATAATCCAAATTTGTAAATTTTAAAGCCTGGGTTTAATCGTGAAATAAACTTCAGCATTAAAATTCGTAAATGCAAATCATAATCAGTAGTCATTTTAAATAAAAGCATTTATTACTGTCTGTCATTTTGAGTTGAGTTTTGTTTTCTAAGTATCTCCATAGTGACAGTAAAAAATCATTTTAATTTTGGTAAAGTGAACATGTTTGGTTCAATCAAAATATGGTTCCTAATTCTAGTTGTTATAAGTTGACATACATTAAATAACAGAGAACATTTGTGAGGAAATCGCTCAAATCTGGAGATTAATATAGCTCAACTTCTCATGGTGGGAGAGTAATATATTGCTTCATTTTTATTTTTTCCTATAGAATTTATAACTAAAAACAGATCTGCAAAACAAAGAAATGTACTATTCATTTTTGTGAGCATTGGTAACATTTATTATTATTAATGCAGGGTATCCACTAATGTCAGGAGGCAAAAATAGTATTATTAATAGCCTCATCAACATAAAGTTGGAAGTTTAGTAGCCATTTTAATAATTTCAGTTGCCAAAATAGTCAAAATTTTAGAGTGATTTCTTGGTTCAGAAATAAGCATACATCATTTAGCTTCATTTAAGAAGTAATGAATAAAATGATAAATTAAATAGCTCCATGAATTATATAACAGCCTATAGCACATTAATTTTTATAGTATGATTAAAAAACAACAGATTAGAATATTTAATGAACAACCAATTGCAAAATTGAAAAGAAAAAGAAGTTGACAAAAACTGAAATCTGATTTTCAAATTAGTTGCCTGGAGTAAGGTACAAGTAGCCAAAAAACTTGAATAGTATGAAAATGATATTTTTTTTTATTTAAAACAGTCACCTTTTTCAGTCACTGGTGGACACACTACAAATGCTACTAAAGCAACCATGATCATATATTCATTGCTACTTGTACTTTGAAGTCTTAAGCATGGTTTATGAGTAATTAGCTATTTTTAGGTGTACAAATGACTATGAGAAAAAGAAAGATTCATCTTTTTATGCAGAACAATACAACAGTACAACAATAACAAAACTAAATAACATAATAAAAACAAATCTGTAGTCATACCAGATTTTAGTACACCAAAGCAGACTAGCTGAATTATATTTCTTAAAGATAAAAAAAAAAAAGCAATATTGGAACAAGTGTTACAAATCTTACATTTTAACGTAGTAAAATAACTTTCTTCCTGAACTTCATATTTCCTACATAAAAAGCGCAAATTAAAACACTTGCTTTCAGAAAACTAATAAAATAATGTGCAGTGACTAAAATTATAAAAAGAAATTATGAGTTTTATGTGCATATATCCACATATAAAGATACATACACACATTAACAAAATATGTACATTCACTTCAATATATATACAAATAACATCAAAATAAAAAATATTTTAAAAATCCATTCACCCATGGACTCATTGAGAGCTATATACAATGAACATTTGAATTTGTACAAATTAACATTATAAAAAGTGATTTCACTACAACGCATTTATGATTGCATAAATTAATCTGGAGGCAGAAAACTTGATAGATGATATTTTCTGCGAATATGAGGGCGTACATCTTCATTCTGAAAGAAATAATGTATTAGTAATAATTTGGTTATAAATAAAAAAATATGAATTTTGGTTGCTAGATAACTACATGTAACTATACCATGTTTATTTATTTTTTGTATGTAAAATCCTTTAAAATAATTTCGTCTCCAAACCCATTCAATGAGATAAACACTATTGTACCAGCAAACAAACATGATTATAACTTTAGATTGGTATGATTATCATGCCTCTTTTTTACACACACTGGCAGGGAGAAAAAGAAATTAACACAGGACAGGCATTAGGATGAATACAAATTTCACAAAGGGTTGGTATTTTCAAAATCTAAAATCTAGAAGTACAGTATTTTGAACTAAACGACACTATCCTAAAAAAGTTAAGGAACAACATGTTTTTTGAAGTCACCATAAAAAAAAAAGATGCTAACAATATAATCTATCGTTTATAGAAATGATAAAAATGATTTTTATGCAAATTTATGAAAAAACCACAGCTACCACGTTTTTTTTTTATAGAAAAGAACAGACATGAGTGAGAGAAAATATGCAAATATCAGGCTTTCATAAATTATGCATGTGACTTTGTTGATTTACTACTTTTGTTAGCAGATTCATTGAAAATAGGCAGTACCATCCAGCTGTCTAACAGAAGCCATTTGCTCGATTCCTTAAGGTTGGATGGATAGAAATGTGTTGTCACAGGCTGAGGCTGCTAGGTGTCCAAATGTGTCTCACAGAATGATCCACCATCTTTGGAATCAATATCAAAACAAAGCTTGTGCCCAGAAGATATGTTCCAGGCAAAACAAGAGCTACACCTAAAGACCATTTTATAGCTCTATTGGAAGGAAGGAGAAGAAGCACTTCTGTGCCACAACTTGTTGCAGACCACTCTGTAGCATCAGGAAGAATATCTGCTAGAATGGTGGGAAGGCATCTTCACAATGCAGGTCTCTAGGCAAGGCAACCAGTAATGAGTGTCCCCCTCAATGGATGACAGAGAAGGCCCTGCTTAGCTTGGGCAAGAGAACATGTTTCCTGGACCAGTGATGGGCTTCTGTACTCTTTACAGACAAGTCCAGATTCACACTGCAGAGCGATTCAGAACATCTGTTGATCTGGAGGGAACAAAGATACCATCAATTCAACACTGTTGAAAGACAGTTACGAGGTCGTGGAATAATGGTTTGGGCAGGGATCTCACTGATTTGCACGTGTTCCAGGGAAGAAGTCTGACTGGCGTGAGATATCAGGATGAGATCCTTGATCCATGTCTGCCCATATGCCAGTGCAATTGGCAATGATTTCATTCTGATGAATGATAATGTACAACCTCGCTGAGCTGCAGTTGTTGAGGAATATCTTGAGGGTCTTGGTTTAGACAGAGTGAATGAAATGGGCAGCTCAGTCTCTAGACCTGAATCCTATAGAGCATCTTTGGAAGGCAGGTTGCTGCTTTATGTCCACCTCTAAGGTCTTTAGAGTTGGAACAAAGCTTACTCCATGTCTGGACTTCGCTTACCATGTCAGCAACCGACAACTTAATTGACAGCATGGAAAGTCAATGCATTCAAGCTAGGGGTGGGCATATCCCTTATTAAAACTTATTTTTGTTATGTTTCTAGGACATTTTACCACATAAAACTGTGATACATTATTTTTTCAAAGAATGGACGAGCTAGATTTTTTTTGGGTTGTAAATCATTTTTCTTATTTAAACTTCTATGTTGCAGCCAATAACATAACTGTTTTGTGCACATGTCATCCAAATTTGGTGTTTCTACATTCATTCACAAATTAGGTGTAAAAAACCAGTTGTTCCTTAACTTTTGGAGATTTGTGTACTTTGATATTGCAGTTTAATCTAGATTACAGTAGTCAACAAAAATAAACCTTTTCGGCCTAACTCAAATGAAATTAGCTATTTAATACATACTAATTGTGCGATGTAAACCTTAAAAATAACTGCAATAAAGCTGTAACAACTACAGTTTTTTCATTATGACTATCTTACTAATACTGGAAGAAACTGAGAATATCATTAGAAACACACATTTTCTCATTAGTGTCTCATTAATTTATGATGGAATACTATTATAATTGAAATGATAAATGTATTTTAGACTAAATAAAATGTGAAGATATTAAACATTCATTAGAGTGATAAAATGATAACACTTTTGCCCCATATGTGGCATCAAATCATCTCTTTAGAAATCAGGAGTACACATCCATCATTAATGGTTCCCAGGGACCCTGATATTGAGTTTCCACAGTCCTAATGGTCTGGTAAAATCTTTTCCCCTTGTTCATCAATAAGCATGCCAAGGTTTTATGGAAAGAAATCTAAATATGAATTTTGAGTGATATTATTCAATGCCACACCTCATAGCTTGCTAGGACTTAAATCTGTTTTTCAAGATGAGGACATCTTTTTAATGTAATTCAACCAAGAAACAGCCTACCCTAAAGCATGCCACAAGGTATTAAATATTTTAGTGAGGAAATTAGTGAAATAAGAGAAAATCCAGGTGCATCAAGCAATTGCAGAGAGCAAAGCTCTAAACAGGAAAAAGCAAATGTGATCACGCCCTTACAACATCATTAAAATGACTGTAAAAGAAGATTATGATATTGTAATAAGAAAATCAGATTGCTTTTTACAATATAAAATGTAATAAAAATATTTACAACTACATTTAACAATGAATGTTTTTATACTAGGGTTACTGGATATAAACTAGATACAGGGGAGTTGCAGAGTTAAAATAACATAAGGTTGCTGTATGTCATGCAAAAATATTGCAAGATTCCATTTTTGGTAATACAAAAATCAGATGTGGTGGAACTTTTTTACTTGTAGGTACTTAAATAACAACATGATTTCTTATAAAAATAAAAGTTTGGTTGTTAGCAAACAACTGTAGGCTAGTGTTACATGATCCTCGTTTTATCAAAAATCTCTGTTAACCAATGTCATTTTCCTGATATCTTTTTCAGCATCCATAACTCATTAAAAACATTTTCTGTTAACCAAAATACATTTTTTAAAAACTTTTCCTTATGTATGCAAGTGTTCTTTCCAAACTATGAGTACAGATAAATATTCTGGTTTTCCTTTCTTCCCTTTCTATTCTTATTCTTACAGATATTCCTACTGAATTTCCAAACACTTTTAAGCACAATAACAAGTTTTGAAAACTGTAGGGTCAGAGAAATCCCAGACTGGTTGAATGGTGACATCAAGACTCAGGTTTGCAGTTGCTTAATGATGGCAAAATTACCACAGAGGTCTGCCATTCAACAAAAGATGATGAAGGCCAGAATGATTCCCAAGTAAAGATTAGTAACAATGATGCTTTTGAGTGTATTTCAGAAGGCCTTGCTTGGTTTGAAGAACAAGAACAGTGCAATTCCTCTGAACTAATAATTTTTGAAAAACTTATTCTGTCGTAACAGAGCTGTATGACAAAGGATGACCAATTTACTTCAGATGAAGTTTACATTAAAACCATTTAAGTTTCTCGTTTCAAAATAAATTTTCACGTATAATTTGAATTTAGATATTTATTTAGCATTTTGAAAGGCATAATAGCAGTTTAGCCTTTTCCCGGCGGGGAAATTTTGGCCCTGCTGTTTCAGAAGGATGGGAGCATCTGAAAAATGCTTTCCCTCATTTCAGTGACTCTTAGCTGAAGCTGCTATTTGTGTAACAATCATTGATGGATTACTCATTCCCGCCCCCGAAGTAAAACGAACTTCTTGAACAAGGGGATTACCTTTACGCGTATATTCTTTTCAGGAACTGGGGTGTGTAACTGAATTGATGGATGGATGTTGACATCTCTCCTGCCGGTCTAGTGCAGGTGAACAATTACAGAGGGGGAAAGCATTAGTTGGTCAAAATATGAACCAAGCCCATCCTTTAAGGTGTTCTACTGCTTGGTTGAAACATCGACCGCCCGTCTTCAAAGCGTTAATGATGATGTTACATATTAAACTGGACGATTATTAGATGTAGGTTCAAATTACATCAAATAATTGAGGTTCTACTGTATGTATATAATCTTAGGAGGGAGACTTGCATGCTCAGCAAACAAATCACATTTAGAACTATTTTCTCTCTTATACAAGCTTTGTACTTAAATTACAAAAATATTTTAATAAATTTAAAAAATAAATCAATTTATTAACTAAACATTTGGAAAATAAGTTTATGAGAAATAAAATTATATACAAATTATTACAAGTTAAATTTATCAAGCTTTAAATACAAATCTTACCAAATACACAAGAGTCTCTAAAAATGGAACCAATTTCATCAGCTCATTATCAGCTTTATCAGCAAACCAACTCTCAATAGGAATTCCATTTTCCAACTAATAATAAATAAAATGAAATTAAGCCAATTTGAAAAACATAATCATAAAAAAATGTAAGGGGAAAAAACACTAATTCTGTTTTGTTTCTTCGTTCACTTTAAGGCTTTTTTGCACACTCTGAATGCTGCCATTTCACTTACTGTTCTGAGGCAGCAAAAGTTTTGCTGCTTTGACAGCTCCTTCCCATGACCTTTTTAAATACTCTCCCTTTCTTGAGTAATTCGGACCCTAATGCCTGAGGTGTTTTTCTACAATCAAGCAGATGACTATAGAGAAACATGTGACAATCTACAAATAACATGAGCCCAACGTTATTTGTAGTCTTAACTATGACTTCAGCTAGCAGTTTTTTTAGAACGGCTTCACCAGCGGGATCATCACTGCTGATGAAGATATTCAGGGTTACTAGTATGCGTACTTGAGTTGTTGCGTATTAAATGTGTCCGTTTGTCTAAGTGTTTCTAGTGCTCTTTATTTAACTCATCCCAAATTTTTGTGTTAATAAAATACGGGTAACAACGCATAGTGGCAGCGGTTAAAACGATAATTTAAAAAATTTGAATTCAGAAGAGAACGGCAATGACTGCTTATCATGAACACTTCCAGAATTATTCCAGTTTTCAACTCCAACGGAGTGGCCCAAGTGGAAACAGAGATTTCTCCGATTCTGAACTGCTTCAGGATTGAATACGAAGTCAGAAGAGGAACAAGTTGATGCTAAAGCTTGAGATTAAAAAAAATTCCTCAGTGGCCAGTGGCCCTACAAAGTTCAGTGGCCACTTTGGTATAGTTAGTGGCCAAAATTTTCCGTACTTACGTAATTTTTGTTTTCGACACCCTTGCTCCCCCCTTTCAGATATATGAAAATAATATGAGATTTTTTAATTTGTACATTTAATGATTCAATGCTTTTTTAGTAATAATGCATGGCATGTTCCATATATTACATTCAGAAATAACTAGCTGTATTTAAAGAAATCTAAGTACTATGAATTTAAAATTTATTAATTCCTCCTGATTGGCTGCAGCTCCTTGTTAGAATCATCACATCACTGTCTGTGTCTATACTATATATAGGTACACACATGGAGGAGGCTATAGGAGCTTAACCCCCCCCCCCCCCCAAACCCAAATTAAAAGTGAAAATCTCTTAAAAATAGAGAATTGTAATAAAATTAATGATTTAAAATATTTTACTTTAAAATTTCTCTTCAGATTAATTCAAACGTATCTTTTATGAAAAATAGTTGGTTATTAAATAAATACAGTGGACTCCCAAAAATCTGCCAACCTGAAATCTGTATGGCTAAGTGATATAGAATATTTTGACATTATTAGAAAGTTGTCACTATTACCAAGTACTTGTGAAACATGAAGCCTAAGTAAAAAAAAAAAAAAAAAAAAGTTTAAGTAAGAAACTGGAGGTAAGATAATATATATAGTATTGCAGACCATTTTCTCAACTTATGGTGT
This sequence comes from Cheiracanthium punctorium, assembly GCA_038373885.1. NCBI lineage: Eukaryota > Metazoa > Arthropoda > Arachnida > Araneae > Cheiracanthiidae > Cheiracanthium > Cheiracanthium punctorium. The sequence continues at coordinate 2,039,451 of JAWZYV010014616.1, read as the reverse complement.
ACACATAATAAAGTACTATTTATTTAATTTATCTCTCCTTTCATTCATGGAATTTATTGGGGGAAAAGGAATTGGGACTTAATAAAAGAAAGAGGATCAAGGGCCCCAATTTTCTATTAATTTCGACAGTACGCTTCCTCCTAATTTACTAATTTTGGACTTGCAAGAAGCTAACAAACGGTTATTTTACTTAAGGTAGTAGCTCCTCAACCTCCTATTAAAAAAAAAAAACCCACTAAGCATCTTATCAAATTTTAAGGAAAATCAGATGCATTTTAAGATGGGAAAATCGTAAGCATGTGCTACTGAAACAGCCCATTTTCAAGGTTTCCACTTTCAAATAATCAAGTGTCTGATTATGTAAAACATTTTTTAACGAACGTTACACATACTAAGGGTTCAATTTACAAAGGTGAATCATATAAAAGAAATAACTTAAAACAGGGAGAAATTTTTGTGTGTGTGTGTGGGGGGGGGGGGGGCATGGGCGCCGGCAGAATATTTCCAAGGGGTGGGGGGAAGACTACTTCAACGTATGGTTACCATGTTGGAAAGAGCAAAAAAGCAACTAAAAACACTGCATACAAAAATCCAGGGGGGAGCCTGCTGCTGGCACCCATGGGGGGGATACGTTTTCGCTTCGGCCGACCAAAAATGCCTTATATTCGTATAATCTACAGAGAAACTTCCTGTCATTAAAACGGAACTGGGAAAAAAAAAAAAAAGCTTGAAGTGTGAACAGGGGGGGGGAGAGAACACTTCTCTCTTCTCGGACAGCTGTAACGCTGATTAATGGAATTCTAAAGGCATGGAGATCTGTTTATTTAAGCTTTGAAGAGCAAGCGCTTTTACCAGTGATTACAAAATAAAACAAAATCAAGTGTTTTGTCTGTTTCTCTTCCCCCTCCCTCTCGCGCTATTGTAGAGATGCCAAAACTCTTGCAAAAGGAAAAACGTAATAATATGAAAGCAGCTGAAATTAGATTTATTTAAAACTGAAAACGGTATGTTTATGAGATTAGTTTTTATTTGCGTATTCGAATGTACAAAATAACGTTTTTGTTCGTTTTAAATAAAGCATATTGCGTGGTAGTTTTCGATCTGCTGTAGCGTAAATCAGGATGCAAAGAATGCCAACCTCTTCATCGACCTTTCAAAAGCAGAGGGTTTGTTTATTGTTTTCAAGTTAATAATAATAATAATAATAAAAAAAAGCACGTGCTTCCCGTCTACAGTTTTAGAAGGGTCATAGTAAAGATCACATGAAATTTTTTAAAAATATAATCGATTACTCTTAAGTTGACTGGATCCTGACTGAGTCGAACGACAGAAAATATACAAAGGGGAGTACTATAATTTAGAAAAATATTAGCTTCGTTCCTTCAGTACAATGTCTTATTAATGAGATACTTAATGCATCTTTCACATACAGTCATATATTGTATCAGTAGGCAAATATCAAATTTAGTTTTAAATGAAAGTCCTTTTCACTCTTCTCCTTTTATTACGGTCGTCTATTGTAGAAATTGTAACAAATTATAATTAGAATAATACTTTTGTTCAGATTTTTGCGACCACGTGTAATGTCCCACGGATATGCCTCTCTGCGTACTGGAATGTCGATGTGGATATGTAATAAAATAATGAGATGGTGCGAAGGGTCAAGGTCAACCAACGGGTCAAGTCACAGAGAGGGACCCTGAGTATTCTGTTCCGGTGCGTTCCTACCCCCCCCAAATGTTACATGTATGTTATCAGTTGTGATTACGGCAACGCTACACTAGGGCGATCTGCCAAGGGGTGTGTGTGTGTGTGCCTGCCTTAGTAGGAGGACTTTCTAAGGGGTTCTAACATATATTCACATAACATCTGGAGAAAACCTACCAAAACTCCAGACCGTTAGATCGACAGCCGCGTGATGGGACCAGAACCCATACTTCATGGGCAAAAAGGCCGAAGATATTTTTCTCTCGTTTCCCATAACAGAAAATGAGAAAAAACTTCCAGGTGGCATTAGAAAAGTTTAATGAATATTTTGTCGTAAAAAGAAATGTTCTTTTTGAAAGAGCGCAATTAAACAGACGGGTACAGAGAGAAGGGGAGTCAGTTAATGATTTTATTACCGAATTATATGCACTTGCAGATAAGTGTAATTATAGTGCAGTTAACGATGAAATGTGAAGGGATCGTATAGTTGTTAGTATTTAACCAAGCTTTAAGTGAAAAACTACAGCTTACTTTGGAAACAGCCAAAGTTCGGTTATCGGAATCAATCAAAGGGAAACAGTCACTATTAGTACGCAATTCATCAATTAACGCTTTAGTTCATAAAAAAAACTTGTGGAAAATTCAAATAAAAAGACATGATAACAAGGTTAATGTAAACACTTTGAAATGTAAATGGTGTGGAAAATCACCACACGATAAAAAGCATTGTCCAGCCAAGGACTTTTTCTGCAGAAAATATAAGAAAAAAGGACACTGGGAGAAGGTTTGTTTATCTTCCACTAAACAAATTAACGAAGTTAATTTTGAAACGGGTTTTATAGGCTTAGTAGGAAATGTACAAGATGTAGATGATTGGGTTATACCAATAAAAATATTGGGAAAATAAGTCAAGTTTAAGATTGATAGTGGTGCATATCATACTGTAATTCCTTCTCATGTACCAAAAACAGTGTTGAAAAACCTAGTTAAACATACAAACAAGTTAATTTTTGGCCCTGATAGATCACTTCTGAAACTTATGGGAGAGATAGTTGAAAATATAGAAGATAATAACAAAAAATTGTTTGGAAGAAATTTACATCATAGATGGTCTTCAGCGATGTTTATTAGGAAAACCAGCCATAAAAATGTTTGGATTAGGTCCTAATATTCTAGACCTTGTGTGCGTAGCATTAGTAGTTTTGATCCTATCTAGGAATTCCCTTCTCTGTTTTGAGGCCTTGGTTTACTAAAAGGTAACTACCATACTGAACTCATCAATGATGTCAAACCTTAAGCTCTCACTTCTCCATGACGAATACCTATACCATTGTTAGAGAAAACAAGAAGAAATAAAATAAATGCAGGAATTAAATGTAATTCAACTAGTAGAAAAACCAACTGACTGGTATTCCCCAGCCGTTATTGTAAGAAAAAAGATGGAAATGTTAGGATGTGTGTAGATTTGACGGTACTTAATAGAAGTATACGAAGGGAATGGCACCCGTTACCAACTACAGAATATAATTTATCTGCTTTGGCGGGAGCCAAGGTGTTTTCAAAATTAGACGCCAACTCTGGTTTCTGGAAAATACCACTTGACAAAGAATATCTTACTACTTTCATAACATCCTTTGGAAGATTCTGTTTTTTGCGTTTGCCATTCAGAATTTCATCGGCTCCAGAGTATTTTCAGCATAGAATGGTCACAGGTTTTAGACCTTTGAGGTATTGTATGCCATCCAAAGAAACCAGGATAACCCTAAACAAACAAAAACGTTTTTCTGTCAAGTCAATAAAATTCCTTGGACATGTATTGATGAATCAGGAAGAATACATCCAGACAAAGCGGGAGCATAGCCAGAAATTTTTCATGGGGAAGGAGGGGGGTTACGACTACTGCAACTCACATATATGCATACATGTGAGTGATAAGGGAGTGAAGAATATACATTTTGTATGGCAAAAATTTCCTCATGGGGGGGGGGGGGGTTACGACCCCCCCTTGGCTACGCCCCTGAGACAAAGACACGATAGAAGCCATAAGAAAATTTAAATTTCCTATAAATAAGACTGAGCTGAAACCACTCCTTGGGATGGCTAATTACTTAGCACAATTCATACCGAAATATTCAGAGATGTTAGCACCTTTGATTTCCCTCTTATCAACAAAGAACGAATTTGTTTGGGATATACCTCAAGAAAATGCACCGATGAAACTTAGAGATTTTGTCATCAGAACCTGTACTTGCAATTTTTGACCTTAACAAGCAATCTATTGAAATGGCTGATGCTTCTTCCTATAGTCTAGGAGCAATATTTCGCCAAAAAAAGGAGGACTCTACAGTTAAAGGAATCGCTTATGCATTGCACACATTAATGCCAACTGAAAAGTGTTACATCCAAATAGAGAAAGCTCTTGTGCTGACATGGGCATGTGAAAAGTTTTGTAACTACTTGATAGGCACCAGGTTTCTTCTAGAAACAGATCACAAACCTTTGTCCCAATCTTAATGAGAAAATCTTTGGATGATTTAACTCCTTGTCTTTAAAGTTTCAAAATGAGATTGCTGAGATACTCCTTTGACGTTTTTCACACACCAGGGAAGAATTTATGTGCAGCGAACGCATTATCCAGAGCGCCTCACTAAGAAGAGATTCCCAACCTTGAATTAGAAGAGGAAGTTGAAGCTTTTGTTAATTTGGTAACAGACTCTCTCCCTGTAGCTCCACAAAGACTTTCTCAGTTAAAATTAGAACAAGAGCAAGATTCAGCATGCAAAATGTTAACGGTCTATGCTTTACAAGGATGGCCTGAGAAAAATAAAGTAGAACCATCATGTCTACCTTACTGACCTTTACGATTCGAAATATCCTTACAGAATGGATTACTTATGAGAGGAGCTCGAATAATTGTTCCAGACAAACTACGACAAGAAATTTTAGAGAAAATACATGAAGGTCATATGAGAATAAATAACTGTAGAGCTTTAGCTAACTCTGCTGTCTATAAGCCTGGTATCAGCCAACAGATAGAGAAACTAGTCCAAGAATGTACATTGTGTATACAGAAAGCTGGAAATCCTACTGAGCCACTGAAACCAACAAATTTTCCTCAAAAACCTTGGGAAATAGTAGCTATGGATTTGTTCAAGTTTCATTCTGATTGGTATTTCTTAGCGACTGATCACAATTCATGGTATCCAAAAATTGCAAAATTGGACAGATTTACATCCAGCGAAGTGATTTTACATTGCAAGTCAATCTTCGCCAGACATGGAATACATGATGCAGTTAGGTCTGATAATGGACAACAGTTTGAAGTAACTAGAACCGCTGAAATTTCAACAATTTGCAAAAACATATGGTTTCAAATATATTACTTCGAGTCCAAAATATCCTCAGAGCAATGGATTTGTGGAAGCTGCTGTTAAAATCATCAAGCCCATATTGAAGAAATCGAAAGACCCATATTCAGCACTTCTCAGTTACAGAGCTTCACCTTTAAAAAATGGATACAGACCAGCTGAGTTACTGATGGGTTGGAGATTACAAACAACATTGCCTGTTCCATTATCAGTACTCCAAACAAGACTTGTTCAAAGAGAGAAGTTAGAAGAAATCGAGGAAAATCTAATAAAAACCCAAGAAAAATATAATCGTAGACATAACTTTCACGAACTCAGATTGATAAATCTAGGTGGAAAAGTGCGGATAACAGATAGGAAGGCTTTGGCACTGTGAAAAAGAAAACATCCAATTCCTAGTGCAAAACTGCAGCCACATGCAGTAGAAGATGATGATGATGATGCAAATGCTCTCACTCCAGAAGTTTCACAGAAAAAAGCTGAAACACCAAAAACTTCGAGCTCGACTAAGAAAAATAATCAGCCTGTTGTCACTCGGTATGGAAGAGTTGTAAAACCTTTAGATTGACTCAATCTCTAAAAAGAGGAGATGTGACATAATCTACAAATAACACGAGCCCAACGTTATTTGTAGTCTTAACTATAACTTTAGCTAGCGGATTTTTTAGAACGGCCTCACGAGCAGGATCATCACTGCTTATGAATGTATTCAGGGTTACTAGTATGTGTACTTGAGTTGTCGGAGGTATTAAATGTGTTCGTTTGTCTAAAAGTGTTCCCGTGCTCTTTAATTAACTAAAGGTAAAAGTATTCGATCACCGCAGAAGACTATTTGATTCAAACCTCCAAGAGGTTGAGATATGTAAACTTCAATTCATTGATCTACAGTTTTCGCTGCAGTGGACAAAATTTTTTTTTTTGGACACACACATATTGTAAACAAATTTTGAACTTCAAACTTGTTTACATTATTGTATTATTAGAAGTGGAAGCGTATTGTTTCTTGATTATAGTTGTTCTTAGCCAAAATTTTGTCTACTACAGTGAACTCCCAGAAATCCGCAAAGCATGGAGGAAAGAGGTTTGTGCAGATTTTAGGGGATGGATTTAGAACAGAGTATTTTTACCATAAAAATCTAAATTTCACAAAACTACACTTATTTAAGCAAACTTAAAATTTGAAAAATATGATGCAACAACTGAAATGTTCATATAAATTATTTATTTGCAAACATTTGTATAAATATCATTTGCTTAAAAACTAAGATGCTCCAAGCAGAGCTTTTTTTAAACACTGTACAACACCTTAACTTCCTGGTCAGTAGCACACTTCTGTTCCAGAAATTTCTATTATTTCCCCCCAATTCTAACTCTTCTTGAAAGAGAATTTTATCAGTTTCTGCATCAAAAACTCAGCCGGAATCTTCTTGATTAAACCCTAAAAGTATTTCAAACCACTGAATGATTTTTTTCGTCTGTCATTTGATAGGTTCAACCCCATTGAGGATCCAATTTACAATGTTTTCTTCTTCATACCCTCATATTTTCTTGGGGCACAGGAGTGCCCTGTCCTTTGCAGAATTCCTTCTAAACCTAGACCATTTATAGTCATCATTTTCAATGTCGATGAATAGGGAAGAGGCCCATAAACTGTGCCAGGCATTAACTACCCTGGCGCGGTTGTGGGAAAGGCTTAATCGCCAAAATTCCCACCAGTTATTAATTAAGAAAAGAAGAAGTAGGAGGAAAAAAAAAAGTATGGAAAATCAGCAATTTGCTTACAAAAATAATTCACCATGATCATGAATGACATCAATTCACCATTAAATTTCAATTTTCGTTAAATGCAAGTTTCACTGTTTATGTTTGTGTATGAATGCGGATTTCTGGTCTGTGGATTTTTGGGAGTTGACTGCACTTAAAATGTGAAAATTGAGCTCAAATGCGAGGAAAGTTTTTCAAAAAACTGTATTTGTCCAGCTTTTTTTTTATAATCTTGAATTCGAGTTTATGTTGTTTTCTCTGATAAAGATGATACATCAACAATTACCCTTATGTAAAAAATGTTGATGCTTAATCAGCTGCTACCAGCCTTTGAAAATTTCCCCAGCACCCACCAATGCACTCGTGCTGGAACAGGGGTCACAGAAAGGGAATCCTTACCGCTGCATTTTTGATAATGAAAACAAACAAGACTTGGAGAAGGGGGGTTGGAAGAAGGAAAATTGCTTCAACCCTTTGACTACTGCTTCTTAACTATTTTACGAATTGGTTTTTAGAAAATCTAAGTACAGTAATATACACATATTAAACTTACCTGATATCCAAATGCTTGGGGTGAATTGTCAATTATTATGGTTTTTGCTAAATCTCTTCCAAGAACAGTCAAATCCTTGATATAATTGCCAGCTATACACACACAATGCTCCCTATACAGCCTAAATCTAAACATAATAAAAAGTAACTTTTCAGGAATCATATTTTAAAAATTGGTCAAAATAATACATCGCTAAAAATGTGAATGCCAACAATAAAAATTTTAATATCTTCTGAAAAATGCTCAAAATTTACTAAAGCATTATTAAAATACTTAAATAATAAAAATTAACCTTTTCAGCATGGAGGAGCTGGCTGCAGTTAGATTTTCATAATATGAGGAAGTTTTCTACAAGAATGGTGGCACAGTATGACAGCATAAGCTGCGAAAACATGTTTTGTGACATTCATAGAAATCTCAAGCATGATCGACACTAAACTTTACATTCAGACCGTGACAGTCATCAATGACTGACATGAAATTTAAAGTATTTAAAAAAACATTTTTAAAATGTTTATACTGCTTTGTTGTAACCTAAACTAACACAAAATTCAATTTCGATGGAGAGAAATTTGAATTAGTATTGTTAAACGTGTAATAATCAAAGTGGTTTATTTATGTTTAATTAAATGCCGTTTCAGATCAGTCCTTTGAAAGACATATACACGGTGCTTACTTGGTAACTTACTTGGCAACGGTACATCTTACTTCGCAGATCAGACAGAAAGACTGACAAAACAGGCTTGGTGCTCAGCATTTTAAGATCGTATCTATTTCTTCATTGTGCATTAAAGTACATAGCACTGATATAAATATGTTCTAATTTCACAAAATTAAATAACAACTAATAGTGTGACATATCATAACTGCCAACAAATCCTGAATATAATTAATCCTTTTTTATAGAAAGTATATTTTAGTTTTTTAAAATAGTATTTTTTAGGTGTAGCAATGGTAGTAGCAACCAGAGAACATTTAGCCATGGATGCTGCCAATGGGTGGCAGCAGTACCCATAGAATGTTTCGTGGATGCTGCCAATGGGTGGCAGCAGTACCCATGGAATGTTTCGTGGATACTGCCAATAGGTGGCAGGAGTACACAGAGAATGTCTTGTGGATGCTGTTAAGAGGTGACGGTAGTACCCTGAGAACATATTACGGCTGCCACCAATGGGTGCCAGTAGTACCAAAAGGGTTAAAAAGAGCTCATATTATTTTTATGCGAGGACAATTATTCCTTAGAAAGTTATCTCGTTTATGTTCCTTAGAAAGTTATCTCATCGTATCTAGACATTCTAACAAAGAGGGCTTGTTTTGTTACAGTGAGTGATATGTCTAAAGTGTGCACACTAACAAGTCTGATTTTCTAGACCCAACCAAAATTAAATAAAGTTTAATTTACTTGAATGTATTTCGCTTTTTAAATGTAGAAAATACCACGGTTGAACTAGGTCATACATAGAAGTTACAATATTTAAACAGTCACAGAAAAATACAGCAGTAATGCAAAGAAAATTACAAATAAATATAAATTTAAAAAATGAGTAGCTTACTTTATGAGTTTTCTATCTGGATCAAGTAAATTAAGTAGTTGCTGTGCATATACTTTTTTTGATGCTGTGAATATGATTATTTCAAAAATCTTTGATACCCTTTCTAAAAACTCAAGTATAAAAGGCCGAGTTCTGACATATACCTGAAAAGATAAAATGCAAGTTTGAGGATGCAGCTATATGTCAAAAGAAAAAAAATATGTATAAAGGGATAATTATGGTCCTAAAATCATTCAAGGGCTGAAATATTCAAATACTATTATTAAAGTATTATACAGGACCATACTATTGCCAAATTGGGACTTGGTCCAGGGCTCCTGGCTTGAAGGGACTCCTAAACCCATATGCTACTCTGTTCAATTCTCAGTTTTATAAAGAAATGTTTCAGATAGGAAGTACAGAAAATTTTATGGATTAGGTCCCTGATTCTATTGCTGTTCTGGCCTATAATTGGTCATAATCGGGCCCTGGGTGTGTGCTATTTTGTAAGGCTAAAAACAAAATGTGAAGTTTCTGCAGACTACTTATACCTAGAGTCTCAGTGAGTAGATGTACATGCCAAATTTCAAGAAAAGAAGATAATATTTAGAGGTTGCACACTTTGAAAAGTTATGTAAAGTAGGCAAAAAAAATGTGATTTTTCAATGTTAATTGCTTTTATTGGTAGAACTAGAAACAAACTAAAAATAGTATTAAAACTAGGTATTAAGATTAATTAATAGTATGATAGGTAAAACACGTGTTAGATTAAACAACTTTGAATGATGCAATCCCATTTTTCCAAATTTGGTGATAGCATATCTGCAGAGGCGTAGCCAAGGGGGGGAGGGGGTCATAACCCCCCCATGAGAATTGTTTGGCCATACAAAATGTACATTCTTCACTAAATTATCACACACACATATACATATATATGAGTTGTAGTAGTCGTAACCCCTCCCCCCATGAAAAATTTCTGGCTACGCCCCCTGCATATCTGTGACGCCTGACTAACTATCCTAACAAATTGTTTTCGTTGTTCATCTTGACCGATTCATTAATCTTTTCTTTCTCAATAATTTCGCATTCTTCAGGATCATAGTCCATCTTAAGAGCATTCATATGGCTTCTTAGAGAATTACTGCAAAAGTCTGTCGTGAATCCCAAACAATTTAAAGAATCCTAAAAATTCCCTTTGATTTATTAGTTATGAAATGGCTCTGGTCTTTACTTTCAAAAACAAAGTTATTTTCTGCCTAATCAATTATTCATACCTGCCAACATTCTTGGGGGAAAATCAAGTAGACTTGCACAGTGTATCTAGATTTTGGATAATTAACAATTTATAGAGATAAAAAAATGGGGATTTTTTTTCTTGCATACAATTATAAAAGGGATTACAAAAAGTTAAAATTAACTTTGCTGGTAACAGATTTGATATTATTAATTATACAGGGTTAGGGTGTCTCGGAAAATACGAATGTCTGAAAATTTTTGCTCCCCGGGGTTTTTCTGGTTCCTTTTGGTGTGAAATTACAATGTGAAATTTGAAGTCTTTAGGCCAACACCTGAGTTTGTCTCTAAGGCCTTAAATTTTTTTTTAAATGCAAAAACGTAAATTTTGTAATAATTAAAAAAGTTTTATAAACATGTTCCTTCAACTTAAGGAAATAATTTTTTTACTCCTTATATCAAAAAAAAAAATATCTATGCATCAAAATATAGTGCATATCAAGTGCAATCACAATAAGAAATAGTTAATTCATGCGGAAATTGAAGAAAAACAAGCAATACTACTATGCATTTAAATCAGTCTCCAAACATTTTTGATCATGCACTTTTTATTATTATTTTATGAAAATAATCATAAAATGTATCCCCTAATTATATATGTATGTATATTGCATGTGTGCTTTGTGCATACCTCCTACAATTTTCTGCTTACCCAAATAATTTTCTTTTGCATGCTTACCCCACTTTTGGAGACTTCTGCTTTAACCCATCAAATAATTATAACTTTTAGCCCCTACTTTCAGTACTAGGACACACAGTCTATTGGATAAGAACATGTAAGCCATTACGAAAGTGTCAACACTTGTTATTGCATTAAAAGTAAGGGAATCAAGTAAATTCAGAATCATAGTTTGTGTAGAAAACTGACCAGAGTGCACTATAATCAGATTGTTTTATAAATTTATAATTTGTTCATAATGCACAATGAATTCCGATGATAAACCATAACTGCAATCTGAATCAAGTGTAAAGTTTCTTGGAAATTTGGTGGGAAACCTACCCTTATCTCTCGAATTGCGACAAAAGGCAATGTATTAAGGTATTTCTACTTTTTGAAAGAAAATGATTTCAAAAATAGTAAACATGCGAGTGGTAATGGTGCAATTGCTGACATAATTGTTGGAAAGCAGGAATACTTACTTAGGCTGTTCTGGCAGCCTTAAATCGACACTTGTAGTACTTGGCAAAGGAGAGAATACCATTTTCTCTCTTAAAGAGGTCTGAAACTGAGAAGAAAAAAAATCTCCTCTTCATTGTTAAAATTCAAGAATGGATTGCTAATGTTACCAAAGGGAGTTCCTGTATTCTCAAATTTAAATTCATAAACAAAATTATTTCAGCTAGTAGGACTACTTTTTGAAATATTTAAGCAGAATGGATCCTGGCTGAAAAAATGTCCATTGAATGGGAAGAGGATGCTGACTACAATGTGATAAAATTATTTGTAAAAAACTGGGAAATAAGTTTTTAAAGTAAAACTTGTAAATAAGTCATCAACGAAATAGCAGAACATGGAGTTAGGCTGGTGCAGGATTTTTCTCAGAAAATTACGAAGGATGAAGAACAGAGGCAGTGGTTGCTAGTCAGTTGAATGATCTAGGAAATCAGCACCAACCTTCACTAAATCCTGTTTTAAACATTTGTAAGATTGTTTAAAATCTTCTATATTTCTTATAATATGTTATTAATTATGTACAAGAAATAATAGAAAATTAAGCTAAGTGCACTTACATAAGACTTTCATTTTACTTTACAATAGATTAATTGAATTTTTACTCAGTTTAAAACTTGACCATATTTGTAAAATGTATAGTTTTTGTTGAGCTAGTATTTTGTTACCATGCCAAATATATAACATGTTCTAACACTTCCAGTGTTAACTATATCTATATATCAGGTTGTAATGAATGTTTTCCGCCAAATCTGCTTGACGCACCTCATGCGGCACCCAGCGATTGAACTTGTACGTCATAGTCCTTGTTCTTGATCTTTAGGTACCAAACCTTCACAGTGTCATATGATACAACAGTAGTACCTAAAGCTGTACACATAATTCGTTGACGTTCTGTAGCTGACTTTTTGCAACTGAATTGGATTGTAAATGATGTTTTTAACCCGGTTAGTTTCATTTGAGACACCTTGTACTTAATGATAAAGATATATTTTTTACAGATTTCACTGCACAGTGTTCTAAAGTAAATCTCTTTTTTTCCAAATCCCCAAAAGAGTGTGGAAAGATATGAGCAAACACGCCAACTATTTGCGGTGGCGGGAAACTTTCGTTACAACCTAATACATTTATAACCAGTATGGAAAAAAGTTCAACAATGTGAAAGGAGTTGATTTTTCCATTTCATTCATGATTTTTCTTCTTTCTTCTGTGATTACAATTTATATGAATCTTATTTATATGCAAATTTGTATTTTTTTAAGACATAAGAACTCATAAAAATTTAATTATTCATATGCAGGGAAAAATGTTGAAAAAAAATCAATAAACCAGAAAAGGATGTATTTTCACAAAAAAAAAAAAAAAAAAAAAAAAAAATCAATCTTTATGCACTTAGAGGCAGGCAAACTCAAATGTTGACCTAGAGACTTCAAATTTCAAGATAACTCCCAAAAGGAGCCAGAAAACCCCCAAGTAACAAACATTTTCAGACATTCGTATTTTCCGAAACACCCTAATACAGGGTGTCCCAAAAAGGTGATAATGGGCTTTAATTCTTTATCTATTAGATGTAAGTGGGCAGTGTAAACTGAAAAAATGTTCAAAATAAGGCCGGAAACAAGTTAAGAAAAAATTCCTCTCATTTATTTACAAAAAGTTACACTTTTTAAATTTGTACATGACCCTCGTACAAAAACATTCTTAATTAGCAAAATGTACCCCATAGACTAATGACGTGCCAAGTTTGAGCTTTTCATTATACAGCGTTGCAGAGATACCTTTAAAAGGAAGATGATCGGGGACTCTACATGATTTTGAATATAAACTTTTATTGCTTAAGTGGAAAAAAAAAAATTTCATAATTTTTCACAACCTTTGAAACGAGATCATCTGACATGATTTTTTTTTTTTTTCATTTGAGAGTAACTTTTTTTTTCTTGATAATTTACAAATTTTATATCAATGCAAGGTCAGCATGGGCTCATATATAACACATAGGTTTATATAGAGGTACTTATGCCACTGGATAAGTAACCTCAATGTATCTTAAAAAGGCCTATTATGCACTTACTGCTTCAAGGTTGTCAAGATTTTACATCATTCCATAAAAATCTCCCCTAATTTGCTTTTCTCAATAAGCAACTGCCCAGGGGTTAAAAGGGCCCTCAAATCTATGTTATTTAAAAATATTCATTGTTAGTTCATCACAATTTTGTAAATATTTTTAGATAAAAAAATATAAATTTCATCGGTAGGGGTCCCAAATTTAATCCTACACAGGTTCCAGGTTTGTCATAGGACTACTGAAGATTTGTGAGTGTGTATATGAGATTAAGTTCCTGAACCCCTTTCCCTGGCATTATAAAATGAAATCTAGTAGAGATATCCAAACAGACTACCCAGTTATGCCACTTCATTACAGCTATAAAAAACAGCACAATTAAATCTATACTAATATCATTGGGAACTGTTCCATTAAAATGAAAATTTACTATACACAAAGAGTAAAATATAAACAAGTAAACAACTTGCTACCTGGTATTCTGAATCTTGAAAAGCTACTGGAAATGAGAATGAAGCATCCTCAAGTTCTTCTAAACTACAATGCACTAAAGTTTCATCCTATTATCAGATAAAAAGAAAAATCATTGCATTTGTTCACATTACACACATGTATAATCATGATAAAGAAGTATGCAAGGACGTTTTTCAAGAAATAAAATAAAGAATGAGCACATTCAGAATAGCAGAATTACAAATCAGTTAGGAAATAAATTTAAAAAAAAAATTCCTAAATGAACTAGAATATACATTCAACCAAAAGAAATTTTTGATTAATGAAAGAGGGTAAATTTTATGGTGACTTTAAAACTTTTATAGGAACTTCCAAACATTTACTTATTCCAACTACCGTATTTTTCGGCCTATAGTCTGTGGATTATCTTTAAAAAGAGTTTAAAATTCTAAGATGCGTATTATACGCCATTGCGGATTGTCTGCCCCCCCCCGAAAACTTTTAAGAAACGAATTTACTACAAAATTCAATAACAGATGGCTTCAGAAAAACGCATCTTCTAATTACCATTAAAAAGTTTTTACTAAACTGTAAATACTTTTTAAATATTCTGTTTAAAAAAAAGTACCTATATTATTTTTTGTTAGAGTGAAAAAAATATCGAGTAGCACACATAATTGTATAATGCATTTTCGCATTAATACTGTCCCAGTTTCAAAACATGGTGTTTTAATTGCCATGCTGAAACTCAATTATTTCTAATCTCTGTAACTGGAAACTTGAAACATTTTCCCTCTGCACTTTATTCACAATCCATCCATCCATAAATAAGCAGCTTGTGTTAACACACAAAGGTGGCTTATCAGCAAAATCATTTGGGGAGGGGAATTAGTCAGACATCGCAATGGATCAGAGTGGATAAGAAAAACAAAGCTGGAGCGTCCAGTTAAAACCAATAAAAATAATTTTCCCTTGTTAGTGCTGTTTATTATATTTTTTATTTTATGACAGATGTCTCTATAAATATTCAGGATCGGCTAATGACGGCACTGGGCCTTGTGCTGTGCCTGAGTTTTAGAAAATAAGCTATTTAAAGTAAAATTAATATTTTTATTCCTACCAGAAAAGGGACAATTCGGCAGTCTTCTCTTTTGCTGTACAGTGCATGTGAAAATGTAACTAAAAATCAAATGTTTTTGAAACATATGGATAGAAGTAAGTGAAGTTACTTCCAGAAATATTTAATGAGCATGCACCGTGGGCCGTGCAGAGCCTAGTGCCAGCCCCGTATGTTTATTTGCATGAGTACTAAGTGAATTTATATCCGATGTTCCCATATTGACTGTGGATTATACGGCATAGGTACTATCTGTAAACATTTTTTTTTTCTTCACTATAAAAGGTGCATGTGGATTATATGTCGCCACGGATAATAGGCAGGAAAATACAGTAGTTAAAATAAAATACTATGTACTTACACAAAATATCAAAAACAAATCGCCTCAACCAGTGAACTTTTTTCCGCTACTTTCTATTTTGATGTGTGTTATTCTCCCCTTTGGTGCTCACTGATGATGTTACATGATTTTTCTATTAGAAAGGAGAGCAAATGAATTCCAAGTCATAAAACACCTCCCCCCCTCTCTTGAACTCGTTCCTCAATCAACATTGTTCTGTGGAAATGCTGTTACGTGTACAGAGAAGACAGAAATCATCTTTCTTGGATGGAGAAGGAAGTTTATAGGTTTGAAGATGTAGGTATTGATAAATAATTTTTTTTAAATTAATAAAAATAAAAAATAGTGTATATTGTTATGGTCATACAAAGCAGGTAAGAATATATATACACATATATATAAACTCTCAAAAATATTTTTAAAAAAATCATAAAATATATATTGATATGTTTTATACAAAAAAATGTATAAAAAAACGCAAAAAAAAAAAACCTGTGGAATTGTTGATTACTGGTGCTAATTCTATTTGAGGTGTAATTTTTATTTTTTACTCTGTTGTACCAAATACAAGCCTTACTACGTGCAAATGTAGATATATATCATAGAATAATATTAGCACTAATTACAATTAATATATGTAATAATATTATTATTATAAGTAATATTACTATTAATTTCAATAGCTTCCTCCTTAATTCTTTATTTACCATCTTTCTTTAGTACTTCTTAGCTATTAAAGCTTGTACTATGTTGCTCATAGGTTAGCTATACTAGACTAATTGTTTTTTTCCCTATTTTTCTTTCTTTTATTTTTATCTTTTCCCCTCCCATTTTCTTGATAAATTTTGGTAGCAATTTTGCTTTTTACCCCTTGGCTCTAGCTGTTTTATTTATATCACTTAATTTTCTCTGTTGGCATCGATTTTTAGTATTAGCTACATCACTGAACTTCAACCTCCATGTTTGGTTCACTTCCACATTGGTTCTTTTCTTATAGCTATGGTCGTATCCCCAGGTTAAGTAAAACGACTCTTTTTGTCAGGTAACCTGCAGAAACCTAGCTATTTTTGATTTTCTTTTAAATTGAAATGTGAGTATGGTGGTACTTGATAATGGAGTACTCTATTTCAATTTTCCATTCCATCTCTACATCATTGTTTGGATTCACGAAGTTAGGCTTAAGCCCACATATTTTCACCTGGCCTGTTTTCCCACTTCTCTTTAGCTTTGATAGCTTTGTTTTTTATTTACAATATTTATGGCCACTGGATTTCCAATTTTTATTCTTGATTCCAGTTTTTTTAATTGTTATTGTGTGCTATCACTTGCTCGATGAATTACTTGGGATCCCAAACTACGTAAGTTAAGCTATTTTATATTATATATATATACACACACACAACTTGAAACTGTACTATTTCATGCATTTGAATTTTGGTTTGCTTTTTTAATTCACCAGGAAAATATTATTGTTTGTTTTTATTTAATTAAAAAAAGAAAATTCGTAAAGAGTATTTTTGGAAAAGTTTTTTTTTTTAAAATTTTGAATATTTTGATAATACATTTTTTAAAGACCGATTTTTAGGTCTATTTTTATTTAATTTTGGTAGCATGGTTATTTTTTTATGCTGCTTAGAACTGTAAAAATTAAAAGAAATAACTGCTATAACTGGCAGAACCCAAACCGATTTAACTAACTCCGATAATAATGGGATAATGAATAGCACAATCGATAGTAGCTCCCAGACTTTGAATAATACTACCCCTGAACAAAAGGGGGATACACTCCGAAAGTAATTGTGTAAGCACAGAAATAAGAGAAATGATTTCTTTTTACCCCCAAGGTGGGATGAAATGAGATAAAAGGAACATTTCTCTTCAAAGTATTGAACCCAAACTACAGCTCTTGGACGATTGGAAGGTTCAGAACTTATCAAAATTTTTAAAAGGTGATGACTTAACTGCTTTAGTTGACACATTCAGAATTGGATAGAACTTAAAAGATACTTTGCTGGAGATGTTTTTTTGCTACTGATAATGTTGATTTATCAGAGTTATCTAAAAACATATTTTCATTAGAAAGCTGAAATAGGACACAAGTTAGGTTTATCTAAAAAAGTAATTCTTGAAGGCTTAATCAAGGGATTAGGTTCCCATTTAGATTGACAATTGCAGCAAACCCACCTCAGACTAAAACAGAAGGGTTGGTATTGGCAACTAAATTAATTAAAATTAAGAAAGAGAGTAAACAAAACCAAACAACTCGAAGTAATTTTTTCACACCTAGGTTCAATTCTAATAGTAATCAATTTTGACCTTGGAAACTGAGTTATAACCAACAGCACCAATTTAGGCAGTGGCGACCAAGGTCTGACAATGTTTTAGGGAACAGACGTTTTTCTCAGATTCAGTTCAGACAAATTATCATCGGTATTATTAATGCTTACCACTGGAAATAGGTGTGTTCCATAACAGAGAGATTTGGTACAGGTGACAAATCAGAGTCAAGTGATTTCCAATAACTCTTAATAGTGACAAAAGAAATTTAAATTTTGATGAGGAATTAAAGATTCTTTTACAAAAAAAGTATAAATATTTTCAGTAAATAAATATATTGGTAAAATAAGAATGGAACCCCCAAAGAATTATTTTGACTTCAGATTTGCCTGTTAGCCAAAGGGCTTAATCTCTCCAACTGAAGAAAATTGTTAGAGGCAAGAATAATCAAAGAAAGTCATAGCCCAAATTCGGCTCCTGTCACTTTAGCTAAAAAGCATGATGAAGGAAAAACAAGACTGCATCAATTTTTGAAAATTAAATTTAAGGATATTGAAAAAGTAGCGTTTGCGACCCCTTTTGGGTTATATGAATGGACTAGGCTTCCCTTTAGATTAAAAAATGTGCCTGCTATCTTTAATAGAACTATTAGGAGAATTTTAAATAAGTATAAAATTATTTGATTGAAAGTAGTAGGAAGGACTTTCTTTAAAATTTTAAAAACTACACAATAAAATCCTTCAGTAGCAGCTTTCGGTGGCATGCCACCACCTTCTTCAGCCATCGGCATTTCTTGCTTGCACTGACCTCTTCCCCATTGTCTTGCCACATCCCGGATCGATCTGCACATGTGTCATGTCATTAACCGCGCCATCTGTAGTTAGAATCCGAAGTGCCTCCATTTTTAATACGTAATTGATATTTTTATAGTTGGCAAGTTTTTTGATTTCATTAAAATCAGTTTCAGTGGGTTGTTCTTGGGCTATTTTAGAGAGAACTGTGTTGGGTTTATTAAATTTAATATCGTTAAAGTGTTCCTTTTTTTTTTTCTTTCTTTAATTTTCCTTTTAGTCATTCCTATGTAGCAACCAGATTTATTTGAATTATTAAAGGTAAAATTTATTTTACATATCCTGCCTCTCTAAAATAGCCCAAGAACACCCATTGAAATTGATTTTAATGAAATCAAAAAAACCCGCTGACTACAAAAATATCAATTACACACTAAAAATGGAGGCACTTCAGATCCTAACTACAGATGGTGCAGTTAATGACATGACACATGCACAGATCGATCCGAGTTGGGGCGAGACGATGAGGAAGAGATCAGTGCAGCAAGAAATGGCGATGACTGAAGAAGGTGGTGGCATGCCGCCGAAAGCTGCTACCGAAGGATTTTATTGTGAAGATTTGTACCTTTTAAAGTATAAAATTAATTTGGCATCTCACTATTTCGACATCATAATTTTTTCAAAATCAAAGTAAAAACATCTTGATCATCTAAACCAAATGTTTCAAAATGTCAATAAAGAAAATATCAAACTGAAATTAGCTAAGTGTACTTTTTTGCAACAACAAATAAATTTTTTAGGTTATATTAATGAAGGAACAATTTCTGATAATGTCAACACTGGAAAAATGAAGAACTTACAACCACCAAGCAGTGTAAAGGAACTCTAAAGATTCTTGGGTGCAGTTAATACTTTGATTTTACAACTCTACGATATAAACAAAGTCTCATTTGTTTGTGGATGCTAGTAAAAAACAAACTGGATTGGTTTTGAAACATGAAGATGAAAAAGGTATTTTATACCCAATAGCTTATTATTCTTGCGTTCTAAAAAAAATATGAAGACAATTATTCCATAAAATAACTTGAATGTCTCGCCATTGTTGATATCTCAGACAAATTTTATCATTACCTTCATGGAAAAAAATTCATTATTCACACTGATCATGCAGCTCTAGTTTGGTTAAAATCTGTTAAAAATAAGTATGTTTTATTACGAGATAAAATATAAAAAAGGTACAGCAAAAATTGAGGCCGATATGCTTTCTCGAAATCCTGTTTCAGAATCCATCCAAGTTTTTCATTTACTAGAACGACAAGAAATAATTAATTCTCAAAATAAAGACAAAGTTCAAGGATCTCGCTATATGATATTAGGTGATGCGTGATTTATGTTAAAACATTTTCATTAAGATGAGATATTACGTAAAGCTCATGAGGAATTCAGACACGCCAGAGAAATAAGAAAGTACAATTAATCACACCAGTATTATTGGCCCAAGATTATGGAACATATAAATAATTATGTAAAACATTGCCACACTTGTCAAATTAATAAGAAGCAGAAAAGGTCTGGATTGCTGCAAGAGGTTGCCCCGACAGACCGACCTTCCAAATGCTTAAGCTTGGGCACGGTAGGAGGATTTAATTATAACTCCACAAAAAAGTACCTGCATTTAATAATTGACCATGCCATGCTGTATGCTTGTGCTTTTCCATCAAAAAGTGTAACTATAGACTTACACTAATTATTTAAAACAGATCTTCCTAATTCAAACTCCAAAAAATTATTAACAGACCGAAATGCAGCTTTCACTTCATCTAAATTCAGAAGATTTTTAGAACGTAACAATGTTAAACAGTTGCTTAACCACCGCATAGGAGTATAGGACCACTTTGTATAGAAATGTATGGTCAAAAGTGAAGCATCGAAGCACAAACACAGGAAAGAATAAATGATAAGAAAAGTGTTTTATTTTCATAACCTTATTTACAAGTGGAAATTAATTTACAATAAATGTTCAAAATTGCGTCCATCAGCATTGATACATGCTTGACAGCATCAGGGCAGCAATAGACAAACACTTTCAAAGATACCAGGAATTTCACTCACATGTGCAGCAGCTATGGATACTCAAGCAATGAGATCTTCATTGGAGTCTACTGGAGTGGCATAAACGTCATTCTTCAAATGTCCCCATTAAAAGAAATCGAGGGGCATCAAATTGGGAGACTGGGGTGGCCAAGAGATTGATCCATCACGTCCAATCCATCGCATGCCAAATGTCGCATTCAAGTACTGATGAACATCTAGGGTGAAGTGGGCTGGCACCCCATCATGCTGAAACTACATGCGCTTTCTAATGGTGAATGGACGAAAACTGAAACAAGAATGGCCTTGCTTCTCAAAATCAATGGCGACTGGCCATCTACTGGCAGCGGAAGCAACTACTAACTCTTTTTCTCCTGCATTTGTTCTTTCCTGTGTTTGTGCTTCGACACTTCACTTTTGACCACACATTCCTGTACAAAATGTGATTGTTACAATGTCCTATACCAGCTTTCAAAGTTTGTACTATGAATTAGCAGTCACCCTGTATATATAGGCTGATTCAAAATAGACATTGAAAAGAAATTATCTCTTCAGCTTAACATTAATATTTTATCTCGTAATGAAACATACATTCAGTGAAAAATTTTTATCAAAAAGAGAGCAGCTTTCAGATAGGGTCCCTCATTTCCATTACTTAAATTTAGAAAAATGTTGCTCTTTGTCTAAAAATTAATTTTAAAATCTCATGTCTCTAAATAAAACAGAGATATTTAATGTTAAAAATGACAATTTTTAGTATTTAGGGTGTTTGGGTGAGAAAAAGGAGGAGGCTGGAAGATTTAGAAAATACATGAAAAGACAGTGAAAAATCTAGAAAAAGATTATTTGTAATTTAAGAGAGCAATTCCACTTGCCATGAATGTGTTTGTTTCAGAACCTTTTACCAATGTATCCCCTCAAAAGACATACAAAGGTTAAATCAGTCATTTAACTTGACCCTTCAAATGAAATTCATAGCCAAAAAATTACTGAACTGTGAAAAAATGGGAGGTTGATGGAGCAAAATTGGGGCCATTCAGGTTTTTTAGTTAAATTAGCTTTTATTTATTTTGTAAAAAATGTAACTGTATCTTAATGCTTAGTTTGCACTTATTTCTCTAAAGCAAATTTAAGGACTTTTTCAGTGCCTTGATTTTCTAAAATGAAATTCAAGTTTTTCGGGGACTGTGTGAACTTTGCACTGGTTTTCATAAAATCAGCACTACTGGTGACTTCATCTAACAAGTAGTTTAACAAATGCCTTTCTATAGCACACTAAATAGCTTTTGAATAAGGAAAGAGGAAAAAAGGAAATTCAACTTTAAAGGGAAATTATCAAATGTAATTTGTTTCCAGCAAATGTGTCTGAAAAATTTTCCTGGTGTTTTGGGAGGAACTAAAATTTCAATTTTATCTCTCTTAAAAAAAAAAAATAATAAGGTTCCTTAGTTTTTCCCGATTTTCTTTGGTCTGTATGAATTCTGCATACTTTCACTGGAAATAAAGTATACATTAAATAATGTTCAAAGAATGCAAAACTTGTATATTATCTACTTACTAAATCTAGAACTAGGGTGAATTCAGGACTGCTCCTTGTTTTCAATGGTAAAGCTGGACCACAAGCTCTCATATCAGGTGTAAGAGGTGGTAAGTGCTTGATGAAAAAATACCTTTTAGGGGAAAGAAAAATGATTTTGTGAAAGTTTTAACATGAATATTTACCTTGAAGAAAGTAAAACAATGGCACAGTATTAATCAAAGCTCAAAAATAAAGCAATAAAGGTTTTCTTAATGAGGTTGAATCTACTTATAAAATGGAAAATTAGAAATAAAGCTAATAAGTCCAATGTAAACCTCAGTCTGGTATCCATCTCGAAACTATTCTCACTGCATACAATTTTTATTATCAATGGCTAAAATGTCAGATAGTAACTATTATTATTTCATGACTGCATTGGTAGAAATAAAACATATAGGGTTCCCACTCATATCTTGATATAAAAAATAAGGCTTTTTAAGGTTATTTTAAAAAATTTCAAGGACAATAATCGAAGACACATTCCAATGCGATTATCTTGTACATCTTAATACTGTATTTCATGTCTTTTAAAGTATTAATCCTTCCTTCTCACTCTCGTGATATTTCTGGGTTGGAGAGTTCAAAAATTATGCACCCGAAAGATTAGAGCATTTCAATTCTTATGCACAGAAATTTTTTTATATCAAAATGTCTACAACCTTGAAATGAATGCACATATTGTATACACACTTATTTTCATACTTCTTGAATAAAAATAAGTACTTTTTATGACTGTTTTCTTGAAAATAATATGAAGGAGTTAAATTGTATTCGAGTTTAAAACAATCATTGTGTTTTAATCATAATTATGTTATGCATTTACAGGGTGTCTACCAAATTTCTGAAAGTCAATTTCCTGACTTTTGGGAGGTCCCGGGGGAAAAAAAAAATTCCTGACCAGTGCATTTTACTTTGGGAAATTGCACAATGCCCCCTCCCTTGTCTTTATATTTTGTACAACTTCTTGAAATCAATTTTAACTGAAGTATAGGATTAAGCTTTTATCAATTGAGAAACAGAAGTAGTTGCACTTTCTGATAGAATTAACTGTTTTTGGAAATACGGTCCTAAGCCATAGTTACCGAATAAGCTAATTTGTCTTTTACCCTCCCGTCACGATTGATAAGCCCCCATTTTCCCCTCCTTATACAAAAACATCGCTTGATGCTTTCGCGGTCCGAAAAAATGCATTGCAGTTGCTTTCAGTTTCCAGCCTGACAATTAGAGAGAAAACGTAAAAAAAAAAAAAAAAAAAAAAAAAAAAAGATTCTTTGTGAATTTTCCAGACTTATTTTCCAATTTCCCGTTTTTTTCCAGACTTTCAAGACACATTTTTCGATTCCCGGCATTTTTTAGACTTACCGGTGCGGTAGACACCCTGATTTATCTCATATCACTTTTTTTCCCTCTCCCCTTTCTTGTCTATGATCATATTTTCCCTCCCTCCCCAAGTGCGGTGCACAGAATTCAACAGGAGAAGAAAGGTGATTGCTGTGCCTGAAAGAATAAAATATTATATTATTTCTTGATCAGGTAGCTGACATTTTTAAAACTGCATTTATTTATATTATCTGTATTAGTCAAGACTATGCAAGCGTAAAATTGCTTTTATCGTTCTTTTATACATTTATGCATAGCATTTCTTATAAAATATGCTAATTTTAAAATTGCAATTTTTTAAAATTTAGTTTTGCTTAAATTTTAGTCGTTTCGCACCTAATTATCAAGTAAAACTTTATTACTGCATAAAATTTTACAGTTATCAAACAAGGTTTTGTTGTTAACATGAAGCAAATACAGAAAAGGAAAGATAGCATTACATGCCAATGTTCCAAAAATGGAACATCCAAGAAATCAGTGAAGGAAACTTTTTAATGCCATTTTTTTTTGTTTTTTAGTCATTATGGGTGTATGCTAATGTAATTTTGATGAATTAATTTTATCTTTTATTCCTGGATCATAGTGTGGCCTTTAAATGGTTAATATAGCCTTTAGAAGGACTTTCTAGGGCGATCTGCCAAGGATGGTTGCCTTGGTAGGAGGACTTTGCCGTGTGGGAACCCACCCTTAAGATATTTAACAAAAATCCACTATACTGAGAATTGTTAAATAGATTTTATGAAAAATTTATTTAACAATTTTATGGAAAAGACAGGTGACTTCTGAATGTTACTTGATATATAATTTGATTTTAGCTCTTAAATAAAAAAAAATACGTTTAATTACGAGTATGCATTCACAGTTTTTACACTAATTTTCCTTTTACAAAAGACAGTTTTATACACGAGACTAAGTCCCCCACATACATACATTTTTAAGACAATACATACTTAAATACTTAACAAAAGAAATCAATTTAAAAAAATTACACTGTAAAATATGAGCACAGTTGATAAAATTCTTAGTTTGAATTTTGTAATCTTAAATAAGATCTCAGCACATGGTGGCCTTTGGAGCTTTCCAAAGGATATTTTTTTTTTCTTTGCAGGAGTGTTAAACAGTAATATGCCTTTTAACATGCTAGCAGGAAGTTGCTCAGAATATCAAACATGCATGTATTAAGACAGCGTTTCCCATCCACTAGTCCACAAGACACTATTGCAGGTTCACATATGGCAAATTTATGAAAAATTAATCAGTAACAAATATTGTTCTAAAATTTATATTTGATTAACAAAGGATTAAATTTTAAAAAAGCATGTTTGCACATTATTTATTATTTTCGACTGACAATGGACTGCAAAGTATTTTTTCTTTTTTTGGTCCTAAGATGTAAAAAAGTTGGGAAATAGTGTATTAAGATCAGACAAATTCATGCCTTTCATATTTTTGCTAATAGACATCATTAATAACTGATACTTGTTAAACCCACAGTAAAAGGAGTGTTTTCTTTTCATTTCTTTTCGTAAATAAATGCATTTTCTTTCAGTTAAAAAATACCCGATTTTCAGCAAATTTATGGTTTGCAAAAGTCTTAAAAGTGACACTTAACAATCATTACAATAATTAAAATTCTAACATTGGAGGTCTAAACCACACAGTGGCTCGGGCCTTAGTAGTGGCAAATGCCTGCCCATTGGAGAAAATTTTTTTTACTAATGCTATAGTAACAAGAATTTAATTTTGTACTAGATATACTCTAAAACAGATTTGCAGATATTAAAATACGCACGGATCAAAAGTGCTTTCCCAGTCTTCAGCAACTTCAGCCTCTTCAGGTGATGGATAATCTACATTGTATGACAGACTGGAACTGATTAACTGTTCTGATAGTACTGTCTGGCTATTGCTGTCCTCAGTTGATTCGTCTAAAAATTAAACACATTATTTAAATAAAATTTTAGACACAGACAAATTGTTCTAGGTTTCTTTGATAATGGAAGAACAGTAATATAAAAATCTTCTGGACTATAGAAGATTGAAAGTTGTACAGTTCACATGCTTTTACTAATTCATAAGGACCCTTCCAATCGTTTGTAAAATCTTTTTTCACAGAAGTATACTTGGGACCTCTTGCTAGTTTGTAAAATCACAAGTGTTCATAAAAACAAGCATTGACTGTAGCCTGTTTGGAGAATCTAAGTTCTAAAATAGTTTTACTTTAAAAGTTTTCCTACCTTTAAGAAAAATCAATGTTTAAATACGCGTTCTAATAAAAACATAGAAACAAGTTCCGGAGAACAGCCTAAATATAAAATTTAATGCCTTCTTTCACAATCTACAGTTTTTAAAGTAGAGTTGAAACAACTATGGCAGATGCAAGGAGGATTATGTGGATTAACCCACCATTGACTTGAATATTAAAATTTTCAAGTTCCCCACCCCAATCTTTCTCCCCAATTCATATATATTAAAAAAGGATTCTGCATGAGTCATTATATGTATCTTAACAATACACTACATTCCTTATGAATTAAAAAACACAATACAGTGAAATCTGAAGAGCGGCTATAGTTGGCACTACTGAAAATGTTTGTTATATGAGGTGACCAGTCTTTGGAGAACTTATTTTTTGATTTCCAGTTTTGGGAACATGGTTACCATTATTTATGGAAGGAATGCTACAGATACAATTTACCTCATAACAATCATTAAAGTTAAATTATTGTCATTAATGTTAAATAAATAAAAAACTTGTGTATAATAACATAAGAACAGATGAAATATTAGATTTAATCAACTTTTATGGTGATATTATTCAAAGTTATTAATTTTCCCACTGTTTTTCATAGCTTTGTATAGTTAGTTTACTAATTATTTAAAAGAGTAGACATTTTACATTACACTTTTTTTCATGACACATATTAAATAATTGTTCTATAGATATGTAATGTATATGTTACGGTAAAAGCCCGAAGTCTGGTAAATCCTAGGTTTTACCCATAAAATCTAACTTTCACCAAAATGGCTTGGTAAGTCTGAAATCCGATTACTTGTAAAACTAAATTTCTAGATTATGACTAGATTGCGATTATACAAAATCTATAATCGATTACGATTACATGAAGTCTGGATGGAACTGTCTAACAATTATTTTTCGAAAAGCTAAAAGAAAAAAAAAGTAAAAAATGTGCAATATTGTTTATGTGTTATGGCAAGTCTGCAACAGGGGCATCTGCCTAGGATTTGAGGTGCCTGGGGCCGAGAACTTTTAAAGTGGTTCAAACAGGTATTTGCACTACAACTGGAGAAAACAGCCCCGAACTCCAGACTGTTAGATTGAGAGCCGCGCAATAGTTCCGAACCAGAGACCTTTACACATCAGCCATCTACCATGTTTAGAGTCATATTAACTCTTCCATGGTGGGGCCACTTATGGAAGGATTTTCTATTCGCTGATATATTGTGTAAAGTGTATCCCAAACAGATTTTTAATTGATAATATAAATAATTGTAAAAGTGATGAAAATTAGCTATGATTTAATAAAAATATGCCCATGGAACTGTCTTACAATTATTTTTCGAAAAGTTACAAGAAATAAATAAAAATGTAATATTTATGCCATTTCACACTGTAAAATTTTGTGTATCAAAATGATCATATATTATTTTCTTTATTGAATGCTGCCTTACCCATATTTTTACAAGTAATGAGAATTTAAATTTACCCACATGGTTAACCAATAATAAGACATCTGAGTAGAGTATTCGCCCTAAGACTGTTAAGAAATACTAATAATAACCAAATTAGAAAGTACAATAAGACTTTGCTAGAAATAAAAAATGTCTGGTCAGATAAATGCAGTACCTCATGCAGGTTGCCATTTATAGTATTACCTTGCTGAATCCTTCTAGCAAACTTTTGTGTTGGTACAGCAGTTTCACAGCTATGATTTGGCTGTTTTCACTTCAGGCAAAATGAGAGGTAAAGAAAAAATCTGCTCAAACTGTTTTCTGTATGGTTCATGCTGTTTTTGAAGGATGCTCCTGTTTTCACTCAGGATAGGAAACAAACACCCAGCTAATTTTTCTTATTTAAAGGAAAGGTCATTCAAAGAAAAAGACCTATACACATCACATTACTGGTTACTGTGCATAGTGGTAGAAGTCTAAAGGATGAATGTTAATTGTATTGATCAGTAAGAGAACTAACAAGGATGGCTTTGTTTTAGTGTAATGACTTTTTAAACTACTATTTTGATGGGAGATATCATCAGACACCTGCGTTTACTAACAGTCAACTGATTACCATCCCTCACTAGCAGTTTTCGACAAAGGGAAGATGTAGTTTCTGTTAGGCAGTCGGGTGCTCTAGGTGTCTACACAAAAGACTATCTATGAAGTATATCACCCTTTGTCCAACCTCTATAGAAAAATTAAGGCGACAATTGATAACCAGAAGTCATTTCTACTAAACTGGAGGTTAGCAGTAATACTAATTCAATTTCCTCTAAATGTAATATGGCTAGTCTTGAGAGCTGACAGTAGAAGTTTTGCTGTATTAAAAATATTGGTAGCAAAAACAAACAAATTAAGGAATTTTTTCAGCATAAAAGCTTAACTTTAATTTCTAACTGAAGGAGTTTGAGCATATCTAGAGACAAAACACTTTTTTAAACAAGTTTGTATTTTTAGTCCAATAATCTACATTGAAGATACCAATTTTCATTATTTCACAGCTTTTTTTCCTTCCCATTTAATTAGAAAAAAAAGACAAGAAATATATATTTGGCATACATAACAAAAACTTTCACTATGAAATTAAAATATTTCAGAAAAAATGAACGTTTTTAATAACCTTGTAAGGTAATATTTTCACATATGAAGTTCATTCCTTTAGTATTGTCTTCAAATGAGAACAAGGGAAGTTCTTCTTCTGTAATTTTATCTTGAACAAAAGTAATAAAAGCAATTAACATTCATTTGAAACAATTTTATCACATCATGCACAATAATATACTAAATCCTGCAAAAGAGTTACTTTTAACAGGATAGTT
This sequence comes from Cheiracanthium punctorium, assembly GCA_038373885.1. Taxonomy (NCBI): domain Eukaryota; kingdom Metazoa; phylum Arthropoda; class Arachnida; order Araneae; family Cheiracanthiidae; genus Cheiracanthium; species Cheiracanthium punctorium. The sequence continues at coordinate 2,010,916 of JAWZYV010014616.1, read as the reverse complement.
TTTTAAATATCAACTAAATATCAAACATAATAAGAAGTTGTAAAGCAATATTTGAACAACAGGTATTGCAAAACAGTATAAGGGCTGATCCTAGCGGAGGGCAAGATGGTGCATGGCAGGGTGGCCAAATGATTATCAACCAACATAGGAAAAATAAAGACGTTATATAAATGAAAAAAAAAAATCTTTGAATGAACGATACCTGAAACCCTAACCAGCATGCTTACGTTTCATACACAAACTGTTTCGAGCTGACTGAGATCACTTTGGCCTAAAATGCTCAAACCACATTACTTCACTGGAATCGGTTTGAGGCAAAAAGCAAGTTCTTTCTTTCATAGCAAATATTCAAATTCTCAAGCAATATTAAAAGCAAAGTGACGGATAGTTAAAATCATTTAAAAACAGGTAAAAACACATTAAAATCCGTATGTAGCACTATCGGTGGCAGCCACCACCTTCTTCAGCATAGGTCTTGGTTCCAAATGGCCAGCTCTCTTCCTCGGCAGGGCGTTCCACCCAAGATCGATCTGCGCATGCGTTAAAGCTTGAGATTAAAAAAATTCCTCAGTGGCCAGTGGCCCTACAAAGTTCAGTGGCCACTTTGATATAGTTAGTGGCCAAAATTTTCCGTACTTACGTAATTTTTGTTTTCGACACCCTTGCTCCCCCCTTCCGATATATGAGACTAATATGAGATTTTTTATTTTGTACATTTAATGATTCAATGCTTTTTTAGTAATAATGCATGGCATGTTCCATATATTACATTCAGAAATAACTAGCTATATTTAAAGAAATCTAAGTACTATGAATTTAAAATTTATTAATTCCTTCTGATTGGCTGCAGCTCCTTGTTAGAATCATCACATGCCTGTGTCCATACAATATATAGGTACCCACATTGAGGAGGCTAAAGGAGCTTAACCCCCCCCCCCCAACCCAAATTAAAAGTGAAAATCTCTTAAAAATAGAGAATTGTAATGAAATTAATGATTTAAAGTATTTTACTTTAAAATTTCTCTTCAGATTAATTCAAACGTATCTTTTATGAAAAATAGTTGGTTATTAAATAAATACAGTGGACTCCCAAAAATCCGCCAACCTGAAATCTGTATGGCTAAGTGATATAGAATATTTTGACATTATTAGAAAGTTGTCACTATTACCAAGTACTTAAAACATGAAGCCTAAGTCAAAAAAAAAAAAAAAAAAAAGTTTTTAAAGGTTTTTTTTTTCTGTTTTACAGAATAAAAATAATTACCATAAAATTTTGAAAGCATTTTTCTTTTTAAAAAAAACTAAAAAACTGGAGGTAAGATAATATATATAGTATTGCAGACCATTTTCTGAACTTATGGTGTGCACATAATAAAGTACTATTTATTTAATTTATCTCTCCTTTCATTCATGGAATTTATGGGGGAAAAAGAAATTGGGACTTAATAAAAGAGGGCCCCAATTTTCTATTAATTTCGATAGTACGCTTCCTCCTAATTTACTAATTTTGAACTTGCAAGAAGCTAACAAACGGTTATTTTACTTAAGGTAGTAGCTCCCCAACCTCCTATTAAAAAAAAACACTAAGCATCTTATCAAATTTTAAGGAAAATCGGATGCATTTTAAGATGGGGAGAATCGTAAGCATGTGCTAACACTCAAGCAGCCCATTTTCAAGGTTTCCACTTTCAAATAATCAAGTGTCAGATTATGTAAAACATTTTTTAACGAATGTTACACATACGAAGGGTTCAATTTACAAAGGTGAATCATATAAAAGAAATAACTTAGGGAGAAATTTTTGCGGAAAAGGGGGGGACCCCTCGCAAAAATAGCCCAGGAACACCCCATAGAAATCAACTTTAACAATAGCCAAAAACTCGCCAATTACAAAAACAGTCATTATGCCCTAAATATGGAAGCCCTACAGATGATAACCACAGATGGCGCTGTGAATGATATGACACATGCGCAGATCGATCTGTTGGAATATGTAAAATAAACTAAATATATTTTATATGTTTAGCTAAATTATAGTATATTAAAACTTTATTAAGTCTAAGTATTTTTTAAAAACTTAAAGTTCCCTTAACCCTAAAGTAAAATATCTAGTTTCCCTTCCCCCAATAAGTTTTCTAACCATCCTCACCAAAGTCCTAACAATGCTTTTGTGGTATGTTGTGGAATATAACAGACTTAATTTTATTATGCATATGCTTGTTTTCTTTTATACACAAAAGCTCTAAAATAACATTTACCTTTTAAAATAGTCTTGTAAAATGTTTAACTTATTTAAAACAGCATTTAAATTAAAGGCAGTAGTATTTAAAGTAAAAATAAACTACTTCTAAGTTACTTCCAATCATTATATAAAGTTAAAATAGTCTTAAATTATCATACTAAAATAACTTGCTTCACCATCTGACATACTGTAGATGCAAACAAACCATTAGTTGCCACTTAATAATAACTAAATGTTAATAAAATTATTCCATTGGCTGAAAGCTGTGACATCATCTTTGATGTGTCACCTCATCTAAATAAAACCAGAAATGACTTTAATTTTCTTTCCAAGTTTGGAAAGTATGCAAATTTGAGCTTGTGAAGCATGGGCAGGGTAGTATAAAAGGAGGTGTTAGTTTTGGTTGTCTAGCAGTGCAGTACAGTACAGTGCAGTTCTGAACCCAGTGCAGATGTGTTGTGGCAGGCCTGAAAAAGGCAAATGAAAGGCTGGGCCTTGTTATGTTGTTTTTTGTGGAAGCCCTCTTGTAATGAGTGATGACCTGTTTTTGAGACTAGTGGAAGCCAATTTTTGTTACCAGTAAATGATGAGCTTTGCAAGTAAAATAGAAGTTTTTTTTGTACCTCCCTTTTCTGGCTATCCTGCTCATGCTGGTAATTTTTGAAACAATTTTTCTTGTATTTCTGTCTGAGAGCTGGCCATTTGGAACCAAGACCAATGCTGAAGAAGGTGGTGGCTGCCACCGATAGTGCTACATACAGATTTTAATGTGTTTTTACCTGTTTTTAAATGATCTCAAGCAATACTTAGCTAAACTGGATGCAAAGATATAACCACCTAGTGCAAAAATACAAGCAACAGAAGAGCCAAAAGGCAGTTTGAATTCACCTGCCTGATAGCATAATTTTTCCATCAAATTGAGATAGTGGTTTTGGAGACATGGAAGAATATCTGATCTCGCAGAAGCTCATCCAAAGAAAATACAACATTTGGTTTTACTGTTAGGCTAGTGATGATGATTACCTGGCCTTCCAATTTAACCCTGAATCTATTTGTTATCTCTGGTTATAGTTAGGCAATGAATGACAAAAACCGATTAATGCAATAAAAAAAAATTATGAAAAAATTAATAAGCATAAGCTATAAATTTGATGACTGGTTTTATGAACAGTTAACACATCTTTTTCAAAAGAGTATAGGTCAACAAATTTGAAGGAGTCAAGTAATATTATGATTGATGAACTTTTAGAAAATCTAATCCTTAAAAAAAAAAAGTCAAAATTCACTAATGCTCTTTTTTGGTTAGGAGGAGGGGTCGACATGATTAGAAAGAAGTCTATTTAAAACAATCTACTCTAATAGAACATCGTGATGTAAGCTGATTCAATGAAGTATTTGGTAGTGATTTTTCAAAGGAATGGTTACAATGAATAGATTTTTCTTTTTTTCTTCTTCTACAATTTTAATTTAATGGTACTCCTAAGTAGCGACAGTAGATAAAAGGTTAACTTCTAGAATTATTGAACTTTAAATTGAGACGGAATCTATGTCTGTAAATGAAAATTTTAAACTTCCTACAAGTGAAACTGGTAGACGATTCAGTTATTTGTTTTTTTTCAAGGTATTGAAAAAATGGTGAAAAGTTAGATGAACTTGGCTTTTATATTTTGTTTCATTAGATGCCGCATTATGTCTTTGGAGGGTCAGGAGGAGAAAATATTCAGTTTATTAGTCTTGGTTATAGGGACTGGCAACACTACTCTATTTTTCTAGACACGAGAATAGTGGAAAATACATAAAATGTGTTAAAACCTCTTGGGAGCTGAAAACACAGCTTATTTTCTTTAGAAAAGAAATGATCGAGAGCAATTACCGTACAAAAGATTGCTATTGAGCAATTTTTGGCTAGCCAGAACTTCGCTTTTAGATATAGTAGTTCAAACCTATAAGTCCAACATAGATTTAGCAGAAGCATTAAGAAATTTAAAAACATATTTAATTTAGAAAAGAAATGACGAAAGTTTTGCCACATATGTTAATCAATCATTTATTATTGCACAGGAAATTAGCTCAGAGTCTGAATTTCCTGAAAGAAAAAAAACCTTGTGTATGTTTCACTACGAGTCACAGACTCTAAAAAAGGGGGTTAAGATAATTTTTTTTCTTCAAATTTTGGATATTTCTATCAATTCAGTAGGTGAACATTTTGATTTGTTAGAAAGCTGTTTCTCAATCTCAGTTTCTCACTCATGTTTAATTCTGAAGACAGCAACAATTTGAAAAAAAAAAAAAAAAAAAGCTGTGTGGATTTGGACATTAAACTTCAGGAGAATTATAGAATAGAAAGAAATGGTATAGACTTGCACAATAAACTATTATGTTGATTTAGTTAAAATCATATACGGAGATACCTTAGTATAGATTCAAAAACATAAATAAAAGCCTTAAAACTCCGTTAAAAGGTTAAAAACAAACCATTAGTGTTTTCGGCAGCTAGGCCGCTGCCATCTTCAGAACAGTTCTGAAGATGGCAGCGGCCTAGTGCTGCCGAAAGCACTAATGGTTTGTTTTTAACCTTTTAACGGAGTTTTAAGGCTTTTAAATCTAAACTATTATGTTTTTGAGATTTATTTCCCAACATTTGCTGGTTAAAGTGATTAGAAATTTTGAATCATATATTAAGTCAGGATTTAACACCAATTTTTTCCAATTTATCTATAGCACTCTGAATATTTTTGCCTTACCAATCAGTGTTGCTTTAGTTGAAAGAAGCCTTTCAAAATTCTGATTAAAAATTACCCAAGATAAAAAATCTCACAAGAAAGGCTAACGAATGAGACTAACTTTAATTGAGAGTGATATCTGTGAGGTACTAGACATTACAAATATTATAGATGAATTTGCCTGTAAGAAAGCTCAAAAGATCTTGTTATAATTTTTTGAAAGATCAGAAATATTTATTGTAGATTTGTATTTTTCTGAAAATAAAATGTGTACTTTAGCATGTTTCTCTCTTTGATTTTCATCCATTCCATACTTATATTTAGATGATTTTTTAAAATGTTAATAGTAATTTACTTAAACATTTAAAGCACAAGGTTTGTTTGTTTGCCAGGAGAGGACAGCTCGTGTCACTGAATGTGTCATTTAAAGCTACATATACGTCCTTCCCGGAATTTCCCGCCACAATTTGGAAACTCATTAGAAGATGGGGGACTGCTGAACATTGGTACCCCTCGGAAACTGCTAGCGACCGCTGAGAGGATTTTGGAACCACGGATTTAATGTGCATGTACATGGTAAGCACAAGGTTTGTAAAAGGGGCAGACAATTTTAATTTGCACATGGACAGCCGAAAGTCTAGGAGCGCCATGTGATATGCTGGTTCAAAGTTATTGAGCCAATGCAGAAGCTGGGAGAAAAGTGAAAGTAAAATTGAAACTTTGAAGGTGAAAAATCTCACAAGATACATCATTTAATAGTCCCTACTTATTATGAATTTCACAAAGAAAAAAGTGCTACAAAAGCATGTCAATCTCTCTGTTCTGCCTTCAGGGAGGAAATTGTATTGAGAATGTACAAAGTTTTCTTTTGATATTAAAAAAAAAAAAAAATGTGATTTTGATGTTAACAATAGAGAACACAGCAACATTCCACTGAAAATTAGTCATGAGGATTAGCATCAAATGCAAAAAGAATCTTAACAATTAGGAGTATCACACACACACACAAAAAAAAATTAGTTGTTTACACACACTGAGAAAGACTCAGAGGGCTTACTGCCTTCCGAGTCTTTCTCAGTGTGTGTAAACAACTAATTTTTTTTTTTTTTACTAGATGGGAAACATGTTCTACAACGCTTGCATAATGTAGCTGCAGACACTGTTCTTTTAAGAAAGAGGAGATGTGTACAAGTACCTTCCAATTATGAGTTGGGGTTTCTAATACACATTCATTGAGAATTATGAACTTTGTTTTGATATTAAATAAATGTTACATGAATCAACAAGATTCAAGAACTTCTTTAAACTTTGGGTTCCAAGGAGTTTAGATTGATTACAAAGTGTTTTTTGCTATATTCTGGGTCCTTTTCAATAGTTTGGAACATAAGTTTAACACAGAGATTTGAAGTGGGTTCTTAAGAACATAAGTCTAAAAATGTGGGTCCTCAGGACCTAGTGATTTCTAAGAAACGGGTCCTTTTTGGAAAAAATTGGTAAAAATATATGCTAAAGACTAGTAGGTTTCCTTTATGAGCCAGATTGTTGTGAATCCTAAAACAAGGATCATAAATATAAAATATATTTACCTTCAAGCAAACGATAAATTGGTGAAAATATGTACACTCCATCATTATCTACCAATTTATAGCCAGAGTTCTCTGATAGGGGAGAAGCAACTAGTTCTGAAAGAAAAAAAAGATTGAAATTATTGAAAACAATGCACAGTTAAACTTACTACTAACAGTTATTGCGAATCTCTTTTAAAATTTATTAGACAAGTTACACCAAATATTCAAATATGAGATTTTTTATACATATACAATTATAATTCCAACAACATAATGCTCATAAATAATGAAGAATTTACTTACCTGTACTCAGAGGTTTATCCACTTCTTGTACTTTGCATTTTTGAAATGGTGCTTCAAGTTTGCAGCAAATTTTTTTATTAGTTTTCATAGTTCTTTTTCTTATTGAATCCTGAAAAGGTATAGATATATATTTTAAAAGAATAAACAGCTTTAATGAACAAAGTAGCAATTAAGAAAACATTTTATTGACTTCTATAAATGAATCTATGTTTTTATACTGCAGTAAAACCTTGCTAATCTAAATTAATAATAGTTTTGAAAAATAAAAAAAAACACAAAGTAGTCTTTGTAAAGAAAAAGGTATGTATTACAAAATAAAAAATATTCTTTCAGCATGCATGATTTTAAAAATTGAGCATAGGTGGTTTTGCTGCCTATGGAGAATTTTTTTTTTTTGAAAAGTTAAACTCTCACCCTCTAGTTTGGTGACATTATGAGAGTTAATGCCTCTGTTAAAATATTAGATCATTTAAAGGTTATTTAGAGGTAGCTCAAAGGCTTTAAAGTTTCAGCCTTTAGTATACATGAAAAACAACATGTTTTCTGTATAAGAATTTACATTTCAATTGGTATAGCAATAATATGTGGTTATAAAATATATATTTGTTTTAGTGACAACAAGTTTACTATCATTTAAGTTTCTGACAAGGATTAGTCCTTGTCTGGAACTCACATAACAACTTCTCGAACTCTAAATAATTTTTACTCCAACTCCAAATAATAACTTCTACTACAACTCAAAATAATGTTATTGCAGCAACTGTACACAGTTTAGGCCTTAAAGTTGATGACTACAATATATCAAGAAGCAAGAATATCTTACCGAAAGGAAATGCGGAAAATTAAAAGATGATTTTAGTGCATCAAATCCTGATATAAGTTTCGTGGTACACTGGGATGGGAAATTACTTCCAGGGATTTCTTGCAGTGGCACAGAGAAAATAGATAGGCTTTCAATCTTAGTTATAGAAGGTGGATTAGAAAAGTTACTTGTTGTCCCTGAAATCCCAAATGGCACAGGTGAAGCAATAGCAGCAGTAACAGTGAAAACCTTAGAAGAATGGAAATTAACTGAGCAAGTCAAGGGATTATGCTTTGATACTACATCAAACAACACTGGCATAAATTCTGGAGCTTGCACTCTCATTGAAAAACATATAGGAAGAAACCTGTTGTACTTTGCATGTCCAACATCATATCCATGAAATTATTCTTGCAGATGTATTCACTTTGCGTTTTGGGCCATCATCTGGACCAATTGTTCGTTTTAAAAGGTTTAAAGAATATTGGAACTTCATTGATCAAGAAAAGTTTGAAACATAAAACTAATGAGATTGGTCAAAGAATGATTGCTGCTGAACTGCAAGAGCTGAAGAAAAATGCTATAGAATTTGCCTTTACAACTTTACGAAATGAGAAGCAACCCCACGATGACTACAGAGAATTTCTTGAATTAGTATTGATCTTTTCAGGCTAAATTCCTCCTAAAGGTATTCACTTCAGAGCTCCGGATGCCATCCATCATGCACAGTGGATGGCAAAGATTATTTACTCTTTGAAGATATGGCTATTTCATCAACAGTTTAAACTAATGCCAAGACAGAAGAATGTTTTGATAGAGTTTAACCTGTTTGTAGAACCTTTATATATGAAGCACTGGTTTACTGCTACTATTGCAACAGAAGCTCCTGTTCATGATCTGCAGTTTTTGGTAAAACTTCACAAATATGCAGAATTCAACAAAAATGTTGCAAGCAAGGCAACAACTGCAATAAAACAACATCTTTGGTACCTAATAGAAGAACTGGTTGGGCTCAGTTTGTTTTCTAACAATGTGTCTGCAGAAACAAAAGTGAGCATGGTTCAAGGTTTAAAAAAAGAAATGACACAAAAGCAATTGAAACGACTTGATGACAAAACAAATTACATTCACCTAAAATCTTTAGAAGATTTCGTGACAGTGAAGACTCTGATAATCTTCAATTCAATGCAACTTGATACTTCATTCTTAGAAGTAGATCCCTCAGAATGGAAGGGATTAGATTCTTACAAGAAATCCAGAGATATAGTGAAAGGTATTAAAGTAGTTAATGACTATGCTGAAAGAGGTGTCGCTCTTATTACTCAGTTCAATGACAAATTAACCAAAAATGAAGAGCAGAAACAATACCTTTTACAAGTGGTTGAGACCCATAGGAAGCAATTCAAAACCTCTGAGAAGACTACACTGATGAAGTTGGATGCTACCGTGCAGACTGCTCTAATACCAGTACTTCCTAAACCCAATGCAATCAATTTGCAATCCATCCTAATGTGCATTTTAATTTGTTCAGTTCTTTAGTTTTACAGATGGACAACATTACTTGACATTATCGTGGTTGTATTTTTATAGGTAATGTTTCATGATTAAATATAATAAAACTTAACTACTATTCATTAAAAAACTATTAGTTATTACCTTTGATTTACGGATATTTATTTACTGTATTGACTATCATTATAATGCAAAGTTTGACACTAAAATTAGCAAACTTCAAAGTCTTTGAGCTACCTCTAAATAACCTTTAAATGATCTAATATTTTAACAGGCGCATTAACTCACATAATGTCATCAAAGTGGGGGGTGAGAGTTCAACATTGAAAAAAAAATTTTTTTGAAACCACCCTAATGTATGCTTAATAAGTAAATAGTTGCATAGAGTTAGTTTCATTTCTCATTTTCCAAATAACTGAGTGGTTGATTTAAAGGTATGGCTGGTAGCTTTATCCTGATGTAACTTAGCACTATTAAGATAGTTTGGATATAGTGATGGGATGTCTTTTCTTGAAAATAGGTGTGAAAACATTTCTGATAGTAATCTAAGATATGTATGACATTTTTTCCTAATTATTTCTAACTTTCTGTTATAACAGAATACGGTAAAAAAAACACAGTCTTCAGTAAAACTTAGTGTTTTCTCTGAACCAACAGTTTATGTCGTTTTCTCCTGTGTATCAAACTTTTTCTACTGCAGTCAGACAACTATATCAAAGCCTCAATTGCAACTACAGTCGAAACCGTATAAGTGCACAAGATATGAAAACCCTGAACTTCTCCCCTATGCATCTAATGTTTTGTTAACCTGCATAAGTATGAACCTAATAAGGGCATAAACAGCTGGTGCACATTTTTCGCATTAAAAAAAAAAAAAAAAAAAAAAATGTTTTTATAACAAAATTTTGACTGCATAAGTGCACATACATACAAAAACAAACCAAAAAGGAAAGTACAGTTTATCTGAGAAATTTCGATAGTAATTTCTACACTTTTGTTTCCCTCCTGATTTCCCCCAAACCTGGGGCACCAAACTTGAAAATTGTTTCAAACTGCGTGAATTTGTGTTCGCACATCACGTAATAACTGCAAAGGTGAAAAAATGATATTTGGTGAAATGATAGGTGGTCCACTCACCTTAAACTATAAGCATCTAATTTTTAAAAAATCGATCAGATTTCGAAATTTTGCAAAAATAGTTTAAAACTGAGTGAATCTTTGTTCATGCATTATGTAATAACGACTAAAGTGAATATGAAATTTGGTCACGATAGATGGTTGCTCAACATAAAATATAGGTGTCCAATTTTTTAAAGAATTTTATTAGATTTTGAGAAAATTCTCTCAAAATACGTTTATGGTTCTTCCAGCATCATGTAATTGCATGCTGTACAAAATGTATATTCTTCACTCCTTTATCACACACATGAATGCATATATGCGAGTTGCAGTAGTGGTAACCCCGTCCCCCATGAAAAATTTCTGGCTACACCCCTGCCCATACCGTATTATGCAAATGCTAAGTCTTGGATGACAAGCAGTCTTTGGAGTAACATCTTGCTGCAGCTAGATGACAGGCTTGCGAAAGGAAAAAGAAACGCCCTTTCTATTTGCAGATAATGTTGCTTGTCATAAGCTTGAAAATGGAATCAGCTTAAAAAAAAAAAAATCATAATAGAATTTCTGCCTCCAAACACAACACGTGTAATACAGTCGCTAGATTAAGGCATAATTAGGGCTTTCAAGGTTTACTACCGGCAACAAATCGTCCGTAAGCAACCTCTCTTTGAAAAATAACAGTCTTCAGCCAGTTTTTCTAAAACAATTAATGTTTGGGAAGCATTGAACATTATTAAACATTTATGAGATTTAGTGACATCTATTACAATTCAGAATTGTTTCAGAAAGGCTGCACTTTCATTCGAAGAGAAAAATGAAATGTTGGAAGATGAAAGCATACATCTGAAATTTGATATTCCTGAAGATCAGTTTTATGAGTACGTGATGATAGATGAAAATTTAGAGTGTTATGGAGACTTAACAAATGAAGATATTTTCAACAAAATAAACGATAATAATGAAAATACAGAAGAAGGAAGCACTGACGCTTTAATGGTTTTGAGCGATTACTGCTCCTCCAGTAACTTTCATATGAAAAACATTAATGCATTAACTGATTAATTTTTTGAGCATACTTCAAGATATCTTGTACAGAAAAAAATTGATGGACTTCATCAACTGATTATATAACAATGTTTACGTGAGCAGGGGTCAGTCCAGGTTTCTTTCCCAGGGTCCTATTTTTGTGAAATTTTACCTAATTTTGTGAATTTATAATTAATTTTGTGAATTTATACCTAATTTTGTGAATTTTTTCTATTTTTGTGAATCTTTCCTTATTTTGTGAACTTCTTCCAATTTTCTTTTTAATTTTTGAGCAAGAAAGCAATCACGAAATAGAATTGAATATTTTTTAAAAAATTAAAAAGAAAATGGGTATAGTTAGTTCCCTTAAAAAAAAGTTGGCCAAAACTGAATAATTCCTGTTCACCGAACATCCGGGATAGTCAAACCCTAGAACAATATTTAAAAAAAAATTCGATTAAAATTAAAAATATAAAGCTTTAAATCTTTACTTTTAAATGATTAAAAAACAGATTTTATAATAAACGTAGGCCATGGTAGTTTTGATTTTAAATTGCAGGTACTAAACACTTTTATTTACACCCCAAATTCAAACTTTAGTAATTTTTAAATATTACAATGTCTATCAGTTTCGACTAGAAATACTCTAATACTAACGATGTGAAAAATGCAATTTATAAATCTAGTTAAATTTCAACAATTGAAGGGAAAGCAAAAATAAGTTGCAGATAATTACAGATGGGAGAAATTAGCTAACATTTTTAAAAATTAATTTCAACTTGTACCATTAAAGAAAAATTACTTGTCAGTGTACACAGAATATCCCCAAAACACTGACCTGGGGTTTTATTCCTTAAATATTTTTCACAAATATTTTACAGTAAATCACAAATTTATGTTAAAAAAAAAAAAAGGCACAGAATTTTACAGTAATGATTATAATAAATGTTTGAAGATTAAATCTAAATAAATACAAATGTACATTTTTATATGATCTCCAAACAGAAAATTCCCAGTCTGTAAGATGTGCCCATGCATTAATTTAGTTTAAAAAAATTAATTAAGTTATAAATTCTCAGTCTTCTATCAAAAATGATTGGTTCTAGCAAAAAATTGCTCGCTATGGCCCTGCCTATGCCGATAGCATTTCTCTGTAGTGTACCCCTATGACCGCTCTTTAAAATGATATTAAATCCCAATAAAATCACTCCTATGCTTTGTTGTTCACTCCCAAGAATGAAAAAATGCAGTATTACACTATTTCTACCCCCCCCCCTTTTTCCAGCTTTGAGCAGTGATTGACCTATATTTATCCCATTTCACATTCCACAGTGTGGATTCTCGACGGATTAAACAGGGCGCGGCACCCGGCAATGTCCTTTTTCTCCCCTCTATGCCTGGGTATGTCGGTCCGTTTTTCTTTTCTTATTTGCCAAAACTTTTTCTCCTTCCTTACCATACAGTTTTCTTATACAGGAGACAATACAATGAAGTCAAAATTGATGTTTAAACGACCCTTTACAAAACAGGAAGTATAACTGTTCCTTCAAAAAAATCCAATCAGATTTTTTTTTTTTTTTAATGCAACGAGATAAAATGTCCTTTTATAAATAATTGTTTCTGTTTTCTTTTATTTGCGTGATCTGAAAGATGCCTTTGGAATGTTTGTTTTTTCAGCAATGTAAAAGGGCCATCTGGCACATTACGCTTTCAGTTGGGGGGAAAGAAGGGAGTTGAAAATGATTTCACCGTAAGGATGTTATGTTTGATAAGTATGCAGTTGTGAATTAGTAAACAATAAGCTTAGACTTAGCCACGCAATGACGGCAGCTCCCGTTGTTTTGAATTGGATGTTATGCACTCTTGCAAGTTGTTCTTAATCATTGCTTTTAGTGTAATCATTACATGGCCTTTCTACTTCAGATTATTTATAGTTATTACAGATATTTACTAAACATTAGAGAATTACGGATTCTTTTCAAAATGCAAAACGAATTATTGCGAGTTAGAACGTTTGCGCGATTTTGAAACATTGCATTGATCTGAATTTATGTCTGTCTTTTAGAATAAGATTTAGGACTAAGTTAATCATTTTGAGATTGCATCAAACGATTTCTGAACATTTAATACATGGTGCATAAATGTGCCAGTTTGGAAAACAAAGTGCTTTCTTTAATCTCCTCCCAACCTGGCTGCCCTTTTTACATACGCCACTGGCTTTATTCATGAAGAACGTTGTAATTATCCGAGAATGACAGCTGTCATCACCTTTTCTTCTGGCAATGAGCCTTATTAATAGTCTTGATGTTTAATTTTTTGGCATAAACACAACTCACATGAAAAGAAATAATAAATGAGCACTCGCTACTAGTCCGATTTTTATTCCCAGAAAGAGAGCTCCTACATAGCAGGTGAGGGGAACTTAGGAGGAAGAACAAACAAGTGCAGGCGTCTGCTTCAAACTGCAATCGTAGGCGGTGTAATTTACCCCCCTGGCTTAGGGCCTCCAATCAACCTACCTCCCGTCATAATCATCAACATTGTTTACATTTAGGAAGATATTATTGGGTGTCGATCGGCGATCGCTAAATGATAATAATTCCTAAACTCAATTGAAAAGTGCAATAGTTATTTTGTGAAAGGGCCGTTTTGGTCAAACGGAATTTTGTGAAGGGTCCGTTTTTCCGATATTGAATTTTGTGAAGGGTCCGTTTTTCTGATATTGAATTTTGTGAAGGGTCCGTTTTTAACTTGTTGAATTTTGTGAAGGGTCCGTTTTCGGACCCGATTTCGACCTGGACAGACCCCTGGTGAGTATGTTCGAATATTTAATAAATTAGCATTATTCTATTTAATTGATCTATATTTTCATAATAATCAAAATTAAAATTTTTATTTTTTACATTAAACGTTTCTATGTAGTTACACATAATAAACTTGGCTATGTAGTTACTTTTACTCATTATTATACCTTAAGTAGTAATTATAAAATTAACAATCAAAAGCAATTACAGATATACATACACATACATAAGTGCACATAATTCTGTTGCCACATCGATATGCACTTACGTGGTTTCTACTGTACATACTTCCATTTTTCCCTTTCCAAATAACTTTCATACAACAATCTGCACATAGTCATACTCTGATAAAACATGTTTGGCATTAAGGCAGTGAACATTCTGTTTTTTGTTTTGATATATATTATTAGATTAATTATATAAAGATTAATATTAAGAGATATTTAAACATTTTTGGTAGTTATTTAGATAAACTTACTTTTGAGGGGGTTGGATTTCCTTTAAAAATTTGAAAAGCAATTTTATGTGCATGTATGTTTGACGGATACGCATTTTTATTTTAAAAATCTTTTTCACGCTTAAATGTTAACTTTGACATTTCTTTCCTCTTTTATTACTTATGTCACTTATTTTACGTGTAGAAATATTAAAGGCGTGATTTTCAAGTTTTTTTTTCTTTTTTTAAATGACAGAATAACAGTAGTTCTCTTCATAAAGTGCAAAAATATAGTCTTCCAATCAGTGTTTATTTTTTAGAAACATTGAAGCAAAGAATTGTTATGATGCATATGATAATTAAATACTATTTCAAATTGATGCAAGATTTTTTTTTTAAATTCGGTTAAACCTAATTCATCGAGGAAATGAAAATCATTATCAAAATGTGTGAACACCCTATGTATTTTTCCTGGGAGCCTAAAAAAATTTATATTTGAAATATAAAAGTTTCTAATACTCTAAACAGGCAACTCTCCCAGTCAGTTTAGATTAGCAGGCTCTGTATAAATGCTACAGTATTTATACAGAGTATTATATAAATATTCTTTAGTTTATTCTTTGATACTTCAGGTGTGGATTTTATGATTCATAAATATTTTGGCTAATTTTAGTTAATATAACTCTAATCTGAAGTGGTTTTATAGTTCATATATTTAGATCAATAAATGAATAAATATACACCTTATTTTTTCACCTCTTGAAATACAGTAAGTGTTTTTAAATTACTCAAAATTTAGAAGAAATTTCTTATTTATTTTTAAATAACTCTAGAGAGTAATTCTCATGCAAATAGATTTTAGTAAAACTATTCCCAATTATACGTAAAATACTCACTTTAGTATCAGCTTTAAGATTATACTTGTTTGCATTACTTCGTGTGATTCGACTACTCTTGTGCAAAAGGTTCTAGAAAATGGAGGAGAAATAAAAGATCCATATAAGAATATTGATACAGCTTCAGCTAAAGAGTATCTTTAACAGCAACATCTAGATTGTATTAGTAATAACCAGAGACGTAGCCAGGGAGTAGGCCATAAGGGCCTGGACACCCCCCCCCTCTTGAAATTTCAAAATTTTGTCAAGTGGATGCCAATAATCAAGCTTTTTTTGTGAGAAATTCTACCTTTTCCGCCCTCCTTGAAAATTCATATTCGTTACGTCCCTGGTAATAACAATAGCAAAATTAAATAATATTACTAATTTCTAACTAGAATTACATACTTGAAATAAATTATAAAGCAAACATTACAGTCAATCCATGCACTGATTTCAGTTATGAATTGTTGCAACTGTAAGCATTATTGTGCAACTATGCAGTGCATCAAAAATCCAAGATGGCAAACCTTACTCTCCCCACATTAAATAATTACATTAATTCAATGAACACTAACTAATCCAATTAATATTTTCACTGGTTTTATTGAAGGATAACTCACATTGATCAATACCCCAAGTCACATACTATCATTGAATGTTCTGCATCAGCTAACATTCAATGCTAGCATTGCTTTTCTCCATGCTGCTGCAGCATACGAGGATTTTAAGACAAAATTAAAAATTTCAAAAATCAATTACAGAAAGGTGAAATAAGCCACTTATTCAAATGTGCTCAGTATATTTCTCAGACAAAGCACACCTTACTAGGAAAATATATGCAAATCAAACGAATGATTTGATAGTGGAATCTGAAGAAAGGTTTTCTTTAACAAAACAATTTTCAATTAAAGTTTATTGAAAATTTGTTTCTGTAGATCCAGCAAGATGTGCCAATTCATTTGCAAAAGGAAAGTTTTTGAACGACAATGTTAGAGTATTTACAAAAACAATCATAGAGAATGCATTTTACAAGCCTTTTTTTTTTTTTTAAGAATCTTCATCGTCAAAATATAAAAACCATATTGAAGTTGTCCTGTAAGTATGTTTAGAATGAACATACATATGTGTGAGAAACCAGACTTTGTGCAGTTACACGATCATCAGTAATCGATTACAAGAAATGATATGGATTACGATCACTAAGAATTTCTAAAAAGACTATGACTAGTGAATGTTAATTTAGTAAGATAACAGTAATCTTGAAGTTGAAGCAATCAAATATCAAAAGAATTTTTTAAATGTAATTTTATGATAGCATTTTTGTAAAATATTATTTCAGTCATCTATTACAGTCTATTGTAATCAGCACTAAGTCTGGTGCAAACTTTTTCTTTTGGTTCATAAAAAAAAACACTCATGCTTGACTGATAATCATTTGGAAGACAGTTTGAAAACATTAAAGTCAAATATGACTCCTAAATATGATAAACTTGCAACATTCTGATGCAAATGAAAAAATATATAAAGTAAAATGAAAATGGAGTGTTTTCCATTAAGTTCTTGGTTATTGTATTGTTATTATTTTGTTTGTAATTTTTTTTTAAGCATGCAGCGTTCCTTATTAAACTATTGAATGATATTTTGTTTTTGTTTTTCAGTATACAGTCAAGCGCCCGAAATCCGGAATGACCTAAAAACCGGACACTTTTAACATCTTGATTTTTTTTTTTCTCTTTTTTTTTTTTTTACGCCGATACGTTGTTGAATCTATTGCGGACCACGCTACTTAAATTTTCCACTTTGGAATCACATAAATGAACACGTCGCGTAGCGAACACGGCAAGAGAAAGGGCCCGTCTACATGGACGAAAATGCAGAATAAAAACCCGAACTTTCGATGCACTGCTTTCTACTCCGCTTCCCCTACGTAGGGAAAAATGTGGGGTACAAAGATTCCTAGTCCAGTGAAGGGTGAATGCAGGGATGACGTCGCTTTCCCATGATGCACTGCATGTTTTTCCCTATACTCTGCTTTTACCCGGGATTTTCCGTTTTCCCATGTAAACGGGCCTAAAAACCAGTTCTTCGTGGGGGAAAATAGTGGATGCGCCTTCCCTGCTGTTGGAACAAGGGGAACAATATTTCAACCTGTTCAAGGTCGGTTCGATTAGATATTTATTTTTAGATTTCTTTTTAGACATTGGCAACACTGATCGTCTGTTTGATTCTTCTCGCCCATTGGTCAAAACAGCCGCTGTCCATGTACGGGGGCAGGGTCCTGAAGCCATTATATTTTTATTCTCTCTCTTAGGATTGCAGATATCGCACGTGTTATGAAGTTCTCCTAAGTTTTGCGCTTTTTATTTGATTAAGTTGAGTTTTTATTATTAAGTTTATTTGATTGGGTTTTTATTATTAAGTTTATTTGATTTAAGCTATGTCGGAAATCAGGAAGTCGGTTAAGAGAAAGCATGTTTTTCTTAGCATAAAAACCAAAGTCGAAATTCTTTGGAAGATACAGCGTGGTTCTTCAGTCTTGAAGATGTGCGAAGAGTATGGAGTTGGGAAATCTACCATTTACGACTTAATGAAGAAAAAGAAGGAATTGCTAGATTTCTTTGTGGATAGTGACAGCCCTATAGAAATGGGGGAAAGAAAAACGATGCATTCCGTAAAAAATCAAGACCTGGATAAAGTGATGATCGAATGGTTTCGGCAACGACGAAGTGAAAATATTCCTCTCACTGGACCAATGTTGATGCAGCAAGCAAAGATTTTCTATAAGCAGATGAATTTGACAAATTCTTGCGAATATTCGACTGGCTGGTTGAAGCGGTTCAAACAGCGGCATGGAATCAGACAACTGCATGTTTGCGGGGAACGTGGCTCAGCTGATCATGAGGCGGCGGAACAGTTCATAGAAGATTTCAATCTTTTGATAGCTGAGGAAAATTTGACCGCTGATCAAATTTACAATGCGGACGAGACTTCATTGTTTTGGAGATATGTTCCCAGAAAAACTTTGGTGATGGCAGATGAGGAAACCCCAAAAGGACTGAAGGATTCAAAAGAACGGCTCACGGTTCTAGCTTGTGCGAATGCAGCTGGAACGCACAAATGCAAGTTGCTGGTGATTGGTAAAAGTGAGAAGCCTTGTGCTTTCAAAGGCATTAAAACTTTCCCCACCCTATATAAAGCCAACAAAAAAGCTTGGATAACTCAAGCAGTTACGACCGAATGGTTTCAAGAGCATTTTGTTCTGGAAGCTAGAGCCCATTGCAGATCCATCAGTCTTCCGGAAGATGCAAAAATTCTTTTAATTATGGACAATTGCACCGCTCACCCGCCTGGAGATGTGCTTGTGAAGGACAATGTACGGGTTTTGTTCTTGCCCCCTAACTGTACGTCCATACTACAGCCTATGGATCAAGGTGTGCTCTTATCAATGAAGTGCCGTTACAAGAGTGATTTTCTATCTAAAATGTTAGGTTTCGTTAATGAAGGTAACACTATAACCGAATTCGTGAAGCATTTTAATATAAAAGATGCTTTATGGAGTGTAGCCAAAGCATGGAATAGTGTCGGCGAAGACACTTTAAAACATGCATGGCATAATTTGTGGCCAGCTACCTTGTTCACCGAGGACAATAATGAGCTCGAGTTTCCAGGATTTCAGTCATCGGAAAAAAACGTGCTTCAGGTTGAGATCGCAGACCTTTTAGCATATGCCAAAAATGCCTGTGCAAACGGACTGGATCTCAACTATTCAGATATCGAAGAAGTTATGGTGATTAATAACAATGCACCTGTGGTAGGATCGCTCACAGACGATGAAATATGCGAATTAGTTACCCACCAAAATGTAGACAAAAGCAGCGACGAAGAGAGTGAAGATGGGGAAAAAGAAGAAAAAGTTCCCATCAACCAACTTTTGAGTTCGTTGGACGTTTTAATTAAAGGACTGCAACAAAGGGACTTTGCAACTGCACATGAAATAATGACCCACGTTAATTAAAGAAAAAGTATTAACGGAAAAATCAAAATTAATGCATCAAAGAAAAATTACCGATATGTTTAGCCCAAAGTAGCCTTTTTCTTTGTAAATAAAAATTTTGGAATATAAATTTGTTACAAGCGTTGTTATTCTTGGTTCGCGGCACCTCCGGAGATGTGCGGCCGAAAGGTAAGTTATTAAATTTTCTATTTTAATGCTCCAATTTCTTAAGAAACCGCATGCTCGGGCGGCGTGAGCTAGTTATTAACTGAAAGGGTGTTTGGAAAGGAGATGTTCATTTTTTTTATTGCCGTAAACCGGAAAGTGACCTAAAATCCAGAAAAGTCCGAAATCCGGAAAGGCCGCGGTCCAGACGATTCCGGATTTGAGACTTTGTACTGTACTAACATTATAGCTACCTTTTAAAAATAAACTATCACTATTTATTTTTGGTCTGCAGCAAAAATAATTGGCATAATATGGCTTGCGGCATATTTAAAATTGTGCAGGTCTGAGTTAAGGAGAGAAGCTGTTAGAAAAATAAAAACTCTGGTAATTCAAAAGAACCTAGCATAATGATTAAAGGTTTATTGTATTACCAATTGTTGTCAATTTATAATGATTTCATCCAAACAGTAATACTTTCTGAGACTTAATGTAGCCAATGAGACAATACCTCATAATTAGAAAAGACTCTTTTGTTTGGTTTTGTAGCTACACGATCACTAGAAACTTCTGCACCAAGACCCATAGTTACTCTTGAAGATTTTCTGGCAACTTTAATATGTTTCTGCCTCCGACTTCTTCTCATGGGCATGACTGGCATAACCTTTAAGTAGAGGAAAAATGAGTATCTAGAAAATTTCTGATGTACTTTCAACATTTAAATAAAACATATTAATAAAAATCCCAAAACATTTAGGTAAATTATCACTTTTTAGAGTTCTGGATTCACTGGAGTGTGGGGGTGTGATCTGTGGACAAACGTCAACACCAGATTAAAATTCAATACTTTCTAAAATAAGTTCTTAATTAACAAAAAGTAAAAAATATGTTGCATTACTTGGACTTAATTTTTTATTTTAAAAAAAAAAGCTATGAAGTTCATCAGATATATTTTGGGAGAAGGTAGATAAATGGTAAAAAAAAAAACTCTACTCCCTCCCCCACCCCCTTCCCATAGAATGTTTTAAAGTATTTACTACTATTTTATGAAGCTTACGATTTCTATTTTCAAATAATCAGTGTCCTATTTCCTATAAAAGATATCAATATTTATAATCACAAAGGCGAATTTATAGAAACAAAAAAAAATAACTTCTAAAAGCACTCAGTATTTCTTGATTATGCCAATTAGTTGGCAGTGTTTATTCGGTAGAGTGCTCCTGCACAGGGTGCAAAGCTGCACCATGAAAAAACACAAATAACACATAGCTTAACTTTTTTTGGAGAGGGGAAGGGTTAAACTTGCGCCGGGCGCAACAGACCAGTTTTGGCTGAAATTCAGTATTTTAAGAGCAAGAGTTTCATGTGAAAAACGAGTGTGTTTAAATCTAGGGTAGTGCACTTTTGCAGTATTTTACGGAACTTTAACCCATCAAAATATATATCCAAACCTTCATTAAAATTTAATTATAGTTCTAAAAATGCAGATACAAAAGATTTACTTCTACTTTTTTTTCTTTTTACTTAATTGAGGAGACATCAGTTGGATTTATGAAGCCATCCAATCCAAAGCACAGGATATGGACCCTTCTCATGGCACTCTGATGCCTCTCACACTCACTTTCTCCAAAACTGGATCAAACCACTTTTCTACGGGGGGTGGGGGTGTGTTTACTTTCTGATTTGTTACACTGTGTTTCGTGCACGCTAAAAAGTATGTGATTGGTGGTGGTACAATCTTTTGAGAGAATTATTACTAAACAAATTTTACAACTTTTTGTTGAAGATCGGCTAAAAAAATTTTTTTTTAAATACAGTAAATGCCGCACTTACTATTTTTTAACTTTTATACTCATAAATACCACAGCATTTCTTCCATAAATTACGGTATATGTACATGGGTGTATTTATACAGGGACGTAGCCAGAAAGTTTCTTTGGGGTGGGGTGACGGAGGTATGTAATGCAGTCATGTATAAATGAACGGAATTTTTGCACAGTAAAAACATCTTGAAAACCCTTGCTAAATAAGACGAAAATTGGTCAGAGGTGAAAATTTTATACTCAATATAGTCCCCCCCCCCCCATTTTTTTTTTTTTTTTTTTTTTTTCTGCGTACCACCCTGGTCTGAAGTGATTTAAGATGGATTTTTGGAGCCGGAATTCTATAAGCTGGAGCCTGCAGCCATGTAATTTTATAAGCAAAAGTCGAATTGAAGATTTTGTAATAGTATCTTTTACTAAATACGGGTTTTAAATTAATGACAAAGACACAGAACAAGTATACTAGCTCTTTACCTTTTCTAGAGTGTTTCATTATAATCAATTAAAATACTGGTAAGTCTAATCAAAATAAACAATTATCAGTATTATGTCATTTTAGGAACAAATCATTAGGAGCTTTCAGAATCAAATGTTTTTTTAATATAAGTAATATTGTATCGGTCAGGTACGAAATCAAAAATTAGGCCTCGCCTATATAATTCTCTCTAGAATTGTAATTTTTCCATTTCTTTTTTACAAATCATGCTATGAGTAAGAATAACAAATGTAAATAAAAAGCATATATAAAAAATTGTGATTTTACATAGATGTGCATATATAACAGTATATTATAGACCATTAAGATAATTAAAATATTTTTATCAAAAAGTACTGTTAATGTAATTTATTAAAGAAAAACAGTATGCTGGTTACAAAGTTTTGTTTAACATTTTACAATTGTACATGCTAAAAAGGATGCATAAAATAGCTTTAAATTGAATAAAATAGTCATAATAAAGCTACCATAAAATCAAAGAACCTGTTCTTAAAAGAACAGGAAAAAGAACTTTGAAAATAATGGTTTTCCCATCTCTAGCGCAAAAGCTGCATGGTGATATATATACAATAAATTTCTTTTGAGCTTTTTTTTTTTTTTTTTTTAATGGTTGAGGGAGGGAGGGAATAAACTGTACCTTGCACAAAATGCACTCTGAAATGCAAAAAGTACCTTGCACTCTTTGCATGCTTACTTTGTGATACCCATTTCGCATAAGCACAAAAATTTACTGTCCCTTTTCTTGACCCTCTACTGGAAATTTATAAGTTCCCAGCTGGATTACCATGCATGCGTGCTTATTAGGGTGGTCACAAGTTATGTGGGGGGAAATTTTTTTAAATATTTTTTGGGGCACCCCCCTAAAAATTGCCAATTGACTAGAAAATGAGATTGGCAAAGTTTTAGCTTAATTGCATAATATTAACCTGTGCCGCATCGAGGTAGAATTCTTGAAAAATTACGATTTTTTCCAAAAATATCTAGTTTTTCCTTCATTTAGTATAAACTATTTGCTCTACAGACCTGGTTCTTATTTCATAAAAAATGTTGTTGCTTTGAATTTATACTTTCAACAAAACCAATATTTAATGACATTCAGTGTTTTTTAGGTCGGTTTCTGAATCTTATCACCAAAATCTGCATTTTTGTAAAATTAGTGAAAAAGAGACAAATTAAGAATTTTAAGTAATTTTGACCGTCTTTTGTATTATTTGCATCAAAAAATAAATCAAGAATTTTCAAAACAAACTACAATTCGTGAAATATTTTTATTTATTTGAAATGCATTTCTGTGCTTCATAAGAAAGATCTTGATTTGTATTTCAGTTGAAGCACATCTAAGACAAACCTGTCAAATTTTCTTTATTACAATGCTATTTTTGTTGTCTGTTATTATTTACTTTTAGAATGGACAGGGATGCCCATACGGGCAAGGAAGGGCTATGCCTCCCCTAGCTCCCATATTATCGTTATGATTTATATACTGGTATAACATAAAAGTGGTTCAACACTAACACACATCTTTCCAGTGCAGGATCCTTGACGTGCAATAAGACTCCTAAGACAAGAATTTCGAAAACAAAGAATTGATCAGAGGGTGTTGTTCACTGGGATGGAAAAATGCTTCCTCATATTTTCAATAAAGAAAATGTAGAGAGAATAGAGATTTTAATTAGCTGTGGCGATGAAGAACAGTTAATAAGAGTTCCTCAGCTTGAAAATAAGAAAATAACTCTTAGGCAAAAGCTGTATTTATAGCAGTTGAAGAATGGGAGGCAGTTGGTAAAATTCAAGCAAAGTGTTTTGATACCACTTGTTGCCTTAGGGGAACGTGCATTTTTTGCTGCAGCAATTACTGGATCGAAATCTATATTTACCTTGTCACCATCATATTTTAGAAATCTCCTAAAATCTGTTTTGATTGCAAAGTGGCGAAGCTCTGCTCTTCATTCAGATATTTTTTAAAAATTTCAGATTGGGTGGTCTAAGTTGGACAAGACAAAGTACAAAACTGCTATTGAAGATGAAACTATTACATAAAGAACGCAAAATTTGGAAAAATTTTCAGATTTTCTTGCAGAACATTTAAGAAATCAACAGCTTAGTAATAACTATAAAGAATTAACAAAACATTGTTTAATTTTTATAGGAGTCTCCCCAAATAGACATTTCTTTCAGAGTACCTGGTGCTGTTCATTATGCCAGGTGGATGTCTAAGGCAATTTATTGTCTCAAAATACTTCTTTTCAGACATCAAGTCTCATTAACAGATTTAGAAAAAGGGGGTATTACAGACGTTTGTTTATTTATAATAAATATTTATGTAAAGGCATGGTTCAACACTCCCACTCAGACTTTAGCTCCAATCAAGACTTAAAATTATTGCAATACTGAAAATTTGATAAAGAGGCTGCAAACAAATATCTATAAAATGATAAGCCATCTTTGGTATCTTAACTTGGGGCAAGTTACATTTCATTTTTTGATGACACTTGGGCAAAAATAGTCAAAATAAGCATGGCTGTAAAATTAATTGCATTTGAAAAAAATGATGATGATGAAGATGTAAGAGCAACAATGTTCCAACGAAGTGGGTCATTTACTGAACAAAGAATTTAATTTTTTTTTAAATTTCATCTCGAACAATAATTTTTAAAAAGAGATTTAATTTTAATATACAATTTTTGAACACTGATCCCGATGTATGGTGTGAAAATCAGTATTATTTGAAAGAAAAAAAAACTGAAAGCTTTTAAGATTTTTAATGACTTAGATGAAAGGGGAGTAACATTAATCCCAGGATTCAATTCCTGTTTAACTGAGGATAAAGAACAAAAGCAGTTTTTACTACAGGTAGTATCCGAATGTAGAAAAACTTTTCCAGTCTCTTCAAAAGTTACAATATCTAAGCCTTGCCACTTTAACAAAAAATTGTAAACAATAATAATTTATTTTCTTTATAATGTGCTTCCTTTTTTATACATAACTTTAATAATCAAATGTATCTGAACGTTAGCCATTCTCAATTTTATGCATTCTTTGACTTTATTTTCTGTTAATTCTTTTACTTAAATTTCAATTTTTTTTTAATTAAAACCTTTATTTGGTTCACAAAAAAGAAAATGAAAGGAGGAATTAGAAATAGAATTTTTTGAATTTTCATAAAAAAGGCAACTTTTAGGATTCGGATCATACCTAGTCCTGAAGAAAGCATAGATATGTGCATTTTTTAGGACTAGATAGGATCCGAATGTTACCCTCTGAGCGTGTTGGAAATGGGCAAATAATCTAAAGTTTTCACGGTAAAATTTTCATGTAATTTTTAAATTATAAAAAAATAAAATTTTTAACAGGAAGATTTGCAATTATAAAAAAAAAAGGGCTTCTAAATTACATACAAGCTTTAATATCAAACATATTTTATGATATCTCAGTGTTACAAATGATTATTATTATAGATGTACTGCAGTGAAAACTGGAATAAAGTGGACGGGATTTGACATCACAACCGCTTGAAGGATTAAATCTGTAAGTTTTTACATAAACGTGATGTGTGAATGAAGGTGGGAAGTTTTCTTCTGAAACGAGAACAACATCATTTTTCAAGACCCAATTTTATCCATTTTACGATGGAAAGACTGCTTTTTTGCAAAAAACGCGATTTTTCTAAACTTTAACCTCAATGCGGCACGGGTTAATATTATCAATATAGGGTTAATATTATGCAAATGAGCTGAAATTTTACTGATCTCATTTTTGAGCTTATTGGCTACTTTTTAGGGGTGCCCCCCCCCAAAAAAATTCGAAAGTTGATTTCTTGTGACCACCCTAGTGCTCATTTTTTGAGCTGAAAATTTTCATCCAGTTTAGACGCTAGTCCTTATGGGCACCCAGTAGGTGACCAATGTTAACCCCCTATGAGGGGATGGGCAAGTTGACACAAAATTAATACCGGGAATCAAACTCAGACCCAAGGTGTGATAGAATAGTTCTTTAGACACTACAACATCTGGGTGGCCAAATGTTTAACTATTAAGGTAAATTTTAAACTCAAACAGGCCAAGATCTCTCGGATTTTTAGTTGATGTTAAAGTCTTTTCTATGAATCTATTTTTATGATGCGCACTCAATCACTGCATACAATCAGCATGATTTCTGTTCTAAATATTATGGGTATGCATATAAACCTAAATAAGCCTTCTCAGTTTACTTGACTTGTAATTTTAAACTAATTAAAAATCAAGTTTTTCCGAAAGAAACTAGGGAAAAATAAAACACATTCATCAATATGCAAAATTGTAAACGTAATGCAACATTTCATTTTCAAAATAAAAAAAATTCATCAGCTTGCCTAAACTGATTTATTATTGATAAACACTTCATACATATAATAAATAATCATTTGTTAATTTAAAATAATATTCAAACAGTTGGAGTTTATTTTTAAACTCAAACCTTCTACAAAGATGTGCATCAAAAATGCATTTGCAAAAGATTGAAGGATAACTAAAGTCTTTTTTGTTTCATTAATTTAACAGTGCTTCTTGTTAATTTTAATTAATAAGATTAAAGCAAAGTCTAACAAAATCAAGTAAAAAATAAATAAAATATTAATATGAAATAAGGGTTAATTTTTAATCCTATATCATTGCAAATTTAAATAAAGGAATGCCAAAGAAAAAGTACTCATTTACACAAGAAAGGTGTTAGAAGATTGAAATTGAATTGCTTAAGAATAATTTTCCGTGTCTTTCATCCCCCCCCCTCCACCCCTGAAAAACTTGGTAACATCGAATACAGTGAAATCCTGGTGAAAGGGGAGACAATTTCATAACATCTGTTTAATCCCCTGGCCAATTTAATTTTTAAGCTAATCTGAATACTTCAGCTCAGCACTCAATTTTTAAATTTCTTAATTTACTGCAGGAGGGGGGGGAGGCTAGAACTTGGAAACTGTTTCAATTTTACACCCCTGTAGAAAACTTCAATAAATAATAATAAATATTCCAGTACATCTAATAGCTACTTTTGAAACTAAAGGACTAATTTATCATTCAAATAGACAAAGGAGCAATTTTACTCACAAAAGTACTTAGGGGGATTATAAACAACTTAGGTTGCTGGTGTATTTATTCAAGTAAATAAATTTCTGACATCCACAACAAATATTTTAGTTAGATTTACTACATAGTGAAATCGAAATCAAGGTTTAAAATAGATTTTTTAAGGCTATTATTATTTTTATTGAGAATTTTTATATTCTTTTTCTCTAGCTGATTGAAAACAGCATAAAAAACTACTGTTTTAAATTAAAGACTACTAGAAATATCACATCACTCTCAAAATAATACTTTTTAAAACAGTCTCACCATTATATTTTGCACTGAATGAAAAATTATTCAAGATATGAATGAATATGTAAAATAAGGACTGATTTGTAATGATTAGGTACTGGAAACTTCAATAAAGGAATGACCAGTTAAAGATAGTCATTTTCAAAAATGAAGAACGGTTGAAAATTTCTCTGTCTCTATAAATAAATTCTGAAGTCCAAAAAATCCGAGTTTTACGTTAATTATCAGATTTCTAGATCAAATTATAAACATCGGAGAAACTCCAACAAAATCGGAGCACTTAGTAGCTATGATTTTTTGGCAAGTATGTATTTTATGCAGCTTTAAAATAGGTTTCTTTCATGCCTTATTTTAATTACCTTTCACTTTTTATCCAAGAAAATTTACACTGAAATTGAAAAGTATAAATATTTTTGTACAATTGATTAAATATCAGATCAGGGTTCGTGCTTTCTGAGATTTTTGAATATTTTACCCAGATTTTGTTGACAGTGATGCAAAAAATAGGCACATAATTGGCTTTGCATATGCAAAAACCCATATTTCTCAAGATAATCGGCCTTTTTGACCCACTTTTATCACACTTCACCACGATCTCTGCAGGTTAACTGAATAATTAATGAAAATAAAATTAGTTTCCAAGTCTAGAAACAGTTTTTCTTTTTTTCAAAATTCTTGCAGTGTAAAAATTTCTCAGATTCAACTGAAAATTCATTTTTGTTATATACATCAATTATGCGCAAACAGACTAAGAACATAGCAACAAAAATATTCAGGGATAATTTCTTAGAAAAAGATTTGAATATTAACATTTTTTTAAGGGGACAGGCTTGTACCCCTACTTCTGTTAATCAATGGCTACATCCTTCAAAAAGGGATATAGAATACCTTTTAGTTTTTACCTTAAAAATAAATTATATTGAGCTTCTTTTGAATGCAAATAAATAGTTTGATAATTTAAACCAAGATACTACAGTGAAATCCCTCTATAACGATATTTTGGGGGTCAAAATAATATATCGTTGTAAAGAGAATAATCATTTTAAAGGATATCGTAATACAGAGAACTGTTTTACATTAATCTAAAGGGAATTCAGCCAGGACCATGAAAAAATATCGTTATAGAGGATATCGTTGTAGCGAGATTCTACTGTAGTACATATCAGTTTAGTTCAAAGCTTCTATTTTTATATTTACAAGTTAGAGTGTGTTTGAAAGTATTATGTATTATTTTAACCTTTTATAGTTAAAAAAAAAAAAAAAAGTACTGGATTTTTGATCATTTTGTCAAAAGTCTTGCAGTGTAAAAATTTCGCACATTCAACTGAAAATTCCTTTTAGTTAAATACATCAATTATGAAACAGACTAAGCACATTAGCAAGAAAAATATTCAGGCATAATTTCTTACAAAAAGATTTGATTATTAACATTTTTTAAGAGGACAGGTTTGTACCCCTACTTCCGTTAATTAATGGCTACATTCTTTGAAAAGAGTTATGTAGAATACCTTTTAGTTTTTACACCAAAAATGAATTGTATTGAGCTTTCTTTGAATAAAAATAAATAGTTTGATAATTTAAACTAAGATACTAGTACATATACATATCAATTTTGTTCAAAGGTTCTATTATTATATTCATAAATTAAAGTGTGTTTGAAAGTAATTATGTATTATTTTAACCTTTTATAGTTAAAAAGTATTGGATTTTTAATCATTTTGTCAAAAATCTCATTAATAACATGGTTTAATTCTCTAATTAGAAGGAAATAAAACTACACGTTTTTCAAATAATAATAATTATTATTTTTGTACTTAAAAATTTGTTCCTGCAAACAACTTTTTTTGTAAATTTCTCTCTCTGATAAAACGAGTAAATCTCAAATTTAACATAAACGGTTTTATTCGCTACAAAGAGTTTAAACAAAACATTTATTTTTATTAAATGGAATGCAATTAAATGTGTTATGTGTATATATATATATATATGATTTTAAATTATATTTCGATCCAAGGAAAAATATAACACAAATAAGATTAAAACATTTTCTATTTATCAGTTAGTAAAAAATGCAATAATGTACGTTATAACACCAAAACTAGATTAAAAATATATATATACGCATACATTTTTTAATATTTTCAAACCACATCAACTATTTTCGAACGCGGAATGATCGTTACAATTTGTTAAATTACAGATACAAAATATGAGGGAAACATGATTATTTCTATGAGTCAGGAGTTAAATTACAATTACGGTACAAATATTTTTGGACGAACGTTCGTTACTCGTTAACTATTACTGGTATAAACGCGACGAAATTTGAAATTAGTAACAAAGAGTATCACCTTGTATATCTTTCCAATTGGCGATAAACTGAGAGGGCGGGCGATAAATGGCGAAAGGTGTCAATCCAATCTCCTTGTATATAAACACAAATGTAATAACTTCGATATTAAACATTATACATTACACACACTCTCACAAACTTTGGAAAACTTCGAGACATACCTAAGTATTCCTTAATTTATCACTTTACAAGGCAGCTGATGAAACGGCTATTTTTAACAGCAACTTATTTTGCTCGCGGCGATTTAAAAAGACTCCAGATGGTATTTTAACTGGAGAATATTTTTAGAAATCGTTATTCTAAGCCAGAAACTCTAGATCCACAATAACTACTCGCAGGCGAACGTACCAATTTTTCAGAGTTTTAAAAATAAATGTCAACAGTATCTTCCCGCCATTTCGAGCCAGCCATGTCGGTTGCAATGGCGCATCAGTTGCTACATTGAAACAACCACATACACTCGCTGGTACGGCTTCGAATCGATGCGTCGAAATTTGGCAAACGAGCGTAAGGAATCACACGCATTTCAAAAATATAATTTAAACGAATACTCACTTATTTTTGAGCAAACATGTAAAAGAACACAGGAAACGGGAGCTTTCATTACGTCCAGTAAACAAGCGTTGAGAAGTTGGCCAGGCCACAGACTGGAATACAACCCTGCTAACACACTTCTCCTCTACTTTTCGCCAAAAGGGCGCGAAAAGCAAAGCGTATTGATAAACATTGCCTCTCAAAAGATCCTGACATTTTCCCCCGATTTCTTTTTTTTCTTACATCCCTCCTAGAGATGGCGCCAGAAGTTTAACCAATAAGGGGCGCTAGTTTGACTACGGAAGGCAGGGTGAACATTTCCTAGACAATCTCAGGGCCGTATTTCTCATGAGCCGTCGAAAAAAATCACGTTATTTTGGGACCAGAGGCGCAGAGAGCCAATTCGGGGCCCCAGGGATAAAATCTTTGGGGTCCCTTTGCTATCCAGAAATCTCTTTGATGTCATATTAGATCAATCATTTATTCCTTATTAAAATTATTAATCATTTAAATTAATAGTAATTGGCAATTAATTAATAGAATTAAAATTATTAATTTAAAAGAGTATTATTCTTTAATAAACATCCATGCTCTAAAAAATACCAACATTTTGTTTTGAAGGTTTCGTCCCCTCCATAGAGAAACAGTGTTTGAAACGTTAACATTTTTGCATGGCATGTTTCCTCAGTATTGAAACAAATAATATTTTTAGTCATACTTCCATGCATACAGGCAGCAAAAAATTTCAGAACGCCAAAAAAGTGAAAATTTCGGAGGTTGGTTGATCCCCATAGTCTCTCCTCTGGCTAAACCCTTTCTTCCACTATTTAACAATGTGTCTCAGAAAAAAAAAACAATTTCTTGTTAAATAAATCTTTTCTACTTTTAGTCATGGCAAACCGTTGAATAATACCGTCAATCTCTACCTTTCTTGCAAAAAAAGACTCAATCAGAAACACTTCTCGTTTTTGTCAAGTTAGTGGTTTTTGCTCTAGCTGGCTTTTTGTAATTTCATTCAAAAATTAATTTGAAGCATACGGATAATCTAAATTTGGACTTTTTTTATTTTACAAAATTGACAACACACAATTAAGTATCCTATAAACAGCAAAAGGGGGGCCCCTTCACAAGCTGAGGCCCAGGGGATTTTTCCCCTGCTCCCCCTCCCTCTCTGCGCCACTGTTTGGGACTACAGGGGGAGGGTGCCCAGGGCGACCGGGTACCCCCAACCCGAAATTTTGGAATTTTGTTAACTGGATGTCAATTAAACAAGCATTTTTGTGAGAAATTTTACATTTTTCAACTTTGGGCACGACCCGAAATTTTTTTTTCTCGCTACGAGCCTAAGGGGGTCAAACCCCCATAAAGAATTTTTTGCCATACAGAATGCATATTCTTCACTCCCTTATCACACACACGTATTCATATATGTGAGTTGCAGTAGTCGCACGTAATAGCCCCCCCCCTAAAATTTTTAAACATATCTATAAAAACATTTCTACATTTGAAGAAATATAATAGTAATATATAAAATAACTAAAAATACTATTTCTGTAAATTAACAGAAAAACTGGCAGAAAACTGTTGCCAGAATGTAACATCTTTCTGTAAAAGCATGGCGCTAACAGAATATTCCCCGGGGAGGGGGGGGGAACAAAGACTACTTCAACGTATGGTTACCATGTTGGAAAGAACAAAAAAGCGAGGGAAAACACTGCATGTAAAAATCCAGGGAGGAGCAAGTGCCCCCATGCCCTATGCTGCCGGCGCCCATGGGTAAAAGTAGCCATTTTATAAATAATTGTAACGTTATCAGTACAACTGTTGTGGGCCTTATCATGACATGTAAAAGTGCTTAGTTAATTTACTGAAGTTTTTGAGTATATTAATCAAACCACTGACAAACAAAATTATAAATATTTCTGACAAGAGTAAAAAAAACGATTTTTCTTTTTTTACTCACTGAATCTGAACTTTTTGTGTTCAAAATCTGCACCTATAGAAATATAAGTGTACTCATATTTTAAAATAATCTCAATAGTACAGTAGACACAACGGTACAATAGTCTCAATAGACACAAGTAACTCTTCAACAGTTAATTTTAAAATTAAAGGGCTGAATTAAACATTCTGTGTATGAGTAATAATTGAGAGCTGTTTCAAGTAAACGAGCATTTAACGGAGCCGCAACTACTGTTTACGACACCCGGGGTAAGTCTTAATTAGGGCGTCCCTCCCAAGGAACGATAACTGATTTTGGCACCCCCTTTAACACAGCACACGGGGCATGTGCCCCACTTACTTCAACAAGAGAAAAAAACATTTTTTCCCCGTGAAAAGACAGGAAGATGAGTGCATTTGTAATGAAAAATTTTTATATATCATTTATAATCATGCCATTAGAGCTCTAAAGCAAAAAATTATCTATAGCAGCGCTTGAAAACCTGCAGCCTATCTCCTTAGATAAAAAGGGGGAAAGAAAATGAGAGCACTTTATACTTTTCCTATCATTTTAGAAATACACCAAGTATTTGATTTCCAGTATAATGAAACATTGTTGAACTCAGCAGCAGATCAAGAGAAAAATGTTGAGGAAGAAAACAAATGCTGAAAATTTCACCTTTTGTTTTCCTTTAGTTCACGCTTACTTTTATTTATTTACTGTTTTTTTCTTTGGTTGGAATCTCGCAACTAAATAACTGTTTTTATAAATAGTTGGCACTAAATTAAATTGCGGGATAAAAATTTAAGCATTGGTATCATAATAGTGAAAAATAAATGTCAAATTATTTGACATTAGAGAGCATTTACTCTGCTAGGGGTCATTTTTGACCTGCACATTTTAGAAAAGTCAAAAGCGATCTTCTTGCAAATAAAATAATTCTTATTTATATACTCAAACTTGAATAATTCAAAGTTGAGGAGACGGGAGAAAAAGTTTGAAATATCCAACAATTCAAATTACATACATTTTCTCAAATATAAGAGATAAATAATAAAAAAAGATTTCTAGTGGCCGAGCAAAAATTTTGAATTAAATATGTTCGAGTTATCCAAGTTTTGCTGTATTAATGAAAACTACACTCAATACTTTTAATCTTGTTCGCTTAAATTATATAACTCTTTTCATATTCTATTTTAAACACTACAGTTACAAGAATGCATTGTTGCCTTAAGTTGTTAAATTCAACCATTAAATGAAAGTCATTTTTAGAAAAAACTCCTGAAAATAAATGAAAATGCATAAATATAAAACAAACAGAACATTAACTGGTGCATTAAAAGTACTCTAATTTTTAATGCTATTTTTCTTTTTTTTTTTTTTTTTTTTTCTTTTTTTTTTTTTTCCCAGATGTGTAGCAACAGAGCTTTCAAAATTACCGGAAACCACACATACGCTTTACTCCTAGCAGAGGTAGTGACGCTTGGCATTCTTGGAAAAATCCAAACCATTTAGACTTAAAAGTCACAAAATTAGTTAAGTTAAATTATTAGCTACACTGTAAAAATTCGGAAGCGTTACCTCAAAATATGGGGCAGCTCTTGTAGTTTAAAATTGCAGAAATGTTTCTGCACTAGACGGGTAAGATATTTATAAATGTTTCTGCATATTTTGGAAATATATTTAAATATATTCCTGCTTTTTTTTGAAAAGGTTTCTGGAATAGATATGTAACGTTTCAGTATATTTCGGAAAAATATTCAGTAACCTTTCAGTTTATCTAACAAAGGTTTCTGAATTAACGAGTAACGTTTCAGTGTTTTACAGAAATCTAATTAGAAACCTCTCGGTTTATTTCACAAGGGTTCCAGAATTAATATGTAATGTTCTTATTAATAAATTGAATTTTATAAATTTGTTTTAAAATAAGGGTTTAACTTATGATTGTTTTTTTGCAAAAGAAGATCTTAAAATATGAAAGAGTACTTTTCACTATCATAAAGTCATAAAAAGAATCGGAAAAATCCCGAAATTTGTCATACTAAAATTGTATATTGGATTTTTTTCCTCTATAAATCTCAAACAAAATAAAAGGTTCTTTAGAGAACTTTACATTTGTTTGAGACAGTTTTCAAAAAGTGGGGAAAAATATATTATTAACTTACTTTCGGCTGTTCATTTTATACTCACAGAAAAAAAAAAAAAAAAAAAAAAAACTGGAGTAACTCCACTGACTTTCCGAACCCTTGATCTTTACCAAGCATTTAAATAAATTTAATCAGTTAAATCAAATGTAGTGTTCAGACTCTAGTGCGCTTCAAATAATTTGAGTGTATAAGCCGCAATGTTTAAGAATAATTTTTTGTAGCCCTGTAAAAAATCTGTAAACCCTCCGCATACTAAATCTATACATAGGCTTGCCAGACGTCCCGGTTTGACAGGGACAGTCCTGGTTTGCAGAAAAAATCCCGGTGTCCCGACCGGTTTACTTCACGTCCCGGTAAAAATTAAATTTGATTATAGATGACCAAAAAAGTCTAAAAATAATTAACTGTGAAGGATTTTTAAGGATAATTACTTTGTCATTTGTTTCACTATACTGTATAAAAAGTGAGAAATATGGAAGAGTGGTGTTGGGCTAATAACTATTGTTCAAATTTTTATCCCTCATTCAAAGTGTTTCTTTTTACTTAAGCAATTTATAAATATTAACATGTAAGAAATAAAACGTTTAAATTTATATGCTTGTGTCATTTATTAATACCCCTGGTTCAGGTCCTTAATCAGTAACGATTTATTCATAGCATTGAGAATAAACTATCCTCTAAAATACTCCAAAAAACCCGCCAAAAGTGTGTACCCTTGAGGGGAAAATGTAAATGTAGTGTTACGGCCAGGAATCTGGACCGAGGGGAGGAGATTTCCCTCCGTGGTGGACTTTCTAAGGGATCCTAACCCGTACTTACACGAAGTTTCGTAGAAAACCACGGGAAACTCCGAACGGTTAGGTTGGCCGACTCGACCTGGTTTTGAACCATGTATCCTCCGTCTCCCATTTGAGAGAGCAAACGCGTTCAGCCACAGGTTGGGCAAATGTACAGATGAATACCCGTGACACTGGGGGCATTCGGCTGTCCCGGTTGCGTGAAAACAAACACTCATAGATACAGAGCACTGGCGCTTTACGCGCCAACGCCTTGGCGAAAAGGGAACGCCGCCGTGCACGGATAAGCCGATCTGGATTTGCGACGCACGTTTGGGTGGATCAGATAGCTTGGCTTTGTTTTGGTTTTGATCGTCTTCGTTACGTTTTATGCGATAATGGGGATAAGTTTTGTGTTTAAATAGTGTAAATAAATATAAATAATGATGAAATATAAAGAATTAATTATGCAGTGCTTTTTCATATAATTAAAGAATTAGCTACGTATAGCTTTTATTTAAGGTTATTTCGTTTGTGTCTACAGTATTTGTTAAAAGAAACTTTTGTAACTAAGAAATCATTGTTAATAGTTTGATTATTCGGTCCATTAATAAAATATTTTTTAACAGTTTTTATTTTAGTTTATATTTTAGCTTTATGTATAATTCAAATGAATGGTAGCATGCACATATAAATATTGAGGGAAGTAAGAGAATACAAAAGTATGGTATAAATATCAGGTTGTAACGAAAGTTTTCCGCCATATCTGCCTGAAAAACTAACTTCTAACTCCTTAGATACCTGTTTTTGAACTTTCGGTACCAAACCTGTACCGTGTCACATGATACAACAATAGTACTTAAAGCTGTACTCATAATTCGTTGATATTCTGTGGCTGACTCTTTGAAACAGAACTGGAAGTAAATGATGGTTCTATTCCTCTAGAGTGATAGTTCCATTTGAGACACCTTGTTCTTAATGATAACTATATTTTTTACAGATTTCACAACACAGTGTCATAAAGCAAGTCTCTTTCTTTCAAATGCCAAAAATCATTTGACAAAATAGGAGCAAATACGCTAACGCGAACTGTGTGCTTCCGATGTTTGCGGTGGCGGGAAACTTTCGTTACAACCTAATACTTTACAGTAGAATCTTGTTCATCCAAAGTAAATGGGACCGACTGCTTTTGGATAATCAAAAATGCCATAATTTTGAGATAATCCACAACTCCGTAGGTTATTTTTTATTATGATTGAAAGTAATTTATTAAAAGTTAAGTTAAGCAGAACAGAGAAATAAAACTAAGTTAGTACACTTTTAGTATGATATGTAGTTATGGTAAGTTTAAATTTTCAAATGACTTTTACATTGAAGAGGTAGTTTCACAAAGGTATGAAGTAAGACAAATGGCGAAATATGTATTTCCTCTGGTTACCCCCTGAATAAATCCCAGAAAGATGTAAGAGTGCACAAAGATAGAAAAAATATATTTATAAATTCTACAAATATTAGCAACAAAAGTGTGTTTTTATGAGATTTAAAAAAAAATATAGCTATATATCAGACCAACGTTCACAACGCGTATAAATTAAACGCTTTAAGAAAAAGTCATTGTTAAAAAAAAAAAAAAAGAAAGAAAAGAAAAGAATGATAAACAAGAATATCCAAGCTTCATCACAGGTAGAATGCATCAGTGCTGCTAAATTAATAAATATATAAACAAAACATGTTTTTTTTTACACCATAAACATATTTAAATTAGCAGGATTTACAAACTGAGATACAACAAAGGCACAGCTGCAATCATTCATAATATATTGATTATCAGACCAGAATAAAGCACCAAAATGCCTTAAAACAGTGAAAGAAAGAGTAAAGATCCAAAATGTCTTAAAACAATGAAAGAAATGAAGAATATCATCTTTAGCACTCATTAGGAAGTATCTATAGAATAATACATTTAAAAAGATCAAAATATAGCTGGATTTCAGTTTTGTGGCTAAACGCAAAAGACCTACACTGTCCATATAAATTAGGTGCTATACGCTAAAGAAATATAAATCCTGGGTATGAAAACAAACTTTTTTTTAAATTCATGGGTTGTTTTCTGTTAATAATAATGTTAAACATTCCAATTTGTTGAGTTATTTTATGCAATGCATTGATCACCTTCACACCTGAAAAGATTTTATATTCATACCTATATTAGTTTTAAATGCAAAAATATTAAACTTGAAGAGCTGTTTTTTCCATGAAGGTATGGGTAAAATGGATGATAGATTATAACAGACAAAAATCAGTACATTTTTATCAAATGTTATTTTCTTTCTGCCATGACTCACAAATTAAAAAAAATATATATCATGGCCTCAAAATGCTAGAAATTACTTCATTTGAAAGATTGTTGGCTGATGAGCTTGAACTAGTTTGTTCACTGGTATTTTTTATGGGCACAGATTTTTCTGTTAACATTATTCTATGTTCTAAAGCATTTCTGTCCATTGGGTGAGCATTTCAATATTTAGTAATTTTTTGTAATATACTTTCCAGGCATGACTTAGTAAAATAGAAGTATTAACACTTTTTCATGACTACCACACTATTTTTAAAACATTTAAATAGAATATAAACTCTTTTTAACTAACAAAAATTTTACTTTAAAATGTATTCTACAAGAACATTCTATTTCTTATAAGAATTTGCAATGCTTAACTAAGCCGTAACTGCATAGCCATTTTACCCCACCACACTAAACCATAAATAGAATATATATATAAACAACTTCTTATCTTTATCTGATAATAACTTGTTCAGACCTTTTCTAAATTCAAAATTATAACAGGACTTCTCACATTTACTGGAATGTATTAGTTTCTTGAAAGTGTTTTAGAAACAAAAAAGAACAAGAATTTAATAAGCAGATAAGGGCTAATATTATGTTACCAAATGCAACTAATAAAATTTTAAATGAGTATTAATGTTGGCCACTAATGTCTAAAAATATAGATAAAAAAGAAAAAGCATTTTAAAATCCAAATATTTATATTTTTGTTAAAAAAAGAAATGCCTACCATTTTACCCAACCTTACCCTACGAATATAGAAATACTTTTATAAAGTCAAATACATGATACATATATATCGTGATACATATATATCGTAGATATTCAAACATAATACACCTCTGAATTATTATCAAGAAATTGATTTCAAAGAATTATTTTTGTATTCACGAAGCATTGTATATTTTAACATATAGTCAGTTCTGCTTATTATGTATCCATATATACAGAAAGAAAAAAAAAGTATAAAAAACTAGACATTATAATTAACACTCTCTTAGAATTGAAAATATATGGATATGTATATAAATATATATAAGTAATATATACATATGTGTGTGTGTGTGTGTATATATATGTATGTATACAAACGCATCTGTAAAAATTTAGTAGACTTTATCTATATACTGCAGTCAGAGATAATAATAGGACTACTATTATAATAATAGGTGGATTATACGAGTGAGAACACTCCTTTATATTGATAATCTGTGTTTAAGATTTTAAAGTTATTAATGGAAAAAAGAGACATAAAAAGGGCTAAATTGAAACTATTGGCTAAAACTTAGCCATTTTAGTGTACGTTTGTGATACACTTTAGATCTCAACAAGTACTATCCCCTTCCCTTCTGAATTTTAAATACCGAGCAACGTCATTAAAATTCAGCAAACAACATTCTTTTTTTATGTATTAATTAAAAATTCAGAGCGTGAAATATGCTTGTAGAGTTGCATTATAGTTATTACATATATATATATATTAAGCATTACATTTAGAGATGTGTACATAGTGTCTAATTAAATGTACTTGTATTAGCTTGTAAATTCTTGATTAAATGAAATATTTCACAACGCGTATTGTTAAGAGAATGAAATACCTATTAATAAAACATGAAAATATATAGTTCAACTGATCCTTCAAAACATTTTAGGTTTCATATATACTCCTCGCGCGTACATCATTATTTCATTTTCATTCATTTATTAAGCAGTTTTAGTCATATGTATTTGAAAATTAAAATGTGTAATGGCAAGCATCAATAACGTTCTCCACTGAGAGAAATTTATTTCAATAACTTATTCTGCATTATATTTTTAAATCCGCAAAAATATCTGTTTTTTAAAGCTTCTATGCTCTTCATACAGGCGAAGACTATCATCTTTCTCCCTGTCTAACGAGGTTACTGTACAATTTCCCCGCTGCCTGTAGAAACAGGTTTATCCTTCCCTCCACAGCGCAGCGCGTGTCTTGGCGCCAAATGCTCTGTATCCATTAGTGTTTGTTTACACGCGTCCCGGTTGAATATTTCAGAAATCTGGCAAGCCTATCTATACAGTATACAAGACAGTGACCTATAATATACGTACCTAATTGAATGCACTTATAGATACTACTACACTTTCAAGAATTTGAACTTATTAAAATGCACCATTTAGACACTAGCGCACTATAAATGATTTGCATCTGTAGGTCGTAGTGTATGAGAATTATTTTTTTTGCAACCCCGTGAACAAATTATCCGCTCTATGAACACCAAACTCTAAGCAGGTTATGTGATCGTAACCTATAACAAACATAACCAATTAGCACTCAGTCGAATGCACCATTCAGACACTAGCACACTTTAAAGAATTTCTGTCCATAGGCCATAATGTAAAAATATTCATACACACACACACACACACACAGAGATACATCTCGTAAAAATAGTATAAATGAATTTAGAAGACCTCAATTACAATACATTCCTTACATGGTACATGTTCGAAAAGTAAATAAAGACAAATACATAACAGATAAAAATATTTTTCTTAGTAAAAGTTTTCAACAAATAAATTATATATGCAATAAAGTATTTTATTTTAGAAAAGTATATACATTACAAATTATTTTTTCCAAGCATTAATAAGGCAATACGCAGGACTTCTCTCTGCAAGTAAATTCATACATTTCCGGAAAAAGAAAAAGTAGAATGAGATACACTTTTAAATATATTTGATAAATTTTGCTGGACGATTCCATCATTATGTGTGTGATATCTGTGCACTGCTTTTCTTTTTAAAGTCCTTTTTCATAAGCTCAGCATTGAAAAATCAAGTATCAATATTATCTTGTTTTACATCCTTTTATAAAACGAACACATACATAATAAATATAATTATCTGCAACATTTTATATTTAATTATTAATTTTGTAAAACTTGTAACATGTTTGAAAACTTATGGGTAACACACAGACATTGGAACTCCCCTGCTCAGCTAACTCCTGAATATACAGATTTCTTTTTTATACTCTATGACACTGGTTCCCGACCGCATGGTTATGCCCCCCCCCCCTCGTCCCACATTTCTGAGTATGCATAGATTTTTATTCTTTAGCAATGAACATTTAGTCACCTTTTCTCCAAAAAATATTATCTGTAAAGTTTATTTGCCAGGAGAGGGCAGCTCGCGACTCGCGTCACTGAATGTGTCGCTTAGAGCTACAAATACGTCCTTCCCGGAATTTCCCGCCACAATTTGGAACCTCATCAGAAGGTGGGGGGACTTCTGAATATTGGCACCCCCCCGGAAACTGCTAGCGACCGCCGAGAGGACTTTCGGAACCACGGATTTAACGTGCCTGTACACCGCATGGACACGGTGGCTTTAGTGGTACGCCGGTATCGAACCCACAACCTTCCGGTTACGAGTCCAACGCCTTAACCACTGGGCTACCACGGCCCATCTGTAAAGTTTGAAAGAACCTTTTAAGCAAAAATAGAACAGTTTGAAGTTAAAACTAATTAATAAACATGATTTTTTAAAACATGCATTATCACTCGCCTTTTTACTGTTTTTTCTCGCTGATCCCCTCCAAAAGCGCTACATCCTTTATGGCGGTACTCCCTATGAGTTGGGAACTGCTGCTGTATGAGAATTATAGATCTATGCTTCCATATGTAATACATTTTTAATTCCCTATCCCTCCAAAAATGGAAACTATATTTAAAACAGTTCGGAGGGGAAAAAAGTTGTTATGGACCTTGATCACAAACTAAAATAAACTAATAGTAAAAAGGTCTTAAAACAGAACGGCTTTTCAAAATCTAAATTAAACGCAGTAGTATTTGGGAAAAGTAAAGGCTTTACCAAGGGTCGAAATTTAAGGTTGTCCGCTTTAAGAGATCTGCACGCAGGCACGTATTCAGAAAAACATTTTGGAGGGGGTCCAAACGGCAAAAATGACGAACTTTTTCACAAACAGACTATATCATTACCACTTCAGGGACAAAAATCAAAATTTCGGGGGGGGGGGGGTCCGGACCCCCCTGGACCCTCTCCCCCCCTTAAATACTTCCTTGTCTGTACGGGCCTAAAATTTCCAGCGTGAACCTCGATTTAAAGCTCTGCCTGGCCGGACCCGACCGGAGCTAACTCAATTATCACGCGAATCATATTTTAATACTGATTTTATACTTTTTATATGTATATATATCAGTGTTGTAGTCCTAAGAAAAAAAAGTCGGGGGACGCTCATTTTTGACGAAATTTAACCTAAACTTATCGGATTCATTAATTGTAATTATTCCTTAAACAACCAATAAAACTAATTTAACCATGATTTGTTTATTAATTAATTAAAATGAACTCATTGTTAAATTATTGATTACTTGTTAATAATCTAAATTAAGTACTTTTGATCAACCGTGTAAGCTACTTAATTTGTTGTTGCGAACATGTAATCGGATTTGTGTGCTTGGCTCGAAGTCCTCTTATAAATCCTCGTCAGAAGAACAGCACAAACAAAGGGGGGGGTGGTGCCTCCGTTGGGGTCTTTCTAAGGGTTCCTAACCCGTATTCACGCTAAGTTTCGGAGAAAACCACGGAAAACTCCGGACTGTTACGGACGCGCAATGGGAGCTACTTAATTTTTTCCTTTTCCATTTGTCAACAATCCAATGTAGTTATTGTGAGCACGTATAGCGGATTTGTGTGCTTGGCTCGAACCTCGCTTATAAATCCTCGTCAGAAAGACAACACAAGAGGGGGTGCCCTCCGTCGGGTCTTTCTAAGGGGTCCTAACCCGTATTTACGCAAAGTTTCCGAGAGAACCACAGAAAACTCCGAATGGTTAGGTCGACGGGCGCGCAATGGGGCCCAAATCCGGGACCTTCACACTTCGCCCGTCTACCACTTCCAGTTACATAACCATTGTGCCATCGTCAGGCAACAATCCAATATCAAAGTGACAGATTTTATTTTGGATTGGTACGTGACTATTCACTACTCCGATTTTTGTCACTTTTTCGGCCATTCGGAAAGACATTTTTTACCAAGAGTGCGTACGGAAAGATTATGATCTGTTCTATTCTTATGGATATGTTTTCACTACTGACGTGTTTAAGAAACCCTTACAATCCCATTTGTAAAGTCGATTCAAACAGTCAAAAATTTCCCTTTGATTTTTATACCGATGTACTTGCTCTCGCGCTAACAAAACGAAAATTTTAATTTCTTTACAGAATTAAAAAAAAAAAAAACCTTGTAAATGAGCGTGCCCCCTGAGAATAAAAAGTGGGGGGACGTATGGGCTGAAGTGAAAAAGTAGGGGGACTGCGTCCCCCTTCGACTACACCACTGATATATATATATGTATAATGTAATAGTAGAAAACACACTGATTCATTTATACGATATCAACAACTTTTACGGAAAAACCGTATAACTTTAAATTGAACTTAGAGGCAAGGCATTATGTTTTACAGCCCGAACTACTATGACTGCTCATGCGTTTACTGGACCACTTGATTAGAAGCCAGAGCTTTCCTGACTGGATTGAAAGCTGGATTACAAGTTCCTGTCTGGATGAGAGTAGACCAAATAACAGTTGGCAGATGCATAGGAAATCGGGTTTCTATACTTGATTTGAATTCCTGTTTTTTATCTTACGTGCTTAGCATTAGAAAATGTGCATCGCCAACATTTTTTCGATCAAGACCCAGTTTGGCCCGAACGTAAAAAAGGCGAAAGGCTGGCTCAGCCTGGACCGACTTACAGGAAAGTGAGGAGGCCCGACAAGGCCCGTTACTAATTTTCATCTTCTGCGAAGGCCCGAGCCCGGCCCGTGCAGACCTCTAGTCCGCTTGCCCAAGGCAATCAGGTTTTTAAAG
The DNA here is from genome assembly GCA_038373885.1 of Cheiracanthium punctorium. Lineage (NCBI taxonomy): Eukaryota > Metazoa > Arthropoda > Arachnida > Araneae > Cheiracanthiidae > Cheiracanthium > Cheiracanthium punctorium. The sequence goes on along the minus strand of JAWZYV010014616.1, from coordinate 1,967,702 downwards.
TAAAACAAAATATTCAGTCGTCCTTTAGACAACCATGAAAAAATCTATTCCTATTTTCATTCTGATACTTCTATTTCTATTTTCATTTTCTTATAATGGCAATTTTATGAATAATAGTTTGCAAATTTATTTTCATTGTAACAGCCACAAATTCTTAAAAATTTTTGTAAAATGAAAATTTGATGGGGAAGAAACTTTACTTGCGAACAACCAAAATAATTTTTGTGATTGCCCAAAGGGTAACCGAAAATAAGAAATCACGTGACTCATTCTATTTGGCCTTTATCGAAGCTTTCAGAAAAATTTTTAAGCATGTGGATGTGATTGCATAATAATCTTACACATGATACATTCTGCAAAATCGTATGATTTGTTACAGTGTAAATAGTATTTTTAACAGTACAAGTGCTTCATTGTTGGCAATGAAGACCATTTATTTAAACTAATGGTCTCAAAGTGGTCGAAATTCGACTGTAATTCATTAAATTTTTAAATATGAACATTATTCAGGTTCTTTTTTTTAAAGAAAAAGAGTATATGTCTATAATCAGTTCTGTGTAACCAAATCATTTCCAATATAATCAATCATAGACGTTCCAATGAAAATTACAACTTAAAATATTTTTGCTAATCTTCTAAAACAAAATTCATGCTTTAAACATCTTCTAATAAAAGACACTGAAAAGTTTTTTTTAAGCATCCAATTTTTAAGCATACCAATATAAGTATATACAATAGAACCTCCTAAAGTGACCACCTTAGTAAAGAGACTCCTGTCTATAGTGACCCCTTTTGCAAAATTTCACTTGACAAACAAAAGCAGTTTTGTTTTTTCTGAGGGTGGTCACTTATTAGACGAATCCACTGTAACATGAGACAGGATCCACTGTCCATCCATTAGTCGCGTGCCTTCCCAACCAAATTTGGTTCCTAAAATATCATTTTATTAAACATATATTAGATAGTCAGATGAATAATTGCATATTTAAACAATAAAAGGAATCAAAAACAATGTACAGCCAACTCCAGTTATAGAGAACCTCTGGGGAGCAGCAAATTTCGCTCACTCTATCCAAAGTACCAAAGTTCACTAAAGCCGATGTTCCGATGTCCGATCACAATAAAACCATAGAAAACCAGAAAATAGAATTTCATACAAGTACTGAATGTTTATTAAGTAAATCAAACATAATTAGGGATCGACCGATACCATATTTTCGCCGATTACCGATACCGATACTTTACCTATAAATTTGTCTTCAGAAATAGCCGATGCCGATACTTGTAAGTTATGGTATCGGCCGATACCGATACTTAACCGATACCGATACTTTACATAATTTAATGTCATTTAAACCTACATCTATATTCTGGGCAGTTTTTGTAACGAGAGAGTAGTTCTCGTTAAAATGATGAAATTGGAGCCCAGTAGAAAGCATTAAAAAGAAAAAGCAGAGGATACATTGAAGTGTGAATTTACAGTAGTTCTAGTCTTTCTTTTCTATTCAATCATGCCGACGAATGGCAGAATTTATAAAAAGCTGAGCACTGGGAAGCATCTTAGTGTGCAGGTTCGGAATTCTTTCTCCTCGCGGGGCTGTCGATCTAATGGTCTAGAGTTTTGGGCGATCTTCTCCAGATGTTACGTGAATATGCGTTGATGACTCCCTTAAAAAGTCCTCCGCCCAAGCCCACCCCCGTGTAGGTAGATGCCCCTCATTTACGCTTGACAGAACACAAACACGGGGGGGGGGAGTTAAAGGGATATATTAATAAGAGAATCCATTTCCTGTGCCGACTGGTGCAAATATTTAAATAAATTTTTCTCAACCTCTATTTTGTCGCCTGTTTGTTGCTATGAGCCAGATAAAAGGTTTCTATATTAGACCCAAAACAGCCTCCTGCTTGCTCTTACTATATGTGTCTTTGTTTTTGGTTCATGCCTCGATTTTGTGCTTACAAAAGTAAACACATGAAATTTATTCAACTTCAAAGCTTGAATTTATTTAAGCAAGTTTTATTTAGATTTTTTCTTTAATTATAATTCTTTCACAAATGAAAATATTTTTTTAGATTACTTAAACTGCATTAAACTGTGATAATGTATAAACTGCAGTATTATGCAAGTACATATGTATTAACATATTGTTCATTAAATAGGTATGTAAATTCTTCCCTTAAAATGCATAATAAGTTCAAATTAATTAATGGTTTTATTTATCTTCTCCAATTATTTAACCACTAAGTGAATTATTAAATGTTTTAGCAAGATTTCTTTTTAGTATGAACTCATATGATCATTTTAAAGTTGTTTTTGAAAATCCAAATATTTTGATTCTCCTGACAGGGTTAAGTCACAATTAATCCGGATGATCTATGTATTTGATCTTCACCGTACGAAGAACAGGTACACACCGATTATTCCTGTGTTTTCCTTATATATAAACCAAATACTATTCACAAGAAAAATGTTTTTTACCCCAAAATTTGCAATAAACTAAATAATAATTAGAATTACTAATTATACTAATACAGCTTCAACTTTTTCAATTAACAATATAAATAATTATTAGATATTGATAATTATTACACTTCTCAAAACAGAATGATACACAAATCCTACGTTCTCTCATTAATCTGATAGATAATAAAAGCATTAAATGTTTGATAATTCGTACTTTTGATAGTGTGTAATGTTTTAAAAATGAATCATTTAACTTCTGGAGCAACATAATTAAAGTTCACGGGAGTCGCCAGTTTTCATGTCACTGCCCAAAAGTTAACTTCTTCGCGACACAAAGAAGGAATAAATTGTTTTTATATATAGGTTTCGTTTATAATTTTAGTATCATTAATTTTGTCATTGAAACAGCTACAATATGAAGAAAAATATTTATGCTCGTTTTCAAGCTACGTCTTGGAGGGTCTAAATAAAAGATGCTTAAAAATGACGCGATTAAATGAAGGTTAACCCTTTAACGCGCAGTGGTTTCGCTCTGAGACCACCAAACTGTTGACGTCTTGAGTGTTGAAGGTCACGAAGAATAGATTGGATTTCTGTAAAAATAGTTGCGGGTGACATAGCTCCACGAGAATCCTTTACTTTTTAGCACGTCATTTCCCGTAAAAAAATGGTCATGATTATTTTTAACACCACGGACATCTGCCGAAAAATAGAAGAACGCGAGAACAGCTGGATAGATTGCCCAATGCTGGAAAAAGGGAAGCCGTTGCCATCGCTCGACTTAACTACCAGCAAGATGGCGGACGATCGGAACGTTCATCGAGTGCAACAGATCTAGAGACCCCTTTTTGACGACAGCTGGCTGTGCTCGCGCACAGCCAGCTGCGTCAAAAAAGGGTCTCTAGATCTGTGGCACGCGATGAACGTTTCGATCGTCCGCCATCTTGCTGGTAGTTAAGTCGAGCGATTGCAACGGCTTCCCTTTTTTCAGCATTGGGAAAGGGTTGCGCCTCAAAGGGTTAAAGAAAAATCCAAAAATGATAAACTAAATTCAATTTTCAAGTCGTAAATAAAAGTTGCTACTTAAAGTATCCATATAAACTTTCGGATTTATGATTAAGCCCAGTGTAAGAATAAGCATTTTTTTCAAAACTCATTCTATTTTCTGAAATAAAAAAGCAATAAAACACAATAAAATAGATCTACAGCAAAATCTGTGGTTTGTTACACTCATACAGGTCCAAGAAACATGCATGCTAAGTTGAATCATTTATCGTTCATGAGTTCTTGAGAAATTATGTTTTTCGTGCCAGTAGCTGCGAAAAAAATTTCGTTTTTTAATAAAAGCATTTAAAATTTTGACAGCCGTCTCTTACTATATTAATGGCCGTAACTAGCTTTTTACAACACATAGAATTAAAATAAAAGCAGTTTTAGGATATCTACGTACTTTACTTTGCGACAGTAAAAAAGGTGAATTTTTAACAAAATTGGCCTTTTCAACGTAGTCGGATAACTGACATGATCCAAACTGGAACTTTTTCGTGTACTAATTTGTTGACATTCATAATTAACCGTTTGTCAAGGTTAACGAAAAGTTTACAATGCTCTCTTAGTGACCCAAACTAATTGTTCCAGGGCCCGGATTCTTGAAATGAAAAATTCGGGTTACAGAAATACAATTAAATGAATAAAACCTGAAATTAAGATTGCTTCTCCCTGCAACCTAAATTGCGTTCTTGTTGTTACTGTATTATTATAATTAAAAGACTTTTGTCGTATTTACAATTTAGAGACATTAAGTGTACCGGAAATTAAATTGCATTTTTCGTATGACAAACTTTTGTCTAGGCAAAAAATAATATGAAATTCGACACGTATGTAAGTTTTTTAAAATAGGTGCTCGATTAGACAGCATTCCCAAAATTCCTTACCTGTGGGGGGAAAGGGAGCCAGAACACTCTTTTCACATATCTCTCTCCATCTCAAAGAAAAAAATCTGGAGTGACTCCACTCGACTTTCCGAACACTTACGATTAAGATCATTACCAAGCACTTAAATAAATTTTAATCGATGAATCATTCAAACATATATACCAAATTGAAACTCCATCGAATGCACCGTTTAAACGCTTGCGCACTTTCAAGAATTTCTCCCCATATGCCATTATGCCATAACATAAAAGAAAGTTTTGTCGTTGCCCTTTAGGAGAACTATAAGTCCTATACACGCCAAAATCAATACCGGTCTTGCAACGGTGGTTTATAACATGTATACCCAATTTGAGCTCAATCAAATCTACCGTTTAAACGCTAGCGCACTTTCAAGAAATTCCCCCCATAGGCCATAATGTAAAAGAAATCTTTGTCGTAGCCCTGTAGAAAAACTATAAGTCCTATACACGCCAAAATCAATACCGGTCTTGCGACGGTGGTTTATAATATGTATACCCAATTTGAGCTCAATCGAATCTACCGTTTAAACGCTAGCGCACTTTCAAGAAATTCCCCCATAGGCCATAATGTAAAAGAAATCTCTGTCGTAGCCCTGTAGAAAAACTATAAGTCCTATACACACCCAAATCAATACCGGTCTTGCGACGGTGGTTTATGACATATATATCCAATTTGAGCTCAATCGAATGCTCCGTTCAGGAGCTATCGTGTTCACTCACATACACACAAACACACATACACACACACACACACACATACACACATACATACATACATCTCGTAAAAATAGCATAAATGGATTCAGAAGCCCTCAAAACGTGTAAAAACACCCAAATCTCGAAGTCGAATTTTTTCATGATTACAATACTTTCCTTACATGGTACATGTTCGGCAAGTAAAAAAAAAAACATAAAATTGTTGCTGTAAAGCAACAATCACGATTCCCTACTACCTAAAAATCAATTACAGGACATAGTGAAATTCGTCCTCCAACTTTCACATCTTTCATGGGGAGAGAAAAAAAAAAGTGCGTAAAATTCTTGCTTTTAAAGTGCAAAAAATATGAATCCCGTGTTTAGACACAGCTTGTTTTAATTAAAAACTTACTGAAAGTTTATTTGTTTGAATTTTTCTTTTTTTCTTAAAGACTTTACCTTATGCATAATATTCTTAGTTTTTCTCATCATTGGGAGAATGCGTAATTTTTTTGCACAAAATATAAAACTTACCTTTAGTTTCTGCTTTATTTTTAATTGTGTATGCTAAATACAACAAAAATTCTTGACCTCTCATTCGCTATAAAAAGTATTTTTAAATCTTCTACAATCATTTTAATACATTTTTCTTGGTGAAACATGGCTAAATCGAAGGAAGTTTTTAATATACTCTAAATTCATTGTAATTTTGTAGGGGAATATATCGTGTAATGGCGTAGGGTCAAGCTTTTCAGACTTGCAAAGGTCACTCAAAAGTTTTCTGTAGAAGAACCCTAGAATTATCCGATACGCTCTGAAATATCGCAGCTTTTAACCCACTATAAAGAATAGAAAGATTCAAGACGGTATTATTGAAGACGTAAAAGAATTTTTTCTGTTTCAGGAATACTTTTGTCGTGTAATGACAAAAAAAAAAAAAATCTCCCGTCTAGAACCTACCAGTGAACTTGTTTAACCTGTTCGTTGTTATCCTTCCTCGACAACTGTTGCTAAGGTTCAAGATTAAAAATGAAGGGGGGGGGGATGAGGGAAAAAAAAAAAAGATAAAATGGATGAAAATATGTAAACAAGAGATCACTTAGGATAACTTCACTCTGAGTGATCCACTTAAAATGCAAATCAAAAGTGATACAGTGTAAATAACGCTTTAACTAGTCAGTAATACTAACAGATATTTTTTACAAAGTCACTGTTTATTGGTAGAATAGGAAAGTACTCCAGATAAAGTAATTAAAAAAACTTTGTAAAAAACACACATAAGAAGTAATAGGTAAGAGGTTGTGTTTTTTACAAAGTTTTTTAATTACTTTATCGTTTAACACCAGTAATTTGAGTGATTTTTCAAAGTACTCCAGAGTCCGAATCCCACAGAAAAATGAGTCGAATATAGCGTAAGAAGTCATTTTACAATCAGAATTTTAGAATTTTGAAAAACGAAATTTCTAGTTACTCAAAGCAGCATTTCGTTAGATTTTCAAGGAAATATTGAACTTTAGATTGCTTTGTTGTAAAGTATTTATATTCGTGAGTTCAGTATTCTGGATGATTGAAATTTTATCACTTACTTATTTCACGTATTTTTGGTTTGTAAGGGCATGTTCGACCCGTTTTATTCAGTTTTCAGATTTAAATTTGTCGAATTATTATTTTGTTTCTAAATTTCCCGATTTACAGAGAGAAGTTTATTTACGGGAATACAATTCGTGAAAGTAATATTTGCCGAGCTCAAAACGTATTTTGTTTGATTCGAGCATTTACAAATGTGAAGTGAAATGAGTATTTCTGAAATTTGCGATGGCTTAATACTTGAGTTGATTCCTACATTTATGAAGTGCGAACGAAAGTTGTTCCTAACCGACGCTAAAAATTATCCGATTTTTTAAAAATCAATATAAGATTTCTGAAAATAGTACTCCTGAAGCTCAAATTTGTCAGACTAACGATATTTTGCGATTTTACAGTTTGATTATCGTACAGATCTGATACTGTAATCTAACGATATTGCGTCAGTTTATTAATAAGTCCTCATAGTGCCATAGGCGGCTTCCAAATTTTGGGGCCCCTTAGTAGATGACTACCCCCCTCCCCCGCGCTTCAACAAAAATTGAAATTAGCTTAGTAAAATTTTTAATGCTTGTACGACTAAATGACGTGACGAACCAATTTGGAAATTGGGGTTCTCCCCCTTCATTTTTTTTTTTTTAGAGCATTAAAGACTAATGACACAATCTAGGCAAAAAAAAAAAAAAAAAAAAAAAAAAACTGATCTTGGCTAAATACAGTAAAGCACCGTTTATACCAGAGATGGGTAAACGTTTTCGGTCGCGGGCCAAAAATCGAAAAAAAAAAAGTTTGGCGGGCCAAGATAAATTTTTCTAAAATTTTAAAAACAATATATTGGGTTGGCAACAAAGTAATTGCGTTTTCTGGTATAAAATTCAAGCAAATAAGTTTTGAACAAGTTTTTAATTACAAGTAAGCTGTGCCTGAACATACGATTCATATTTGTTACATTTTAAAGTAAGAATTTCACTGGCAGTATTTTTTTCGTCCATAAAAGATGGCCACCCTCCCCCTTTTTTCGCTTCTATCCTCCTTAGAGGACACTATTAAAAATGTCCTGAAATTAATTTTTAGGTATTCGTGACTGCTGTATTTTGCAGAAAGAATTTCACGGATATCTCTATATTTATTTGAGATCACGCGGGATATGTGAAAAGAACTTTTTGGCCCCTTACCCCCCTAAGATTACGAATTTTGGAAAATGCTCTCTGATCTAGCACCTATGTTGAAGAACTCACGTACGTGCCGAATTTCGCATAATTAACTTCAGTAGTTTTGGCCAGGCGAAATATTGACATACGGAAAAACGCAATTACTTTGTTGCCAACCCAATACATGCATTACAATTTAAATATGTTAATGAGATGAATGAAAATGCGATTTCATTTTTAAAAGTTTTTTATATTGAGGTTCGAAGTGAGATGTACCGATAAGGAATGAGGCTCAATGCTCATCTGTCAGTCTACTTCTGAAAGAATTCTTTCTAAGGTTGAAAGTTGAAAACACTTGTTCACCTATATCAGATGAAGCAAACATAGCACCGATTTTCTGGGAACGAGATATTAAATTTGGGAAACTTACTTTCGTTAATGATTTGTAAAACTCTAACTTTCGTATATTTAGGAAAACTGTTTGAGATGATTGTTAGATTGCAACTCAATTCATTCAAGCTGCAAATCGGACCTCACTGCTTCACAATTTACGTTGAAAGGCATGGTAAAAATATCCAATTCTGTTTGATTGGCACTGAAATCTTGAAATCTGCGTTCGAACTCAAAATGCAGTTTTTTCAAGCCATCTTCATCATCCTTAATATGGATATATAATATATAAATATATATTTTCTTTTAATTTTCGTCGGACCGGCAAATTTAAAATTCTATCCGCAGGCCTGATAAAACCTTCCGGCGGGCCGGATTTGGCCCGCGGGCCGTAGTTTGCCCATCCCTGGTTTATACGTTTCTCATTTGACTTTTGCATTTATTTGTCGCTTTCATGAAATCCCGATTCATTCCTATAGTTATTTTAATACAAAAACGCTTCATTTATACGACGCCAATATCGGTTATACGTACTTTAAAACTTCCCTTAACTTTAAAACTGTTGTCTCAATAGTTATTTTCCAGTTTAGTGAGAAACTGTTGTCATGTAGGTCAAATAAAGGATATATGGAGAGTTGTACCTTTAACAACCTTCTTTAAGTTTAGAACACGAGGGAAAAACATTTCATTAATTTAATTCAATCTGTAATACTCTAATTAAAAATCAGAATGATTTATTAAATTCAAGGTCTGTAGCAAAAATCACCTCATAATTGGTTGGTATTCACTGTATACAAGTGTAATAAAGTATATGCGGTATTTAAGATCCAGTACAATAAAGGTACAATTTGTTTCCCATATATATATATATATATATTTTAAATCTAGCTATTGTTTCTAGTGTAAAAACCTAGTATGAGGTAATTTAATAGTCCTTTAAAAGAATGTACAATTATTGTATTTACACAAATTTGAACTAGTAGATTTAAATCTGTAATTATCAAAGTTGTTTATTAATGTTTCATTGATACGTTTTTTCATTTATACGTCGTTTCAGATCGGTCTCTTGAAAGGCGTATAAACGGTACTTTACTGTATTACGAGATATTTTATATTTCAAATTGCGAGAGATGAGAATTTTACTAATACTTCTAATGCATTTACATAATTATTTACCACTTACAAGTCTTTCTTTCTGAATTTCCTGCAACAGGTGGAACAGCACGCACTTTATTAAGTCGCTGTAAAGACGGAATATGTTCACCTCTACTGACGAATGACATTTCTGAACGTAGAGGCAGTGTTGTCAACTTAAATTTGATATTGTTAGTTAAAACTTCTATTGCAAGTGGCTAAAAAAGTCTTCAATTTTTCCCAGTTTCAAGCTTGATTTGCGGTCAGTCTTTTTTTAGGTGTGGGTATTTGCAATCTGGGGCCCCCTCGCAATCTTGGGGCCACTGGCGACTGCCTCTAACGCCTATTGGTAAACGCGTCACTGGCAATATCTGCGTCTAGAAATCTTGCTTCATGTAAAAACTTTTCGCTAATGCTAACCCTCTTCTGCAGCTCCAGGACTGAGGTAATATAAAATTCCGGACATTTGTTTTGAAACATCTTTATCGCTGGACTTTTTGACAGGGACTTCAGATGTTTGTCACATTCTGGACCAAAAAATACCTCCTCTATGGGAAGTATGTTACGTGGATGTGACACATCCATACTCCATCATTTTTCCGAGTTCGCGCCTTCAACTGTTAGAAAGTTTTGACACAATTGTTTGAACAGAACTTGTGAAGAAACACCTAGCTTATGGATAAGCGTATCATTCGTTAGGAATAGAATGTTAAATTTGTTAAAATATTTCAAAGAACATTTAAAAAAATGATAAAAAATACCCTTTAGTGAACTCATTTTTCAGTTCTCCTGCAATGAACTCCGCGCTTAAAAGTTTATCATCGAATACTACCACTTAAAAAAAAAATGTTTTTAATGGTTCCCAGCTTTCTGAAACTCTTTCAACGCATTGTAACAGTGATAGCCATCTGTATCGGCAAGTCTTAAAAGTTTTTTTCTTTTTCAGTTGGAAAAACACTTTGAGAATTCTCTAACGCAGATATTATTCTCTAATGCAGAGTTTTGCGCTAGAAGAAATGTAACTGACTATTCTCCTAATCAGCTGTACTAGAGACCTAGGCAGTTTCTGACAGGCTGCAGAAGGGCAAATACATTTTAAAAGGATACTATTTGGGACATCGTTACGGAGTCTGCTGTAAAAAGAATTATGCTTCCTCACCATGACATTAGCGCCATCACAGGCTAGTCCAACACTATTAGTTATTGGAATGCCTTTGTTTCAAGGCAGTTTTTAAAAGCTTCGCACAGCTTTTCTGCCGATGTGTGTCTCTTGCAATTTACTAATTCCAGTAATCTAACTTGTATACTCCTTTCTCTTCTCAAAAATATCTTGCTAAAACGCATAGATATTTTTCTGAGGTTAAATCAGTAGATTCATCTGCAAGAACAGAAAATCTTTGATTTTTCAAAACAGAGACAAGTGATTCTTTTTCCACTTTTGCAATCATATTCTCCTAATCAGCTGTACTTAGTGACCTAGTCAGTCCTTCTAATGTTAAGAGCGGAATGCTGATTCAGTAATGGCAATTAATTCTTAAAAGTTTGTACTGCAACATTTTTTCTGCGAAGGATGCATCGTTACGGCAGATCTGCGTGTTAACGAGATTATGCTTTCTCACATGACATTAGCGCAATCTACAGAGCTGCATGTTCTGAACATTCTTAGTTCTCTGTCTTTGAATGCCTTAGCTGCTCTTGCCGCAAGGCATTTGATTAAAAGCTTCGTACAGCTTTACTTTAGCAGATGTGTGTCTACGGTTGCACCATCCTTTGAATGGTCAACTTCAAGCATAGCGTAAGTTGTATAGGCTCCTTGGTCTCTAGCCCCCCAAAAATATGTGATGGGCTGAGCAAACGCATAGATTTACTTTCTGAGGTAAAATCAGTAGATTCATCTAGCAAGAACAAAAAGTCTTTCACGCCATTTTACAAACAGAGACAAGTGATTCTTTGCTTCCACTTTTGCAATCACATGTCGAAGTACTAACATGGATACTTACTTACATTGTGTGAATCTGGACCCTATTGCTCGAGCGCCTCCATAATTTACATTACACTGTAAGTCAAGCTGCGAACTACTACGGATATAATAGCCATTTTTGTAAACAGTATATTTGAAATTATTTCTTTCAAACAGTACTGCTCGAGCACGCAGCACAAAATTTTGCTATTTCTAAGCGAAAAACGTGATAGCAAATTGGTACTTCGTCAGATTCCGTACTAGTTGGCAGTTAAGAGTGAGTTTATTTATTAAAGAAGTGTGTAGCCAGAAATTTTTTAAGGGAAGAGGGTGGGGGTTCGCTTCTGCGAATTCTTCATATATGTTTACGGTACGGTGTATGATAAGGCTTTAAAAGCATCGCTCTTGTCGGCAAAACATTCTCATGGGGGTATAACAACCCGTGGCACTTCATGAGTGATTATATGTGGTTGTGTGGCACGGGCTGCCACAATACTTTCGAAACTGTACGTTAGCTTCGAGTCACTCCTCACGGAAATGCTGCGTAAAGTGTCCACTTTTCCTTTTATCAGTGGATAATTCACCACGAATTTATTTGCTTTTAACTGGAGTAGCATTCTGCTTTCGTTTTCTAGTTTCTTTTTCATCTGAATCCATTTGAAACAGTCCAGCAATTGAATCAGCCCTGTAAAAATTTGTAAACAAGCTCAATTAGAAAGAAGAAAGGGAAAAAAAAACATGTTTGCGTTTGCAGCAGTTAGGGAACATCCATAAATGACGTCACACTCTTTTTCAATATTTTTGAACACCCCCCTTTTGCCCTTGGTACAAAGTCTGACGCTTCACCCCCATTGACACGCTATCTCTATTAATAAAATTAGACTTTTATCTGTACATTACTTAGAAATCAAAATTTTCGTGATTTCTATAAACTTCAAGCATTTTGAAATAAAATACGACCGTGAAAAAAAAAAAAAAAGTTTGTCATTCTGCCAAAACGGCAGAATGAATGCAAACTGCAGAATGAATGCGCGAACAAAAAATGCGTCCGTGACGCATTTTTTGTTCGCGCATCACGTAAAAATGAATTAAGAGAATACTATGAAATTTATCACATGATCAGCAACGTCTGAAACAACAAATGTCGGAATTTTTTTGAAAAATTTGACTAAAATTTAATACTTTTTAAAAAATGTTTATTTGCTCTTTTAGAATTTCTGAAAATTGTGCAAAAGTTTCTCGGGGCATAATGTTAAAATATCTCAAGTGAATCAAAGAAAATTTAGTTACAGATCAGGAATGACCTCTTGACTTGAAAAGTTCATTCATCTAGAAAAAGAACTAATTTTTAAAGTAAAAAGAAATTCTCTGTCAAATTGAACCGTCACTTTTTTACTCTCTAACCTGGAATCTTTTAGCAATACACAGGAGTTATAATTTTGCTTTCTATACTACTGTCAATATACTAATTCCATTGCTTTGAGTTCCTACAATGCTCACGAAAATTCAGATGTTATGAAAATTTGTATTTTATACTAAACAGTGGGAGCGAACTTTTTTCTTTTTTTTTTGGGGGGGGGGGGGGTTGTACATATCGAAATCAAAAGTAGAAAACCGAAGTTGTTCTTTGTTCAGAGTCAAACGTTTTAAAGGTGTTCTTTTTGAAAAGGGGATCGTGGTCACAGGACTTATGAACCGCTTTAAAAACAAACCAATAATGTTAAACACTTGAAAAAATTAATAATGCTTCTTCACGAAATACACTATGCGCTTATACTAACAGTCAAGTTGTATGTCTTATGCAACTTTCAGAAAAAATTCATAAGCAGAAAATTGGGCCGAAGAGTTGCTTATTCCGGGAAATATTGCAGAATTCCGTATGTTCAGTATCTTTTATTGAGTGCTTCATAACTCCTAGAGGCAGTGGTTCCCAAACTTTTTCGAGTCGCGGCATCCCTTTTTAACTAAAACTTTTCCAAGGCCCCCAACAACCCTTTGTAACATTATGACTAGTGTGAGATAAAATAATAAAACTCGTGTACCTTCATTATTTAACGCATGTATGGGCAAAGGCGGATCCAGGGGGAGGGCGCAGGGGGCGCGCGCCCCCTCCGAAAAAGTTTCTGGGTCCGCCCTTGTGTATGGGCAACCTTTTAAAAGCTGCGGGCCAAACTTCAGGGTGTTAGCGAAGTCGCGGGCACCCTGAAGTTGGGGAGCATATCGAACCCCCGGTTTCATACGGGGTTTTGATATGCTCCGCGGTCCGGATTAAAAGCCGTGGCGGGTTACATCCGGCCCGTGGTTGCCCATTAGAGATGAGTTCGGGCTCATTTTTTGAAGCCCGAGCCCGCCCGAGCCCGAGGACGTTTAATCCGAGCTCGCCCGAGCCCGAGCAATATTATTAAAGTTGGAGCCCGAGCCCGAAATTTCAGCTTTGCTATGCTTAAGACAAATAAAATTAACTACTTTATTAATAGGATACAATAAATTTTGGAGCTTCACACACCTTCTAGTCCCCCGTGCCGCTATTTTTTTAAATAAGTACGTCTATTTATTCCATGAATCACTTTTTAAAATCTGTTTCAAGGAGTATGTTCAACAAAGGAGAAATTTTTCACGAGCCCGAGCCCGCCCGAGCCCGAACGCAATCGTGAATTACAGAGCCCGAGCCCGAGTCGGGCCCGGGCTCGGGCTCGGGCTCATCTCTATTGCCCATATGTGATTTAACGTTTACTTTTATTTTATTAACATTAAATTCACAGTTAATGCGATGGATGAGCCTGCAAATCGCGGCCCATTTTCTCAAATCGTGGAATTAAACGGTACACGGTTACACTCATTTCTGTTTCCACGTTGATTTTTGCTCAGTACTCGCTTTTTATTAATGCGACCGCCGAAAACCCAGCTTCGCGCAAGTACGACCTCGAAAATGGAATTAAAACACGCTGAGCCTTATCACTCTGAATTGGATATTCGTCTTTACAACATTTCGCGGTGCCCCTGTGCAAGGGCGGCTCCAGACTGAATTCTCGGAGGGGGCCATCAGACTTTTTACTTAGGTCTATAAATTGTTCAAAATGCAAATCGAACGTGTGAAATCGTGAAGTATGCCAATCTAAAGTTGTAAAACAAAATTTCGGAGGGGCCATGGCCCCTATGGCCCCCTCACTGGAGCCGCCCTTGCCCCTGTGAAGAAGCCAGGCACAGTTTTGGGAATCCTTGCCTATAGGTTCACTGTAAGAGTTCACAGTACAACTTGTAAAGAGTCATTGTAAAATTTTTTCAAGTTTAGCTCAATTAAATTCTTTAAAAAGCTCTTTAACAGTTGCATGAACAACCACACACACTCACAAATAAATAAATAAATAAATAAAAATAAAATAAAATAGGGAAGGGGGGGCTAAGTGCCTCCCTGTGCTCCCTCGATGCTACGCCTATGTAAATACTTCGGAAACTCAAAAATTTCCCACTATTTTGATTAATTTTGTACTTTTACAGGGAAAATAACGCCCAAAGCTATTAAAAAAAAAAAAAAAAAATCCCACTTATTTTTCTGGGATGGGGTGGAGGGATGGGCCATCTTCCCATACTTCCCCGTCCCTGAAAATAAATTAAAAATAGAAGTTTTTGCTATTTTAAGAACACAAAGATTAGTAAGTACACGAATATTATTTAAATGTTCTATTTGCCTAGATTCAAAGGGCAACAGAAATTTTTCCTGGAGGGTATGAGAGAAGGTGAAAATGCAATTCTCGAGTACATATTTTATCCAGTAGAAAACCCACTTTATCTAGGATAATTTTTTTTTGTTGTCGGATCCACCCTTTCCTCTCGGAATCCGATCTTCAAAAATTAGTACGGAACTCACTACCTTCCAAGAGTGTAAAGACCCGGGGCTGCTGCCCGTTCGTTCTCCGTTTCGGATACAATGTTCCTCGGAATGATCCTTGAGAAAAAAACTACTGACTTGAAGATGCTTTAAGCAAAAATGGCTCACTTTAATATGCTTCAATATCAATTTCGTGACTATTTTAAAAAACGATCATTAAATAATGTTTTCTTAACGTTATTAGAAAGTGTTTTTTAAGGACAGAGAGCAATCCCATTTTCGGTCTGTGAATAGCGAGAGCGAAACGACTCCAAGACAAAAGCAAAAAAAAGTACGAAGAACAAAATGTAGCAGTTGCAATCGACTGACCTGCCATCTGTTGGACGGGAGAGTAACGAATTTGCAATGGAATTTGTCAATAATCGATCTGATTTGCCATCTGTTTGGCGTACGGAGAAATACTTGAGATAAGATATAGTTTTATCAAGTTAGAATTTCGGAAGTGAGATTAGTGATATAACTAACAGAAGATCTTCCGTCATAGAAAAAATCCACTGCTATCTAAATATGCTAAATTTATCACGGAAAAAAAATTACCATGGATGAAGCCAGTGGCGCACCCAGGATTTTAGTTTGGGGTGGGGGGGGAGGGAGGGGTAGAGCTACAAATACTTTATAGAAAAACAATATCCTGAATTCGGTTATAGTGACTTCGATTATAGTTATAACTCCCTTATAACGTCAAAATATTCTGTGCCAGTTGCCCCTAGAACACAAGCCCACTTTCAACTAATTTTGTTATAGAGTCATAAATAATTATCTGATATTTTCAGTGACATTGTAACTAAAAAGTGACTCTTTGTAAACAATATTGTAAAAATTTATTGTAGTACATATGTCGCACTGACTGTAAATATTTATTTAAAAACCAACGTTCTTTTTATTTTTTTTTTTTAAATATTTAAGGAATAATTTGAAGACAATCTTAAAACGTAAGAGATTTTAATTCATTTGCGACAATTTTCGATGTTTTTCAGATCTAAATCTGCAGCTTTAGGCTGGAATTTAGCCCCCCCCCCCGCAGGGTTAATGAACATATACAGTTGAGTTTTACGACGATCGATCAGACCCTTATTTTTATGACAACCAGACATGACATCGTTATGACAAATAGAACTCCTATTTAATATTAATGCTTATAATAAAATAAATAACAATATCCCAAACAGAACTTTCAAAAACTTAGCATAAAAATTAACGCAATTCAACTTGCAAAAGCAAAAGTGAAATGCATTAAAAGTGGCAGTGTTATAGTCATGCAGTTGACAAGAGGAGTCATGCAGTGAGACCAAGGAAATCTCGTGCCCAGTGGCGCAGAGAGGGAGGGGGAGCAGGGGAAAAATCCCCAGGGCCTCAGCTTGTGAAGGGGCCCCGCTTTTGCTGTTCATATGATACTTAATTGTGTGTTGTCAATTTTGTAAAAAAAAAAAAAAAAAAAAGTAAAAATTCAGATTATGTCCCCGGATGTTTCAAATTAATTTTTGAATGAAATTACAAAAAGCCAGCTAGAGCATAAACCACCAACTTGACTAAAACGAGGAGTGTTAGTGATTGAGTCTTCTTTTGCAAGAAAAGTAGACATTGACGGTGTTATTCAACGGTTTGCCATGACTAAAAGCAGAAAAGATTTATTTAACAAGAAATCATTTTTTTCCGAGACACATTGTTAAATAGTGGAAGAAAGGGTATAGCCAGAGGAGAGACTATGGGCCCACCCAACATCCGAAATTTTGAATTTTCCTTAACAGAAAAGATCAAAACTTTCTATGAGAAATTTTGAAATTTCCACTTTTTTGGACTTCTAAAATTTTTTGGCTGCCTGCTTGCATGGAAGTATGAATGAAAATATTAATTTTTTCAATACTGAGGAATCATGCCATGCAAAAATGTTAACGTTTTAAATACAGTTGCTCTATGGAGGTGACGAAACCTTCAAAACAAAATGTTGGTATTATTTAGAGCATGGATGCTTATTAAAGTAAAATACTCTTTTAAATTAATAATTTTAATTCTATTAATTATTTTCCAATTACTACTAATTTAAAATTTCTTTAAATGATTAATAATTTTAATAAGGAATAAATGATTGATCTAATACGACATCAAAAGAATTTCTGGAAAGCAAAGGGACCCCAAAGATTTTAAAAAAATAATTTCTAGCACAACAATCTTTTTTGTGCCAAATTTGGCAATATTTTGGAGATGATTTCAAAAAAGCTGTAGATGACTGTTCATGTGACTTTTGGAGACCATGTAAGAAAACTTTAAACGTTGTTTTTAATTTTTGGATGAAGAGTTAAGTTGCTATTGGCGCCTATTTCATAGTGTTTGAAATGAATGAATCCTTTTAAACAGTCACAGACCGCTATGTATGGGAATTCTTTTGAGAACTCCTGTCGAAGAACTTTAAATGCTATACACACTACTTTTGATGGAGAATCTTATTTGGTAACTCTTAATAAAATACACCCATTTTGTTTAGTTTGAAATAGCCAAATCTCTAGAAAATACGCTTTGAAGAACTCAAGCCCATAGAGAGCAATGTATATAGTTCGGGTGTTCCTGTAAAACTGTATAGAGTGTTTTAGGCAAACCTGCACGAGGGTTATCTGCTTAAGGAAGGTGTGCCTTGGACTTTTTAAGGGTTTCTAACGAGTACTCACGTTTTATACTGAGAAAATCGTCCAATACTCCAGACGTTTCGATCGACATCCGGCGGTAGGCTAGAATCTTGGACCTTCACGCTTCATCCATCTCAGCCTGACCCTAGACCCACTGCCATAGACTCCAGTAAAAGAACAACACATATGCTACATACACCCTTTTCAATAGGGTACAGTACTTAGAAATAACACATAAATCTTACTAATTGACATTTAAAGCACAGACGGACGGCAGTTAGAGCACAAACAGCCAAACCGAAAACATAAATAATTTTCAACGTTGTTGAAAAGTGTTAAAAATAAATAAAAAAATCCGAAATATTCCCCTATATTAAATACGCACTGGCGTGTTTTTACAGGATGCCCCAAAAAGATGATAACACGCTATCATTCTTTAACCATTACAAATAAGTGGAAAAAAATGTCCAAAATAAGGTAGGAAAAAAGATGACTAAGATCCTCTTGTTCATGTTCAAAAATGGACACTTTCATTTTTATACGGCTCCGTACAAAAAAACCTCTCAGTTAGTAAAATCTGCCCCATACACACGTGAGGAAATGTACAAAATTTGAGAATTATATTCTAAATAGCGTCAGAGATATGTCGACTTAACCTTATGCATGCCAATGTTCCTTTTTTGGAACATCATATTTAATATTTAAAAAAAAATAAACTGTCATATCTATCAGTTTGAAAAAAATACTGCTTGTTACTGAAAGTGTGATTGATTTTTTTTGATATATTAAATATTTTCCAAATGTAAAAATTTCAGCCCAGAAAAAAATATAAAAATCGACTTTTTTACAATTTTCACAGTACACAAGAAAAAAAAATCTATCAAATTCACCGAAAATTCCGCTTTTGTATTTCCAAAGGATAAATTCAAAGAGATAATAAAAGAAATTCAAAATATAGCAAAGTATCTTTACTCAATCTTGCATAAAAGTGCAATGTTCCAAAAAAGGAACACTGGCATGTAACGTTATACGAAATCAAGGGTATCCCATGTATGTGTTGCTTTATTAGATTTTGGTACATTCAGAGCTTATATTTGCTGAAAATAAGTCTGTCAAAGGCACAACCAATATGTTATCATAGGCGTAGAGTTATATGGGCCCATGGGGCTCAAGGCCCCCCCCCTAATAAATTATGAGTGTAGCTGAGCCCCCCCGCCAATAATTTACGTTAAATTTTTAAAAATTACATTTAACTCAATTTTTACAATTTAAAGAAAAAGTATTTCACTCAAGTTATAGAAAAAAAAACTTTTCTTTTATTCATAGAAATTTTCTTCCGATTTCGTTTTCAATCATTATTTGTGATTCATTCTGACACCACATAACACAAGATATTATTAAGCAGGCCGCGCCAGGCGCCGGTTAATAAAAAACAGTCTATCTATGCAATGGGAATTATGAAATCAAAAGTTCACATCAGCCTTAAATGCGTTCAGTACTCGAAAATGTTCCTTCCCCACCATCTTTGCATCTTTCACTCTGCTTCCATTTTTGATTTTTTTTTCACTGCATTTTAAGAAGGATAACTTGATAGGAAGGCACTATAATGGATAGGTACGTTATTAAATTTAAAAAAAGGCCAGAACAACTGCAAGTGAAACGTTTCAAACGAATGCAAGGTGCGGTGATTTGCGCACAGAACAGTAAGCATATTTCTATACTTTTACTTCTAATTAAAAAATTAGGAGATATACAAGCCTGGAAAAATCTATTGCCCGATATGCCCAGGACATTTAAAATTCTCAGCCAGGTATGTATTTTTTTTACCCACATGCCCGACTGGGTATGTAAAAAAAATCGATCAAAAGAGATTCATAAAATAGTTCTAATATGCTTGTTCATATATCATACGGATTTGGTTTGTGGTTACAACAATTCCTTTCAATGCAAACAGTCTGAATAATGTAAATTTTATAGAGTAATAAAATGCAATAATTTTCGAGCTTGTAAATTTTTTGTTCGGGCAGGTATTATTTTAGGCTACATGCCCGACTGGACATGTAAATGTTTGGAGATTTTTCTGCTCCTGTACATATACAGGGGTCCCAAAAAGGAGGTAACGGGCTTTAATTCTTTAGCTATTAGAGATAAGTGTGCAGTATAAATTGGAAAAATGTTCTAAAGTTGGTCGGAAATAATTCTCCGTTAAGAAAAAAATTCCTCTCGTTTATTTTAAAAAAGTTACTCTTTTTAAATTTTTATCCGACCCAATAATTCCGTGTTATTAAAATGTACCCTCATACACAGGTGATGCACCAGATCTGAGCCTTTTATATTACGATGTGGCAGAGATATCTTTAAAGAAAGAAGATCGGGGACTATCCATGATTTTGTATGTAAACGTTTATTCCTAGAGTGAAAAAAAAAAAGATTTTTCTTAATTTCTGTACGATCCCTGAAATGCGATTATTTGACGTGATTTTTTCTCTTCCAGAGCCATGCAAAAGTGGTTTAAGTCAGCGTTATATTTATCTTCATATCTCTGACACTTTTGAAGGTATAGATCTGAAATTTTATAGGTCAATTCTTTAGTGTATGGAGCACATTTTACTAATTGGGAATTGTTCCGTACGGGGGTCGTATACAAATTTAAAAAGTGTAACTTTTTAAAAATGAACGAGAGTAATATTTTTCTTAACGGAGTAGTATTTCCGACCTTATTTTGAACATTTTTTTTTTTCAATTTACACTGCTCACTTATCTCTTATAGATAAAGAATGAAAGCGTGTTACCACCTTTGGGGTTTTTTTTTGGGGGGGGCGAGCTCCCCCTCAATAATTCTGGAAACTTTACGCCTATGTATGTTATATATATTTGTCTTATCTTTCACCCTTTTACCTGAAGGAGGGCGGATAGTTAGTGCTGCATTCCTCTGATTTGAGCTCAGATAGCTACTTGTTTCTTCTGTTAGTAATGAATGTGTGCTTTAGAAGGGCTTGTTTATCTATTTTAAGACTTTTTTTATGTAGAAGGAACATGTGGGAGGGAAGGACATCAAGTCACGTGCTTGATTTTCTTTCGTAGATGGTGCAGTCGAAGAAATTTCCAACTATAGACAATGTTGATTTTTAAAAAATTCTTTATAAGATGATTGAAATAAGTCTATCATAGATATTTGCCAACTGCCTCTTGATGAAAACGAGTGGATTACAGATGAAGAAATAAATTATAATAGTTTTGAGCTGATTACACCAAGAGACATGTGTAGGTAATAGAATTTTAGAAGAGAAATTAATTTAAATGTGTTTCAGACGAAGCCTAAAAGTCAACATGATCCTGTGCTCATCAGTGGAAATCTGCAAAACATTAAGATGCACATTACGTTCTTACATGATAAGGGCATTTTGTAGTATTCCATAAAAATACTGTAAACATGTGTTTTGATTGCAAGAAAAGGCTCCATGTACGCTTTTCACAGTATCATAGACATTGCGAAAAAAGTGCTAAAAATTATAAAAAGAAATTAGTGTTTTAGAGGGTTTAAAAATTTTTGTACTTCAGGTTGAAATCCTAAGCATTCTCTAAAGAATACAATTTTTACTATTTCTTTAGAAGGTATTTTACATTTTTCAAATTGTACTTTTTTATATTATCTGTATTAGGGATGGACGCGAGACGACTTTTTGCGAGACGAGACAGAGATTTATAGCTTTTTTGCGAGATTTACAGCTTTTTCTTTGCCTATTTGTCTTCTTTTTTTCGTTATGCTGGAAAGTGCATCGTAATTCACGAGTGTGCCGTATTTGTCTTGTTCCATAAAACACTTCTTCCTCCTTCGGAATTCAAATCTATATTAAGATCGCCTATTAAAGTTGTTTTAAATCTTTGTCGTCTCACTATACTTTTATAAATGCTGTTTGTAAAGCATTCATAATTCATACACACACACACAACAAAAAAAGTCTGAAAGAAATAGTTGTCTAGTGCTAAAAAAATCTGAAATTCCTTCAGATTAACTACACACGCTCCTTTTCTTTTCTTTTTTTTTTTGGGGGGGGGGGGTGTTAAACATGCATCATCATTCATGGCTGCGACGCCCATGACCGGTCTTAACTGTCTTTTTTTAACCTTTATGTTGGAAAGTGCGTCCTAATCCGTGCAGAGAACGTATCTTTCTTTCTGGTTTCATTATGTCGGAGAGTGTTATCACAATCATTATAATGGCATGCGCCAGTTTTAGCTGTCTTTCTTTTTCCATTTTGTCTGAAAGTGCACCTTAATCCATGCACACAGCCATCCAGTGGCGCACCCAGGATTTTAGTTTAGGGGGGGCTGAGCTGAAAATACTGCTGAACTCGGTTATAGTGAGATCGATAATAGTTACAAACCTCTTATAACGTCAAAATATTCTGTACAACTTGATTTGCCCATACAACACGAACCCACAAACAAAAACTCATTATAGAGTCATAAATAATTATCTGATATTTTCAGTGATATTGTAACCGACTTTAACAGTGTTTCATAAACTCTCTGTAAGTATTTATTTAAAAACTAACATCTTTTTAGGTAAAAAATACTTTAGAAATAATTTGAAGACAATAAATAATAATAATAATAGTAATAATTAAATAGTGACAATTTTCATTTTTTTAAGTTTTTCACATCTAACTGTTCGCCTTGGGGGGGGGCTTGAGCCCCCATAGCCCCCCCCCCGTGGTGTCGCCTATGCAGCCATCCTATCTTAATTCATTATGTCGGAAAGTGAATCGTAATCCATACCTGCAGCCTCTCGATCTTTCTTGTTGCATTATGTCGGAAAGTGCATCCTAATATAGCCTGCCTTTCTTTTTATTGTGTCGGAAAGTGCACAGTCATCCACGCAAAAAGTCTGCATGTCATTTTTCATTATGCTGGAAAGTGTATCACAATCATCATAATTCATAAGCCTGCCATAACTGTGTTTTCTCCCCCATAATGGTGGAAAATCCAACCTAATCCATGCGCATAACCTATTTGTCTTGCTGACCATCGTCCCGAGAGCGGTGATGCCTTTCTTAGTCCATGCGCGAGACCCGTCTTTTCTGGATTCATAACGTGCTACTTGTTCTAGCAACAAGCAAAATACTGGAAAATCGCTTATTTTCGCGAGGCCGTCATAAAGCCTCGCGAAGTACATTTTTTTTTTTCACTTCAAATGACAATAAAATATCCGAAATTTTTCACTTATTAAAACGTAATAATTTACTGCACAGTAACGAACTCTTTCGTGACAACTTTCTTTATCACAATTATTTCTTGAATACAATACAATTATTTCTTGAATATAAAAACAATAATACAACTAATAGAATGCAGCTCATTTACTTACAATATTTATACCAGCGTCTTTGAAGCCAATTAAAATTAGGGAAATGGAGGGAACGAACTTTACGGACAAAAGAAAGTTTTTTAAAATGCCCTATGCAAAAGGGCTTCTATATTTAAGGTAGTTCAGGTATCTTTCAACTCTCGGTTCTATTCCTGTAAAATTCGCGAAATTTTCATCTCGCGAAATCACCGACGGCTTCATTTTCGCGTAAACTGCGATTCGCGAAAATAAGTGATTTCACAGTACTCAAAAATCATCCAAAATAAAAGCTTTGTCGCATCTTTTTACGAGATTTGACTAATTTTCCCTTTCTAAAGAGGGATCGATGCCGGTTGCTTTCTCATTGGCTGCCTCCTGTCGCGTGGTACTCATACTGTGCGGAAATTTCAAGCAGTTTCGGGGTTCGATGGTTAAGATATCCTAAACAAGGTTTGATAGGGTTGTTGCTTGTTACTCAGGGATGCGAACTATTAGGCCCTGATTTTCCATTAGGCCTCCGAATGGGTTTGGCTCCCAAATTTCTTCTTCTCTATAGTTTCCGAACATGTACCATGTAAGGAAATTATTGTAATCATGAAAAAATTCGAATTCGAGATTTTGGTGTATTTACACGTTTTGAGGTCTTCTGAATTCACATATGCTATTTTTACGAGATGTATGTATGTGTGTGTGTGTGTGTGTGTGTGTGTGTGTGTGTGTGTGTGTGTGTGTGTGTGTGTGAGTGAACACGATAGCACTTGAACGGGGCATGCGATTGAGCTCAGATTGGGTATATATGTTATAAACCACCGTCGCAAGACAGGTATTGATTTTGGTGTGTATAGGACTTATAGTTTTTCTACAGGGCTACGACAAAGATTTCTTTTACATTATGGCCTATGGGGGAAAATTTTGGAAAGTGCGCTTGCGTTTAAACGGTACATTCGATTGAGCTCAAATTGGGTATATAGGTTTTAAACCACCATCGTAAGACCGGTATTGATTTTGATATTTATAGGACTTATAGTTTTTCTACAGGGCTACGACAAAGATTCATTTTACATTATGGCCTATAGGGAGAAATTCTTGAAAGTGCGCTAGCGTTTAAACGGTACATTCGATTGAGCTTCAATTTGGTATATATATTTGAATTATTCATCGATTAAAATTTATTTAAATGCTTGGTAATGATCTTAATCGTAAGTGTTCGGAAAGTCGAGTGGAGTCCCTCCAGATTTTTTAAAAAGTTGATATTTTCTTAAATTTTATCTGTTTTACAAGCAACGAAATTAATAGGTTGTATTGCTTCTCAACACTTTCCAAGAAGATTGAAAAGCACCGATTTCTACGAATTTTATACATTTTATTGCAACGCATTGTATCATGTACCCCATTGCAAATATTGTACCTATAGCATTTATAGTTCTTTTACAGGAACGAGCAAAATTTTTCAATACATTCCGCTCTATGGGTAGTCATTGGTTAAAATGGGTTTTAGAGATGTTCTTCATTTCAAAGGAAACAAAATGGATATGTTATTGAGGATTACAAAATAATGCTTTCCATTGAAATAGGTATTCAAAATTTACAGTTATTCTACAGGAGCATTGTAAAGGATTCAAATTCTTTACGCTCTAGGGTAGGTGAGAGACATGCATTTCAAGCAGACTACAATAGATGTCTAGAACAGTTTACTCTTCATTTTAAACTAGAAAGATAAATTATGCCAAACTTACTGCTAGATGTCTAGAACAGTTTACTCTTCATTTTAAACTAGAAAGATAAATTATGCCAAACGCATCGATTAGAACACACTTTCCAATACTACGAATTTTTTGCGCCCAACATGGCAAGAGTTTGAAGATTACCTCAAAAATCAGTTTATTACTATAAATAATTTTGCGAGACGGGTTCTGGTAATTTATCATACTATTATCAGTATATGAAGTAAAAAACGCTGTTAGGTACAACCCCATACAAAAACCCTTAACGGTTTAAAAGTTTGTGACGCAGCATTTTACTTTATAGCTATATGACTTTTAAATAAAGAACTTTATAAAGAACTTAATAAAGAACTTAAAGAACTTAATAAAGAACTTAAAGAACTTAAAAAAGTACTTAAGTCATATAGCTATAAGTAAATAATTACTTTATAGCTATATGACTTTTAAATAAAGAACTTTATAAAGAACTTAATAAAGAACTTAAAGTACTTAAAAAAGTAATAAAGAACTTAAAGAACTTTATAAAGAACTTAAATAAAGAACTTTAAATGTCATTCCTATTTTTTTAAGGATGAGTAAGCTGTTACAGAAGTCCATTGTGGTGTGTTGAAATGGATGAATGTCTCTCAACTGCCCAAAACCGTAATGTATCGAAGTTCTTTTGAGTATTTAAGTAGAACTCTAAATCCTAAAGACAACATTTACACTCTTTTCAATAGGGTACACAGTAAAGCACATTAGAATAACCTAGATAAATTTGTAGTAATCGATGCGCATTTATGGTAGTTAGAACACGACTGTCCAGGCAGCCGTACGGACAGACAGTCAAACCGAAACCTTTTTCAACCTTGTTGGAAAGTTTAAAAAGGATGGAGTAGGTGTCCACTGTCCACACTTGACTTATACCTCTCTTTCATGCACATTTACCGACATCCTGTGTGCTGGGATAGCGTTCTGTTGTTGAAGGCATAAAGCCGAAACACTTCTTTTGATCGGCTCTTAACCCTTTAACGCGCAATGTTCCCGCTCTGGGAACACCCAAATCCGACGTTTTGACTGTTGCCAGTCACGAAGAATAGATTGGATTTCTATAAAAAATAGTTGCGGGTGACCTAGTTCCACGAGAATCCTTTACTTTTGAGCACGTCCTTTCCCGTCAAAAAAGGGTCACGATTCTTTTGAACAGCACTGACATCTGCTGAAAAATGGAAGAATGCGAGAACAGCTGGATAGAGGGCCCCGTGCTGAAAAAAGGTCAGTCGTTGCCATCGCTCGACTGAACGACCCGCAAGACGGCGGACGATCGAAACGTTCATCGCGTGCCACAGAACGAGAGACCCTTTTTTGACGCAGCTAGCTGTGCGGCACAGCCAGCTGCGTCAAAAAAGGGTCTCTCGTTCTGTGGCACGCGATGAACCTTTCGATCGTCCGCCCTCTTGCGGGTCGTTAAGTCGAGCGATGGCAACGACTGCCCTTTTTTCAGCATTGGGAAAGGGTTGCACCTCAAAGGGTTAAAGGCATTTCGACATTTGCTAACGCACTAAAAAAAAAAGAAAAGAAAATACCAGGAAAGTCGCTTCTCAAAATTTCGCGCTTTAGGCAACTACTAGTGTGTCTACTATCGCAAATCGGGTTCTGTTAATTTATCATACTATTATCAGTATAGGAAGTAAAAAACGCTGTTAGGTACAACCCCATACAAAAACCCTTAACGGTTTAAAAGTTTGTGACGCAGCATTTTACTTTATAGCTATATGACTTTTAAATATGGGTCTTAAAAATACGGATATCCAATTTTGAGTGACGCCCTGGTGTGACTTTATAAGATTTATTTTTAAATTTCATTTCAGTTACTATTGTTTTATTTTCTAAAGAAGATGTACACATTCAAGCAATGCTTTTAATTATGAAATACACTGTCAAATATATCACACTTTCACTGAGCGTATATTATGCATTTAAATGAATTTATTTCAATAATTTAATTTATCTTTGGCGTCACGCAATCCAAAAGGGCAAGCAAAATTTCTGTACATGTTTTTCTTTGTAATACACTACGTATTTGAAAAATTTCACCAAGTTTGGATACTATGACGCAAAGTAAACATTTAGTAAACTTTTTTAAATAATTAGGATCTCGAGGGTTCCATAAATGCGGAATTTCTCATTTGCTTTCAATCAGATCTATTTCCACATCGCTATTCCATTTAAGACATTTTTTCTTCGCTCATCACTACGATCGCTATCGCCGAGTCTTCCGCCATCTTTCTGACGTAGGAATAGAAAGCACTGCAATTGGCTGGCATTCCAGCAACTTTCAATATTTTCGCTTCTGAATGAAAAAGTTAGAGTTGATCGTTCCCTTGGTAACAGAGGGAAATTTCCAGGAAAGAGGTTTCCGCAACTGGTTGCAGCAACCAAATCGCCCAAAATTTTCTTCGTGTAATAAGGCCTGAACCAGCTCACCCCCGGCCCAATTTAGGTTGATCTCAGGCCTAGTCCCAACAGGTTTTTGTGTCTAAGGAACTCCCTGGGGAGCGATTAGCATGGGGGATAACGAGGGTGGCGAGGGGGGGGGTAGCACGGAAGGAGGGGAGAATTAAAATTGAAAAAACGAACTCGCCTTTTGCATGGAGAAAGATTCTTAGAAAAAAGGGTATTAGAATCGGAGGGATGCTACCAGAAGTAGAAGCGAATTTTGCCCGTATTCTTCCGCCTAAACCAATTGGCCTTGTCGTGTCTGCTAGTCACGACATCAGTTGAACTTGTTTCAGTTTTAATACGCGTGAGTTAAATAGACCACTCTTTACACGGGATAAAAAAAAAAAGAAAAGAGTTTTGCTAAATAAACTGGCGGCGTCAGTTGCCAATCTCAGCCGCGATTAAAATCATATATTAATTTTTTTTAAAAATCGTTAGAGCCGATTCCGAGATAAAAAGGGGTTCCTTTAAAATAAATATAACTGCAAAACTTTTGAACAGCTTTATTTTCAGAAAAAAATCCTGAAGCATCAAAATGGCCTTGCAAAATGAGCCGAAGACCTATCTGTGTAGGGAAATATTGCAAAATATCGCATGTCTACGATTTTTTTCTGAATGTTTCATAACTCTTATGAATTGATCGTTTATAACAGTTTATGGTATAGCTTGTGAGGAAATATGCTCAATTTTTTTCGAGTCTAGCATCTAGCACCAGTGACTTATTTTAAAAGCTGTTCAAAAGTTGCATGATTTCTTGAAAGAGCCACCTTAAGGTTTTTTTTTTTTAAACTCCACTCGCCAGATAATTAAACAGCTTAAAAAACCAAAAGATGCTTTTCATGGGAAAATATTTATTGAATAATACTAAAATAAATTATTATTTAATTATACAAAAAAAAACTATATTTCATAAATAGTAAAAATAAGAATATGTGTATAAAAATACGATAATATTAATAATTAGTAAAAGCCAGTTATATTTAATTTAAATTAGCAACCTCTTAATTTTTATCATTATATCTTAGAATATGGTTTACATCAGTTATAGTTAAATTAACAATGATCATTCATACATAATTTTTAATTAAATAAATAAACAAGAGCATGAGATACCACTCTTTATTTTTATTTATTTATTTTAAAGATAAAAAAATATATGATAAAAAAATCCTTACCATTATCCATCTCTTGTATATTTAGGAAGAAAAATTTTTAATTAGAATCAATTTTCTAAGACATACAATCCAAATGATCCCTGTCACAACCTGCCCTGTCACAACTATGAACTGCAAAACATTATAAAGATTTCATTACTAATGATTATGAACATATTATTACTGATAACCTCAAAATAGTATTATATCTATAGAAGCTATTATCTATTTATGGAAAAGGTTCCAAACATAGGATCGTAAATTATCGTAAAATTAATAACCTTTAATTCATGATAAAAAAATATTTTGTAGCACACTTTTAAAACTTTTCCTTCAAATGAACCCAATCTAAAGAAATGGGTGTTAATGTAAATTTTAATGATTTTGCTGAGTATGTTAGTAAAAAATGTATATTCGAGATTGAAGTCTGATTATAATATCAATTTCACCTTGTGCCCTTGGAAGTTAAATTTTTGAAAATGTTAACCTTTCTACAGCGAAATAAAAGTGAACTTTATAGAAATAAAGAATTATTCCACTGAATGAATGAGTATTTTATATATGAAGTTGCCTTTAAATTATAACCCCCCCTCCCCCCCAAAAAAAAAGACAAAAACGCTAGGATTAAAAAAATGGCCACATTTAATACAGTTGAATTGGATTATAATGTTAAAGAAAAAGTAATTAGATAGTTAGCATCTGATTATTTTAGCATTTAACGTTCTCAGCGAGTATTGATTCTATGGGAAAACGCTTGAAAAATGCAGAATGCTTTGACGTTATAAGAGAGTTGTCATTATAAAAGGGATCCCTATTACGGAGTTCAACTGTATAGGTAGCCCTCCCCGATAACCTAAAAACGCGCGACGCCGACTTTTCGAATGAACTTAAAATATCTTTTTAGTTTTAAAAGCATCACAGAGATGACAGCACTGAAATCCGTTCCTCCCGTAAAACCGACGTTCTCGGTTGCTTTGGACATCATTTTATACCCATCTGCATACTTTTACGCATATATTTTTTTAAAGTCACATGTTCAAGTGACATCCAAGCAGCTTA
The DNA here is from genome assembly GCA_038373885.1 of Cheiracanthium punctorium. NCBI lineage: Eukaryota > Metazoa > Arthropoda > Arachnida > Araneae > Cheiracanthiidae > Cheiracanthium > Cheiracanthium punctorium. The sequence goes on along the minus strand of JAWZYV010014616.1, from coordinate 1,938,090 downwards.
GACATCCCGATAGTGGGGAGCCAAAATTAAATGCAGCTGATGGAACTTTTGGATCAATATCATCTCACTGCGGGATCTATTCCATGGTTTTCTCTTATTCTGCCGCATTTATTTTCATTCAAAAAAAAAAAATTACGTTTGCATTGCATGGATAAGAAAGATTCTCATTTCGGTCACTCGAATGGGATTTGCTATTTGTAAACAGTGAATCAGTAACCTTCTAAATAACGATTCATTACCAAAATCAGTGAACTTTGAAATGACTAAAGAACACTGGAATTTTTACGCGTTTTATTTGTAAGGTCTCAGATTGGGGGAATACTATCTCCTTCATTCTTCTTGCCCCCTCATTGGTGTCTTGAGGAATTATGATCTCACTCGTGTTATTGTATCCTAAAATGGAGTAGGTTTAAAAGTGTTTAAAGCGGTATATTTTATAAAACTGTTTTGATGGAAAAAAAAAAATATTTAACGAGAAAAGTTTAATTTTAAGTGAACGGGAAGCTGATGGTTTCTTTTCCTCTCCTCAACAGAGGCGTGCTTAGTTCCTAAAAAGAATGCAATCATGCCGAAAGAGCATCGATCGTAAAAAAAATTTCAAACATAATTTCATTTTTTAGAAGGTTGTTTAAAAAATTTCTAACCTATTTGCCCCTTTCGCCGCAGAGATTCTTGACCACAATCAACGACAAATTGGCCATGGATAGGGGGTGCCAGATGGAAAATTAAAAATGGAGGATTGAGGGATCTACAAAGGACGATTTTCTTTAAAAAAGGAGGACTCAACACAATGAAACAGTTTTTTCCTGTAATTTATTTCATTTGAATCGCATTTGGCCGAGCTATACCCATTTTCGATAGAAGTTCTTGGTTTCTTAATAAATAATCATAAAAATCTTCGTATGTCATATTCATAGGCGCACCCACGGAGGGGGCTATAGGGCCTGAAGCCCTCCCCCCAAAGGGGGAGTGTTAGAAATGAAAAGTTTTGAAAATTCTCACTAATGAATTAAAGTATTTTTTTTTTAAATTGTCTTCAAATTATTTCTAAAATATTTTTTACCAAAAAAGACGTTTTAAATAAATACTTACAGTTAGTGTATGAAACACAATTTAACTAATTGCAATGCCACAAGAAAACATCAGATAATTATTTATGATTCTATAAGGAGCTACATTGATAGTGAGCTTGTGTTCTATTAGCAAGTCAAGTGGTTCAGAATATTTTGACGTTAAAAGAGAGTTGTAAGTATAATAGAAGTCACTGTAGAGGAGTATTTTTAGCCCAGCCCCCCCCCCCCCCAAACTAAAATCCTGGGTGCGCCACTGGTCATATTTCTTAAAACTTATATTGTGCAAGAATCTCCAATTTTTCTGACTTCACACTAAGTCTGCGCCATTCTTTGCTCCACTGAGCATGAATAAGCAAGAAAACTCTCGACATTTTCGTTATGGAAGCTTATACAAGAATAAAACTCCCGGATTTTGAGCAGATCCGATAAACATTGAACTTTTTTCTTGGTCTCTTAGAACTAAACATTTTCTACTATTCATGCAACTTCACATATCATAGTACTAATTATCAGGATTTACGTCATATTTCTTTGTAAAATGAGCAAAAGGAGGACATACAGTAGGAAAGCGAGGGAATTTTATGCAGTTTTTATGTATATGAAAAAGTACAAATTCTATATTGTCAAAAACTGTGCTCAAAAAGTGTATACTTTTCAAAGTATTCAAAAATATTCACTTTTATGCTCAATCTACATATATATAATTTTTTTTTTCAAAAAAAGTGCAAATATTTTCTAGCTGGGACTTATACATTTTGAATAATTTTCACAAAATCTCGAAATCTTAACCAAAGTTTAAAAATTTCTACGCGCATAGTTTAGTTGTTTGACCACCTATCATGTCACAACCGTTTAGGCAGTTTAAAACGATTTTCACAAAAACAAACTTTTTTTTTTTTTCTGCGGTCGTACTGGATTCTCAGTTGCTTGAAACGGATAGAAAACGCAAAATTTTTGAACTCCAAGTAATGTACATACAGAAGTCTAATTTTATGCATAAAACATGCATAAAATTACGCGAAATTGAAACAGCTATGACTTCAAACTTTAGTCAGAGCGCGCTGGGTCGGGGCCGCCGCGAAAGACACTTCTCTAATATGGGCCCGGAACGGCAGTTTTGTCACGTGACCGTAAGCAATCGCTCTGGCCATCGCTTGCTTGAGTCCCAGTTCCTTTTAATTGTGAAATCAGACAAGAAATTAAATAGATGTTAAGGCGGTAATTTTTTTTCCTCGTTCTTTTCTGTAATCACTGTGAGGGTGATTGCGAAAAACTTGCCTATATCATTCATGGGAGAAATATTTTTAAGAAAAAAGAAATAGGGATACATCATTTAAATGAAAAATAATTTATTTCCGCATAGTAATAACAATAAGAACAATAAATATTACACAACTTCATTCATTTAAATTGGTGTGCTATAAAAATATGTTCCAATTATATATGCTTAAAATATACATATATTAAAAAAATATTTGGATAATGAATGAAAATAATTTTCATAATACCATCTACGTTTACTTAGGATTCAACACGTGAAATCTTCAAACTATATGGATAAAGAAAATACTTCACTTTTGCATTTTTAATATCTAACAGAGATATTTTAATTCATATTTTTAACAATCTTATTTTAAATATTTGCAAAATTTTGGTTCTCAATGTGTTAAAGCATTTCGAGAAAATTTCTATATTACGACAAAGTAGTATCACAACACAGAATTTCAGAATATTGAGCATGATTTAGCTCTGAAACTAATTATGTTACTACAATAAACGAATTATTTACTGATTGCTCCAATTGAAAGCATTAAACTTATCTAAAAATACATATATTAAATTATCTTTTGAAACAGAATATTTACAGAAATTGCTCATATTTTAAAACACTTCCTATGTAGCACTTTTGAAACGTATTTGCATGATAAGCTCTTCTTTTTGAAGTATTGTAATATCTAATATAGTTATTTAATTCATATTTTAGCAATCATAATTTTCAATTTTACAAAATTTGGTTTTCAAAGTACTAAAACAGAGAAAATTTCTATATAACGACAAAATACTATTACAGCATTGAATTTAAAAATATTGAGCATGATTTAGCTCTGAAATTAATTATGTAGTTACTACAATGATTTACTTACTGATTGCTCCACTTAAAGCATTAAACTTAAGTAAAAAGTACATATATTAAACTATCTTTTAAAACAGAATTTTTACAGAAATCGCTCAAATTTTAAAACACTTCCTACGCAGCAATTCTGAAACGAATTTACATGATAAGCTCTTTATTCTTGAGCATAGTAGTATGAAATATATTTAAAAAGGGCATTGACATTTAAGACCTTGAAATATTAAATTAATTATTAGAAAGAAAAATGCACTTACTATGTTTCACACATTGTTGATAAAAATAATCCGGATGACTTAGTATCATATAAATCTTAGAAACTCTAGAAACAAATTTTATGTACATAATACTGATATAAAAACATCAAATTATAAATTTCATTTACATAAGCTGTTGGTATTTGACGAAAGTCTTGCTAGCTTTCTTTTTCTATTTTATTATATGATGCTGCTTTCTAAAGTTGTGCAGCAACCGTTCATCACATCAAATTCATCCAGTTTCTTAGTGATGAAAATTTTCAAAATATTCTTAATGTTTTCTTGATGAAGTAAATTTTTATTGCTTTCTTGTAAGAGTGCTTTAAATATTTTAAAGCACACAACAAATATTTTTAGTATATCTGAATGAGGATATATTAAATTTCCTCTGTCAACAAACATAAAAAAAATTTCTGTATCTTGATTTTCTTCAAATAGCATTTTTTTGTGTGGATATGGATTTGCAACACAGTATACACAGCAGTTGTTATTTAACTTTAAATACTGCATATCCACAAATAAGTATGAATAATGGTATATTATTCTCTTCGTAGAAAGAGAAAAAATCTATACCTTTAAAATCAATATCTATATCCAAATCTCATTCCTCTGTCTCTTCATGAAAGTCATAAAGGAAATTTGTTATAGAAAAATTTCCAAACTGAGAAGAATGTAGTTCGATTAAGCTTTTAACACGTAGTTTTTTTTTCTTTCTGATCTTAGTACCTGCTGTATTGTGACATTATAATTTGCACCATTAAGTTGTCGGTACTGTCCAAATTCCCCATAGTTTGGTATTTCCCAGTTAAAATATACTTATATTTTTCTATTTCTATTCATTGAGTTGATATAGTATTATCTGTCTTATAACTTTAGTTGTGTTCATAAGAGGAAAAAAAAAATGTTTTATAATATAATTTCCACTTTTCCGGTGTTTGTTATTAAACTTTAATTTATGCCATGCTTCGAGCCATTTAACGCAATTATCCAAGAATGATAATCGACTAGTTGGGGGAAAATGTTATGGTATCGTTATCCAGCTGCTCTCTGCCTTTATCTAAATTCTTTATATTCATAATTTTTCACCATTTATTTATTATTTCCAAAAAAGTTAATAGTTCCATGAAAACGTTTCATTCTGCATCGACAAGAAACAGGTTCCAAACCGAGAATTTCTCCCCAACCGGGAGAGAAGACTGTAGATCCAGATCGCTTAGCATGACGTCATCGCAGCAGTAAACGGTAAGGTTCCGGGCCCATAGAAGCGAAACCTGTATCGCGGCGGCCCCGGCTGGGTACCCAGTAGAGATGAGTTCGGGCTCATTTTTTGAAGCCCGAGCCCGCCCGAGCCCGAAGACTTTTAATCCGAGCCCGCCCGAGCCCGAGCAATATTATTTAAGTCGGAGCCCGAGCCCGAAATTTCAGCTAAAGATAAATAAAATTCAATAAAATCCAAATAAGTAATTCTTTGATAGAATACAATAAATTTTGCAAATTAATTTGTGCAAATTAAAGACAAATATAGTTGCAAATTCTTAATGCACTTTCTAATTCTTTATATCTATGTTTATGAAATAATGTCGGATCTCATGACTAACTAAGCAATATAAGCCGCCGTTCTGAAATACCCAAAGAGCTTCACGCGCCTTCCAGGCACCCGTGCCGTTATTTTTACTTTCCGAACATGTACCATGTAAGGAAAGTATTGTAATTATGAAAAAATTCGAATTCGAGATTTTGGTGTATTGACACGTTTTGAGATCTTCTGAATTCATTTATGCTATTTTTACGAGATGTATGTATGTATGTGTGTTTGTGTGTATGTGAGTGAACACGATAGCTCCTAAACGGTACATTCGATTGAGCTCAAATTGGGTATATATGTTATAAATCACCATCTTAAGACCGGTATTGATTTTGGTGTGTATAGGACTTATAGTTTTTCTACAGGGCTACGACAAAGATTTCTTTTATATTATGGCATAATGGCATATGGGGAGAAATTCTTGAAAGTGCGCAAGCGTTTAAACGGTGCATTCGATTGAGTTTCAATTTGGTATATATGTTTGAATGATTCATCGATTAAAATTTATTTAAATACTTGCTAATGATCTTAATCGTAAGTGTTCGGAAAGCCGAGTGGAGTCACTCCAGATTTTTTTTATAAGTCCTTTTATTTTCCATATGAATCACTTTTTAAAAATCTGTTTCAAGGAATGTTCAATAAAATAGAAATTTTTTACGAGCCCGAGCCCGCCCGAGCCCGAACGCAATTGTGAATTACTGAGCCCGAGCCCGGGCCCAAACCGGGCTCGGGCTGAGCCCGTCTCATCTCTAGTACCCAGCGTCTGGTGGTTAGCATATTACCCTGTCAACCCTAAGGTCTTACCTAGGGTCTGCTGTTCGAATCCTGATCCCGGAAAATATAAAAACGCCGTTCATGGAGAAATTAAGTCAAATCCTCATGTTCGTTCTTTCGTGTAATGATAGATGGCGCTCGAATAAATCGGCTGTGCCCCCTTTTTTTTCTTCGTTCCTCCAGAATGAATTAGTGCACTTTTTGTGCACAATTTAGTTTTTTAGTTTGCACCTTTTTTGCATAAGCCGAGGCGCCAAATATGCTCGTATTTTATACTTTTTTTTGCACTTTTTAAAAAAACTTTCTAGCTGGGTTAGCCACGGAATAGGAACATTTTCAAAGCCTGCTGAAATATCTTCTCTGTTATTAGTTTTGAATAGAACATAATACTAAACATTTGTGCACCATGAAATGCTTATCGCTCTCTCTTTTTCAGCATTCAATAATGTGGTGTCAATAAACAAAACAGGTCATATTAGAGCCATTTATAAATGAGTTTTCTATCTAAGTATGTATGTTTGTTTTACTAAAATTGCAGCGTACAGTAAAAATATTTACTCGAAACCGAATAAATAGGATGAAAAAATATACGGAATTAACAGTTTTTTGTTCAATAGGATTCTATTGTGAAAAATTTATGGGATGAAATTTCTGCTATCAGACAGCGGGAAAAAAAAAAAAAAAAAAAAAGAATTTATGAGAAAGTGATTCATTTGTAAAATTCTAATGAGGCAAGAACGGAAAAGTATATTTGGAGTCTTTTTATGATGTTTCATTAACAATTTGATCTCTTGCTATAGACTGAAAGCTAAAATAAACTCTTGGAAGTGAATTCTATAAAATAAAATATACATTCATTTCAGAAATGAGAAAGACTCGGAAAAAAAACTATCCTGTTCAAAATATCAGATACACAAGAAAAAAGAATTCATGCAATCAAGGCTACGTAAAATACCTTCTAGGGAAAGAATTATTTTATAATTCTTAATAACATATACCCATTTGTCTTGTTTGAAATATCCGAAGGTATATCTCTAAAATACTCCAATATATTAAACAATGACTGGGCGTGAAGTGTCATGCAGAATTCTTTTGGATGCTCCTGTAAAAAAACTATTCATGTTACAGGATCTTTTTTAATAGGGCAGATTGTACAGTTAATAAAATTAACATATGTAAATTTTGTAGTCATCGCTGCGCATTTACGGCATTGACTGCACGGAAGAACCATTCGAAATCGGATTATATTATAGATAGATTATAGATGACCAAAAAAGTCTAAAAATAATTAACTGTGAAGGATTTTTAAGGATAATTACTCTGTCATTTGTTTCACTGTATTGTATAAAAAGTGAGAACTATGGAAGAGTGGTGGTGTGCTATAAGTATTGTTCCAATTTTTATTCCTCATTCAAAGTCTCTCTTTTTACTTAAGCAACTTATAAATATTAACGTGTAAGAAATAAAATGTTTAAATTTATATGCGTGTCATTTATTAATACCCCTGGTTCAGGTTCTTAATCAATAACTATTTATTCATAGCATTGGGAGTCCTCTAAAACACTCCAAAAACCCGCCAAAAGTGTGTACCCTTGAGGGGAAAATGTAAATGTAGTGTTACGGCCAGGAATCTGGACCGAGGGGAGGAGATTTCCCTCCGCTGTGGACTTTCTAAGGGATCCTAACCCGTACTTAAACGAAGTTTCGTAGAAAACCACGGGAAACTCCGAACGGTTAGGTCGGCGGACTCGACCTGGTTTTGAACCAGGCATCTTCTATCTCCCAGTTGAGAGCGCAAACGCGTTCAGCCACAGGTCGGGCCAATGTACTCTTGAATACCCGTGACACTGTGGCATTCCGGTGTCCCGGTTGACTATTTCAGAAATATGGCAAGCCTAACCACACCACTGCACTGGCTGCGCAGTGGTATAGTAATGACTGAATAACTATCTGTGATTTGTGCTGCGAATAAGGCCATAGCCAGAAAAAAAAATTATTAAATAGTATCGGGAGGGGATATATAGCACTAAAATTAAATTGGGGGGGTGGGGATATGTAGCGCTAAAGCGTTTTCGACTATAATGCATCTCCAGAATCAACGCAAATGAAAAACTACTAATCCATTGACTAAAATTTCGGGGGGAGGGTGGAATTAAACCCCCATGATCCCTCCCCCTGGCTAAGGCCTCGGCTGTGAAGGTAGTTCGACTACTTTCTAGAGTTTCTTGAGTTTGTTGGGTCCTGATGTCTCGGCTATGCAGGGTTTCTACAGACCTGGAAAGTGAGGGAATATCAGGGAAAGTCAGGGAAATGAGTTTTGGTCTGGGAAAGTCAGGGATTTGGGAAAAAAGTCAGGGAATTTAGCAGAAATTGAAGAAAGGCCAGGGAAATGCAAGAAAAATTGAATTTTGTGGTAAAATCAAGAAACTATTTGCTGTTTGAGAGACTTCTGTAGAGTCTCTGGATCATCACTGCGGCATTCAAAGATCGTGATGCTGTTTTTGCGGCATGTAATGCGTCGGGTATGCTTGGTATAGGCTCCTCTGTTTCTTCTTCACTCTCACCAGAATCATTATAGATAGAAGGTCTCTTCAGAAGGCATTGACATGGATGAATGCCAAGGAAAAAACTCGGTCTTGTTCTTAGCCCTACCTAGCAGGGGAAAAAGATAGAAGATCGCTCCCTTCATTCATAAGCAATTCATCTCGCTAGAGAATCTGAAAACGGACAACGAGCGTTTTTGAACGTATTGAAATTTTCGAGAAAATGAGATAAAATGCTTAAGAAAAGCAACATTTTATTCTTGGCTTCGGTATAAAAAGTACGTTATAGCCGAAGTACGTACTTCTGTTATGTACGTTTTAACCATACGTCCTATACTTATAAAGTTAAATAACATTATAAGTATAGGACTTCAATCGGGACCCAGCTTCTAGCTACGTTATAACGGATAATACGTTATATCCCAGGCCCGTTATAACCGGTGCGCACTGTATATTGTATCAGTTGAAAGAGTCTAAACGAATCAATAAATCTACAGGGAAAAAAAAAAGTTAAGATCAAATTAGTGTTGTGTGTATTAAAACAAACCCGCACGAGGGGTATCCGCCTAGGATGGGGGGGGTGCCTTGATCGTAGGACTTTCAAAGGGGTTCTAACGCGTATTCAGGCTACATCTGGAGAAAACCGACAAAACTCCAGACCGTTAGATCGACAGCCCGACGGGACCCGAACACGGACCCTTTCCATTTTGGCAGTTAACCCTTTAACGCGCAGTGGTTTCGCTCTGAGACCACCAAACTGTAGACGTTTTGATTGTTGCCAGTCACGAAGAATAGATTTGATTTCTATAAAAATAGTGGCGGGTGACATAGCTCCACGAGAATCCTTTACTTTTTAGCACGTCATTTTCCATAAAAAAATGGTCACGATTATTTTTAACAGCACTGACATCTGCTGAAAAATGGAAGAATGCGAAAACAGCTGGATCGATTGCCCAATGCTGATAAAAGGGCAGCCGTTGCCATCGCTCGACTTAACTACCAGCAAGATGGCGGACGAACAGATCTAGAGACCCTTTTTTGACGCAGCTGGCTGTGCTCGCGCACAGCCAGCTGCGTCAAAAAAGGGTCTCTAGATCTGTGGCACGCGATGAACGTTTCGATCGTGGCACGCGATGAACGTTTCGATCGTCCGCCATCTTGCTGATAGTTAAGTCGAGCGATGGCAACGGCTGCCCTTTTTTCAGCATTGGGAAAGGGTTGCGCCTCAAAGGGTTAAGATCAAAAGATGAAATACACAATGCCACAAGGGCGGAATCAGAATTTTTGAGTGAATTGAGAAGAGCCCACTCAAAAATATTAAGAGGACGATTCTGATCCTTTCAGGGGCGTAGCCAGAAATTTTCCATGGGGGGGGGGTTACAACTACTACAACTCATATATATGTATACGTGTGCGTGATAATGTAGTGAAGAATATACATTTTGTATGGCAAAAAATTCCTCTTGGGGGGGGGGTTATGACCCCCCTAACCCCCCCCCCCTTGGCTACGACCCTGGATCCTTTTATTCCCGTTCCTGTCCATTGTGAGACACGGATTCGCTGAATGCCTAATAGAGATGAGTTCGGGCTCATTTTTTGAAGCCCGAGCCCGAGGACGTTTAATCCGAGCCCGCCCGAGCCCGAGCAATATTATTAAAGTTGGAGCCCGAGCCCGCCCGAGCCCGAAATTTAAGCTAAAGACAAATAAAATTAACTACTTCATTAATAGGATAGAATAAATTTTGGTGCTTCACACACCTTCTGGTCCCCCGTGCCGCTATTTTTTGAAATTAAGTACGTCTATTTATTCCATGAATCACTTTTTAAAATCTGTTTCAAGGAGTATGTTCAACAAAGGAGAAATTTTTCACGAGCCCGAGCCCGAACGCAATCGTGAATTACAGAGCCCGAGTCGGGCCCGGGCTCGGGCTTTCGGGCTCGGGCTGAGCCCGTCTCATCTCTAATGCCTAACTATACTACAAATAGGATAATGGGCTCGATAGGGCTTTCTCTCTTACTTATTATCAAGCTTTCAGTTTATAGAGCGCTGTAAAAGGATGTCAAAAAGAAAACGGAGCACGCCACTCAGATTTTCTTAACCCTTTAACACGCAGTGTTCCCGCTCTGGGAACACCGAACTCGGACGTTTTGACTGTTGCCAGTCATGAAGAATAGATTGGATTTCTATAAAAATAGTGGCGGCTGACACAGCTCCACGAGAATCCTTTACTTTTTAGCACGTCCTTTCCCGTCAAAAAAGGGTCACGATTCTTTTCAACAGCACTGACATCTGCTGAAAAAGGGAAGAATGCGAGAACAGCTGGATAGATTCCCCCATGCTGAAAAAAAAGGACAGCCGTTGCCATCACTCGACTGAACGACCCGCAAGATGGCGGACGATCGAAACGTGCACACAGATCTAGAGACCCTTTTTTGACTGGCACAGCCGGCTGTCGTCAAAAAAGGGTCTCTAGATCTGTGGCACGCGATGAACGTTTTTTTTCCCTCCACAACCTTTACATGAATCATTCCAAACGTAATACTGTTCTTTTGAGATATAATGCAACGTTTAACCCTTTAACGCGCAGTGTTCCCGCTCTGGGAACACCGAACTCAGACGTTTTGACTGTTGCCAGTCACGAAGAATAGATTGGATTTCTATAAAAACAGTGGCGGCTGACACAGCTCCACGAGAATCCTTTACTTTTGAGCACGTCCTTTCCCGTCAAAAAAGGGTCACGATTCTTTTGAACAGCACTGACATCTGCTGAAAAAGGGAAGAATGCGAGAACAGCTGGATAGATTCCCCCATGCTGAAAAAAAAGGACAGCCGTTGCCATCACTCGACCTAACGACCCGCAAGAGGGCGGACGATCGAAACGTTCATCGCGTGCCACAGATCGAGAGACCCTTTTTGGACGCAGCTGGCTGTGCCGCACAGCCAGGATTATTGGATAAACTTGATTAGAAAGAAATCGAAAGTGCATTTAGAATTTGCTGCTATATTTGTCTTTCATTTGCACAAACAAACTGCAAAATTTACGAAATTCTATCCATGAAGTTCATTGATTTTTATTTATCTGTTAGCTGAAATTTCGGGATTTGGGCTCCATATCGCTCGCGCTCGGCCGGAATCGAATTGAAAGTCCTCGGGAAGGGGTTTTAAAAATGGATAGATATCTTCCGTTAGATAAGCCAGAGCAAAAATTCCTTCATATTTTTCAATGCTTCAATAAATAATATTATTTACACTACTGGCCAAAAGTATTGCAAGTTTCAGAAATCTATCCCTTTTCAAAATTAAGCCCCCTCTCCCCCGTCAAAATTAAAAATCAATATAATTGATATTTTTTAATGTCAGCCTGTTAAATGAATGACTTCAAAGACAAGATAGTATTAAGTTAAAGAACAAAAATAATTATTTAATTGATTGAAAAAATAGCATAAAAAATATATAGGTTATTATAGAAATCATAATCCATTTTGGATTGCCGGAATAAAATTAAATAAAGAATTCATTTCAAGTTATTCTGCAAAAAGAGGATCATAAATAAATGTAATTGAACTCAAGATCATTTATTATGTTGCTGAGCAACTTTGACTTGGATCACAACAGCCACTCTTTTAGATATGGAATACAGAACGTTTTACAACACTTCATTTGGTGTTTCAGGGTGCCAACTTAAATGATGGATTCCTGAAGCTCTTATTTTGTTTTTGGGTGATTTTCAGATATATTCTTTCCAATTATACATATCATACATATCATTCCAATGATACACATTTCCAATCATCAAAAATATTTAAATATGGTAAATTTCCTGTCCATTTTTTTCTGGGCTTATTCTTGAAACGATAGTTAGATTTCTAAAACTTGCAATACTTTTGGCCAGTAGTGTATGTAATCCAATCAAAGTTCAGTACTTCCGTACTTGTTATTGGGTGCTTAACAAATAGCTATCCGAATTTTTCAAAATTGCTCATTCCACCGTTCGATTACTAAGGGTAGACAGAACATTTCGGTAAACACATAATAATTATCACAAGTGTTGAACTGCACGCTGTTCATTTTATTTACGATAGGCTCAGTCTACATCTGGGCCCATTAATTACTTACAGGAGTCAAGTGGTTACGGTTAGCCTCCTCTTGAGCATCTGGTTAATACAAACATCTAATAACGCTTCAACATGCACTGAAATTTTTCAATAATGATAATAAAAAAAAGCGGTAGCGACTGGAGATAAGCAGACAGTCTATGTTTAAAAAGTATCTCACAGATATTATTGTTTAACATTTTTCTGCAGCCATTCAGTAACGGTGTGGAGTTATTTCCATAACGATAGACACTTTTTCTGTGCTACAAACAGTAATCTGTCTGCAGAGTGAAATTTGAAGTGCAACCTCATTAAACTGAAAAATATTGAATGTTAAGAAAAAATATAAAGTCTGTCAATAAAGGACGACGGCAGAATTAGTAAATAAATTGAAATTTAAAACAAAATTCCTGGACAAATAGCCTCATACTCAATAAGTACGATGTATATGATTATTACTCATATTCAAATATATATAACTGAAAGAATTAAAAGATTTTTGTAAGAGGGGGCGGGGAGGGAGGGGGATTAAGTTCCGCATGCATTTACGCTTACGGTTATTCTCTTTATTGACATTTTAAAAGAGAAATACCAAATTAAAAATATTACAAAAGCAACATTATGCAGCCTTCTACAGGCAATATTGAATTATATACGCATATCCAAATAGTTGAGTATAACTGAAAGAATTAAAAAGATTTTTGTAAGAGGGGGGGGGGGAGGGAGGGGGATTAAGTTCCGCATGCATTTACGCCTATGGTTATTTTCTTTATTGACATTTAAAAAGAGAAATACCAAATTAAAAATATTACAAAAGCAACATTATGCAGCCTTCTCCAGGCAATATTGAATTATATACGCATATCCAAATAGTTGAGTATAAATGAAAAATAAAAGAATATGCTTACTGTTCAGTGTTCACATCGCTAAACTTGTACGCGGTTGTCTATTGATACCAGAATCGGGCAAAATACACAGACAATGTATTTTCGATACAAATTTAAAGAAACATCGGTCCAAACACATTAAAATACTTTCTGAATTGGAAAAATACACACAAAATACATGTAAAAATTTTAAAGTATATTTTAATTAAGCTAAATTTTCACTGAAAACAATTTATTTATTCAAATATATTTTAATGTAAAAATTTTAAAGTATATTTTAATTAAGCTAAATTTTCACTGAAAACAATTTATTTTATTCAAATATATTTTAATGTAAAAAACAAAAAGAATCATACTAGTTGTGTTTTAAAGAAAACATATCATTTGCTTTTTTTTTTTAGAACGGTACCTTTCAAAATTTTACCAGTACAGTAGTGAGATCAGAAACAGACCATTTCTGAGAAATTGCCTTGATAATAAAACGTATTTAATATTATTTCAACATGCGAGCAATAAACGTTAGTTTGTTTCAAAATAGTTCATAAAAACTTTAATTTCTCGAAGTCACAGTGCTTAAAACAAACCTTAAATATGTATATATATAACTTATTGATTTCAATTAAATGCTTGAACATAAATACTCAGCTTAATCAGTTTTGTTGTAAATTTTCAGTTACCTTTAATTCAGTTTTAAAATTTACAGTAGATTTAAATGTTATGCAAATGATCGAAGTTTTCAGTTTTCATCTTCATAAAGGTCAGCATTGCTTTTTTTCATTTCCATCTATACACAAAAATTGGAAACGTTTTCTACAAAGAATTTGCACAGCAGGTTTCAAAATCTTTTAGAATGGAAGTTTGATTCACCCCATCCTAGTACGCGCTGTTGCCGATCTAACGGTTTGTAGTTTGGGACAATTTTCTCCAGATGTAACGGGAATACACATTAGAGACCCCTAAACAATCCTCCACCCAAAACATCCCACCTCTTTGGTAGATAGCTATCGTGCAGATTTGTCTTGACCGCAGTGACCAATAACCCATCTTATTACTGCAAAAATACTGACTGTCTTATTTTTCTGTAACTTCAACACAGTTCGAATTGTTTTTAAATGCACTTAACTTTTTTTAACCTTTCCTGTTTAATTGAATTTAAAGATCATAATCCAAACACTTTTACAGTTACCACGTCTAATGCTTTTGCAGTTCATAAATTATAAAAAGAGGGGGAGGGGGCAAAATTTATGATATTCTGTCAATGAAGTAATCGACTTATTGATCTATCAGCTGAAATTCCGGGCTCGGGCTTCGAATTAAAAGTCATCGTGCTCGGGCTTTAAAAAAGGAGCCCGAACTCATGTCTAGTGGGGTGCCCTCCTTGGGGGTCTTAGGGGGTCTCCAGATTAGGGGATCTCCAGATTAGGGGGTCTCCAGATTTGGGGGTCTTAGGGGATCTCCCTGGAGACTAAGGGGGTCTCCAGGGGGTCTTAGGGGGTCTCCTTAACCCGTATCTACGCTTTCGGAGGAAACCACGGAGAACTACGAACGGTTAGGACGGCGGGCGCGACCTAGTTTTGAACCCGGCACCTTCCGCCTCCCAGTTCAGAGCGCTATTCTCTCGGCCACGGGTGGGGCTATAAAGTATGAAATTGCCGTTGTGGTACGTTTTAAAAATATTTCTACTGTAAAACTGAAACAATAGATTTTATCAAAATCAGATAGGTTTATGTTTCTATACAGTACATTCACGATACATTTAGTTATCAATGTACGATTGACACATTATTTGCTTTTACGCGTTTCCCCCCCTCCACAACCTTCTCATGAACCATTCCAAATCTATAATGTACTTTTGAAGTATAATGCCATGTTTAAACAATTTTTAAAGCAATCCAATTACGCCATTGACTCAAAAAATTTAAATTGTACTATCTTTAAAAAAAATAAGCAGTTGAAATTTAGGTACAATTTTTTTTTTCTCCAACTCGGATGTTTTGACTGTTGCCAGTCACGAGGAATAGATTGGATTTCTATAAAAATAGCGGCGGGTGACCCAGCTCCACGAAAATCCTTTACTTTTTAGCACGTCCTTTCCCGTCAAAAAAGGGTCACGGTTCCTTTGAACAGCACTCCCATCCGCTGAAAAAGGGAAGAATGCGAGAACAGCTGGATAGAGGGCCCCATGCTGGAAAAAGGACAGCCGTTGCCATCGCTCGACTGAACGACCCGCAAGAGGGCGAACGATCGAAACGTTCATCGCGTGCCACAGATCGAGAGACCCTTTTTCTTGACGTAGCTGGCTGTGCGGCCCAGCCAGCTGCGTCAAAAAAGGGTCACTTGACTTGTGGCACGCGATGACCGTTTCGATCGTTCGCCTTCTTGCTGGTCGTTCAGTCGAGCGATGGTAACGGCCGCCTTTTTTTTCAGCATTGGGAAAGGGTTGCGCCTCAAAGTTGTAGAGCAAAACTTTTATTTTTTTTACGTCTGTATGAATAGAGTCAATTATATATTCCATGATATATGCAGTGAAACTTCTTGGGAGCGACCACCCTCCGTTCCACGAAATAATAATAATAATAATATTATATATATATATATATATATATATTTAAGATTTGGTGATCAGTGTATATATATACTACGAAAACTGCTGTATAATGATTCCTTGATTCGTAATATTAGCCTTTTTACTATTATATATATATATATATATATATATACTTTAAAGCACTGCCACCTCTTTTTTTTTCTTTTTCGGGGGGTGGGTGGGTGTGTTGGGGGGGGGGAGAAGGGTGCTAGTGAGTTTCTGTAGCCCGCTAGATCCACTACTGATTGGCCTTGCTAACGGCTTCTACACTAAAGGCTTCTCGTCGATGATCGTTATCTTTCCAATTTAAAAAGTATGTCCAGATCAATAAAATCAAACGAAAGGCTAAACAAATAAAATCCGATTCCACAAAAATAAATCCCCAAAAAATATATTCTTAGTTGCCGTTCCATGCTGTTCAGTAAAAGGAAAATAGGCATGTTTTTCAAGATAGGATTCTACTTACCGCATCCAATTAGTTTATTCACCACTGAAAGAGGCTACCTGTTTTTCAATCCTTTCTTGCGGGGGGGAAAAACAAAAACAAAAACAAAAAAAAAAAAAACCCACTCGTGAGTAGAAAAAAAAAAAAAAACAAGTTACGAAGAAGATAGGTCCGTTCTAATATTTTAAAAATATTGAAACGCGTGCAGGAACATAATGAAGAGTTCCAAGTAAAAATGTTTAAGAATATTTATTTTTCGCATCTCATTTTCTTTTTTAATCATTTCTTCTTAATAATTTCTTCTTAATCATCTATGAAAGTCATTTTTATGAGTTGCGTTACTGTGCTGTAGCGTACTTGCGTTAAACAAAAGTCATCATTTTTTTTTTTTTTCATTTCTGAAAAACGAATGCATTCACTGTCAAAAGCGAATCAAAAGCGGAAAATTTTGTTCTTGACCTTGGGCAAATAACAATCGCGGTAAATTACGGTGTAAATTATTCGAGTATATTATGATTGCAAGGAGTCAATTATGGTGTAAATTATCGGAGTCTATTATGATTGCAAGGAGTATATTATGATTGCTTTACGTAATAAATAGTTCTAGAACCATTACTAGGATCATTTAAAGAGGGTAATCTTAATTTCCCCATCAGAAGAACAAAAATGCCCAAAAGTTTTTAATAGCGGTGAGCGTTAGAGCGGAAACCTGAACCACTTGTTTTCTCTTGAAAATAACGCTTTACAATTTTTTTTAAACGAACAAGCAAACAACACCAACAAAAAGAAAAAAAGAGGTTCTAACTAAAATTAAACAAATACTCTTTAAATTAAAACCATTACATGTCTTTCCATAGGAACACTGAGGGCAAGAACCTCGTTGAAAAATTCGTGGGCGAAATGCAATCTGGACAGATTTTTTTCTCACAGGAACACACGTTTTACTTTTTAACCCTTTGAGGCGCAATCCTTTCCCAATGCTGAAAAAAGGGCAGCCGTTGCCATCGCTCGACTTAACTACCAGCAAGATGGCGGACGATCGAAACTTTCATCGTGTGCCACAGACCTAGAGACCCCTTTTTTGACGCAGCTGGCTGTGCCATCGCTCGACTTAACTACCAGCAAGATGGCGGACGATCGAAACGTTCATCGCGTGCCACAGATCTAGAGACCCCTATTTTGACGACAGCTGGCTGTGCGCGCACAGCCAGCTGCGTCAAAAAAGGGGTCTCTAGATCTGTGGCACGCGATGAACGTTTCGATCGTCCGCCATCTTGCTGGTAGTTAAGTCGAGCGATGGCAACGGCTGCCCTTTTTTCAGCATTAGGCCATCTATATAGCTATTCTCGCATTCTTCCATTTTTCAGCAGATGTCAGAGCTATTACAAATAATCGTGACCATTTTTTACGGGAAATGACGTGCTCAAAAGTAAAGGATTCTCGTGGAGCTATGTCACCCGCCACTATTTTTATAGAAATCCAATCTATTCTTCGTGACTGGCACCAGCCAAAACGTCAGAGTTGGGTGATCCCAGAGCGGGATCACTGCGAGTTAAAGGGTTAACGGAAACGTTTTAATTATAAAAAATAATTTAATTATAAAAAGTAGCTAATTAAATAATTTTAATTATAATAGCTAATTAAATAATTTTAATTAAATAATTTTAATTATAAAAAGTAGCTGACTGATAAGTAAAAAGAAAATATTATCTATGTAAAATGAATAAAAACTTGAACGATAACACACACAGGGTACTGATCGGCAAAATGATCATTTCGGCCTTTCTCTGTTGCAAAAAAAGTATTTACAAATGTAGAAAGCCTGGTGCTTTGCTTTAAGGTAAACCTACATCACGGGTATCTGCCTGTGGTTGGGTACCTTGCGTTGAGGACTTTTTAAGAGGTTTTTAACGTTTTGCAACTGAGGAAGACCGGACCTTTTGTACAGGCCGTCAAGACCTTTTTGATGATAAGTACCATTTACGTGTGTTATTGTACAAAGTTTCTGTTCATTTTACATTCTAAATACCGCTTTTTCTTGAGTCTTCTTGTTAAATTATCCACCGTCTAAATATTTTTTTTTCCCTTGTAATTAAGTCTCATTCCTCATTCCCCCTTAGCTCGGCCTCCGTTTTTAACTGTTAACCCTTTAACGCGCAGTGTTCCTGCTCTGGGACCACCAAACTCGGACGTTTTGACGGTTGCCAGTCACGAAGAATAGATTGGATTTCTAGAAAAAGAGTTGCGGGTGGCGTAGCTCCACGAGAATCCATTACTTTTGAGCACGTCCTTTCCCGTCAAAAAAGGGTCACGATTCATTTTAACAGCACTGACATCTGCTGAAAAATGGAAGAATGCGAGAACAGCTGGATAGATGGCCCCATGCTCAAAAAAGGGCAGCCGTTGCCATCGCTCGACTGAACGACCCGCAAGAGGGCGGACGATCGAAACGTTCTGGAACGAACTGGCTGTGCCGCACAGCCAGCTGCGTCAAAAAAGGGTCTCTCGATCTGTGGGACGCGATGAACGTTTCGATCGTCCGCCATCTTGCTGGTCGTTTAGTGGAGCGATGGCAATGGCTGCCCTTTTTTCAGCATTGGGAAAGGGTTGCGCCTCAAGGGGTTAAGCCAATATTAACCCTTCAACACGCGGTGGTAGCGTCGTGAAACTAACTCCAGCGCTTTCACTGGTAGTCCCCAAAATGTAGGATTCGATGGCCCCAACGCTGAAAAAGCGCAGCCGTTGCCATCGCTCGATTTAACTACCATGAACCTGGCGATTCGATCGACCTCCCTGCTGCTGGTAGTTCAATCGAGCGATGTCAACGGGCGCACTTTTTCAGCGTTGCGCAATCTGTCCAGTTGTTTTTCTCTATCGATGTGATAATGGTCGCGTTTCAAACATGGGCGTCGGCAGCATCTCCCTGGACCTTGTATGACTTTTTTTTTTGCTATTTTGTTCTTTTCTACGTGGTAACCCTTAGTTGAAGTAATATGCTGAAGATGCATAGGACCTCAAAGTGTTCCCGTTTTTTAATATACGATGACGTCACTAAGTGTAACAGTGTCCGTGCGGAGAACAGATATTCCACACGCACACCGGGGTACTAGAGATGAGACGGGCTCAGCCCGAGCCCGAAAGCCCGAGCCCGAGCCCGGGCCCGACTCGGGCTCGGGCTCTGTAATTCACGATTGCGTTCGGGCTCGGGCTCGTGAAAAATTTCTCCTTTGTTGAACATACTTCTTGAAACAGATTTTAAAAAGTGATTCATGGGATAAATAGACGTACCTATTTTAAAAAATAGCGGCACGGGGGACTAGAAGGTGTGTGAAGCGCCAAAATTTATTGTATCCTATTAATGAAGTAGTTAATTTTATTTGTCTTTAGCTGAAATTTCGGGCTCGGGCGGGCTCGGGCTTAAAAAAATGAGCCCGAACTCATCTCTACGGGGTACTACGCTTTGTCACGTCAAATTTTATTTTGAACTTTTGTATGATTTTAAAGGAATTTCAAAAATAATGTAAAATCTCGTTACAACGAACTAAACTTTTATAAACATTTCATATTAACGAATAAAATACTTTTATTAAAGAAAATCTTTAGAACTCATTAAATCAACGAAACTTCACCCTAACTTTTTTTTTTTTTTTTCAGAATTACAAGTTTAATTTTCCCTTGAAATTTCTTATAACGAGATTTTACTGAAGTCCGGGGTTTGTGCTGGGTTGGATCCCTCCCAAAATAGGGTTTTGTCCTGGGTTGGACTTAAAAGTATAGGGTAAGACTACCCATGGGCCTCTAAAAAACGATTCATTCATAGATATCAAGTAGTCCAATAAAGTTCCTGACCTAGGACTGCAAACAGCCCATAAGTCAGCATAACCGACAAAAAATGCAGAATTTGTAATATCGTGTCGAGCTTTCTTGTTCAAATGGACGACATGCTATGTAGCTAGAATGCTAGTATGTAGCCAGAATCGTCGTAGCTTTTACATTATGGAAACGTATTGAGTGAAAATCTTAATTCATGAATCCAATTTACTTAATTAGAGTGAGTAGCATCAGCCCGTATTTTACTGTCGAGGGGGACAAGGTCAAGATGCACTATTTAGTAAGTAGACACATTTGAAAAACCTGAAATTATTTTTTGTTCTGGGCCGCTCAGTATGTTTCGCTCGAACCCTAAGCACGTCCCTGCAGAGAAATAAGGGGTGGTAATACTTCAGTGTTCAAACACTTCTAACGGTAAGTCGGGGCCCCGGGGATAAAATCTTTGGGGTCCGTTTGCTATCCAGAAATCCTTTTGATGTCGTATTAGATCTATCATTTATTCCTTATTAAAATTATTAATCATTTAAAGAAACTTTAAATTAATAGTAATTGGAAAATAATGGATAGAATTAAAATTATTAATTTAACCCTCTCGTCACCGAATTATGAAAAATTAGAGAAAAAAAATCTGTCTAGCAATTAATACATCTGAAATACTATTATAAATCACGCAAAAATATTTTTTCTAATGTCGATTCATGTTAGATTCTTCTAATATTCATTTCTGCATTTTCGAAGCATTTTGTTACGCTAAAATTAATTTAAAAGGATGCACCTATTAGGTAAAGGTTGAGGAATAAGAAAAAACTATATTTACCTTTAAACAAACGGTAAAAAAGCAGCGTCCCTATTTTCTTAATTTTTCTCCTGAAACAATGAAGCGATAACTGTAAAAAATGATTCTAATGGACTAGTACTGCAATCTAGACACGATTTATGCATCTAGTTAGAGCCTCATAAAGAACTGAAAGAAAAGAATACACAATTCTATTGTTTTCTCTCTAAATATTGCTATTTGAAGTAGGGGCCTCATATGAGGTTCAGGGCAGGCGCGTAGCCTGGAAAATTTTTCGGGGGGGGGGATATGTACTTATATGTGCATAAAAAGACGTAATTTCATCACTATTCCAAAAATTTCGGGGATATATCCCCCCACCCCCCCGAAATTTTTGGATTAGTGATGAAATTACGTCTATACAGGCTACGTCCCTGTTTCAGGGTGACGAGAGGATTAAAAGAGTATTATACTTTAATAAACATCCACAGGCAGATTCAGATGTAACACTTACGCCCGCAATCGGGCGTAACTTTAAGACACTGGCGTAAGTCGTATTCACATGTAACATTTAAGTCCAAAGACGAGCGCGAGCGGGTCGTAGATTTAAGCCAGCTCGGGAGCTAGCTTAAATCAGTTTGCGCCGGACTTAAATATGGCGCCGAGTGTTGTTTTTAACGTTCTGTAAGCTCTGTAAACAGTATTTGGACAATAAAGCTTTGCGTTTTGAATAAATATTTTATAAACGATCTAGAAAACAAGTAAGTTTTCATCACTAATAATATCTGCACACATTATTTTTCTAAAATGTATTATTTACTTCGTTAAACATGCTAAAATCAGTGTAAATTTCATTTTATACTCTTGTTTACAATTACATATTCTAATTAAAATGAAGTTCTGACACTTAATTCTGTCTAAATATGTAGATGTTTTTATAAATGATTTGTACTTGTTTGTAATCTACATATTTATTTCGTAAATGTAAATAATAGACTGGGTTTTCTGGATAAAGTATTTAAATCCGGTGTACAGTGTATGACCGAAATATTTATGCAACTTATAGGGTAATCTGGAACCGATCGTAACATACTGAGCCTTCCTCCACCCCACCCCACCCCAAGCTTATTGAGTTTCTACGCTCCTGAATTTTTGAAAGATAAAGTTTGATTATAAAAATTCTTGAAGGATTCATTCAAACACTGGATGCCTTATATACATGCTTGGCAACTCAATATTTTAAATCCGGACAGAAATAAGTTGTGACAGGTGCATATTAACCTCGCCTGACCTCGACTATACCAAGGGTTATAGATAATCAAATTTATGCCTGTACTATGTAGTTTTTCTACTATATTGAATAAATTCATAATTGCAAATTTTATTTTGAACTTTTGTATGATTTTAAAGGAATTTCAAAAATAATGTAAAATCTCGTTACAACGAACTAAACTTTTACAAACATTTCATATTAACGAATAAAATACATTTATTAAAGAAAATATTTAGAACTCTTTAAATCAACGAAACTTCACCCTAACTTTTTTTTTTTTTTTTTTTTTTTTTTTCAGAATTACAAGTTTAATTTTCCCTTGAAATTTCTTATAACGAGATTTTACTGAAGCCCGGGGTTTGTCCTGGGTTGGATCCCTCCCAAAATAGGGTTTTGTCCTGGGTTGGACTTAAAAGTACAAGACTATCCCTGGGCCTCTAAAAAACGATTGCATTCATCAAAAAACGATTGCATAGATATCAAGTAGTCCAATAAAGTTCCTGACCTAGGACTGCAAACGGCCCATAAGTCAGCATAACCGACAAAAAATACAGAATTTATAATTTCGGGTCGAGCTTTCTTGTTCAAATGGACGACATGGTATGTAGCTAGAATGCTAGTATGTAGCCAGAATCGTCGTAGCTTTTACATTATGGAAACGTATTGCGTGAAAATCTTAATGAATGAATCCAATTTACTTAATTAGAGTGAGTAGCATCAGCCGGTATTTTACTGTCGAGGGGGACAAGGTCAAGATGCACTATTTAGTAAGTAGACACATTTGAAAAAACTGAAATTATTTTGTGTTCTGGGCCGCTCAGTATGTTTCGCTCGAACCCTAAGCACGTCCCTGCAGAGAAATAAGGGATGGTAATACTTCAGTGTTCAAACACTTCTAACGGTAAGTCGGGGCCCCGGGGATAAAATCTTTGGGGTCCCTTTGCTATCCAGAAATCCTTTTGATGTCGTATTAGATCTGTCATTTATTCCTTATTAAAATTATTAATCATTTAAAGAAACTTTAAATTAATAGTAATTGGAAAATAATGGATAGAATTAAAATTATTAATTTAACCCTCTCGTCACCGAATTATGAAAAATTAGAGAAAAAAAATCTGTCTAGCAATTAATACATCTGAAATACTATTATAAATCACGCAAAAATATTTTTTCTAATGTCGATTCATGTTAGATTCTTCTAATATTCATTTATGCATTTTCGAAGCATTTTGTTACGCTAAAATTAATTTAAAAGGATGCACATATTAGGTAAAGGTTGAGGAATAAGAAAAAACTATATTTACCTTTAAAAAAACGGTAAAAAAGCAGCGTCCCTATTTTCTTAATTTTTCTCCTGAAACAATGAAGCGAAAACTGTAAAAAATGATTCTAATGGACTAGTACTGCAATCTAGACACGATTTATGCATCTAGTTAGAGCCTCATAAAGAACTGAAAGAAAAGAATACACAATTCTATTGTTTTCTCTCTAAATATTGCTATTTGAAGTAGGGGCCTCATATGAGGTTCAGGGCAGGCGCGTAGCCTGGAAAATTTTTCGGGGGGGGGGATATGCGCCTGCAAAATTTTTCGGGGGGAGGATATGAACTTATATGTGTATAAAAAGACGTAATTTCATCACTAATCCAAAAATTTCGGGGGATATATCCCCCCCACCACCCCGAAATTTTTGGATTAGTGATGAAATTACGTCTATGCAGGCTACGCCCCTGTTTCAGGGTGACGAGAGGATTAAAAGAGTATTATTCTTTAATAAACATCCAAGCTCTAAAAAACACCAACATTTTGTTTTGAAGTTTTCGTCACCTCCATAGAAAAACTGTATTTGAAACGTTAATATTTTTGCATGGCATATTTCCTCAGTATTGAAAAAATTAATATTTTTATTCATACTTCCATGCAAGCAGGCAGCCAAAAAAATTTCAGAAGGCCAAAAAAGTGGAAATTTTAAAATTTCTCATAGAAAGTCTTGATCTTTAACATTTTGTTAAGGAAAATTTAAAATTTCGGATCTTGGGTGGGCCCGTAGTCTCTCCTCTGGCTATACCCTTTCTTCCACTATTTAACAATATGTCTCGGGAAAAAATGATTTCTTGTTAAATAAATCTTTTCTACTTTCAGTCATGGCAAACCGTTGAATAACACCGTCCATGTCTACTTTTCTTGCAAAAGAAGACTCAATCACTAACACTCCTCGTTTTTGTCAAGTGGGTGGTTTATGCTCTAGCTGGCTTTTTGTAGTTTCTTTCAAAAATAAATTTGAAACATCCGGGGACATAATCTGAATTTGGACCTTTTTTTTTTTTACAAAATTGACAACACACAATTAAGTATCATATAAACATAACGTGACCATTTATTTTATTCCCCAAAACGAGACATTTGTTTTTTAGGTAATAGTGTAGGGAGACTGAATTATAAAAGGATAATTGAATTTACAGGTCTGGGTATCTTTCAGTTATTAAGAAAACGCGCAAAAAAACATGTGTTAATGTTAATATCAAAATAAAACGAAAAATAGTGCAAGACGTACGTTTCGGATGATACAAGGGGTAGGACCTTCTTCGACTTCAAAAACACCCGCCGATTCAAGGCAGGAAGGTAGGAGGGTGAGAAATGCCAACAAAAGAACATACAGAAAAAAATGAAGTTGTCATTCGGAAGGAAAATAATTCTTAGAAAACCAGAGTGAAAAGGGAAAATAAAGTGGTGATCGGGGGAGAGGGAGGAATAAGCAAAAAAGGAACATGGCTTTAAATAAAGAAATAAAAATTAAATAAATTGAAATAGTTAACAAAAAAGAACATTAAAAGAGCAAACACTAAAACAATACATCGCCCCGGCGTTTTCTTTGCGTCTCGAGAGGGGAAGGAGGGAGGTCAGTTTTTCTTTCTTTTCATTTCTTTTTTTTTTACAGACACTGTTGTTGGATGATTTTAAATTTTTTAGCGGCCTTTATTGAAATCGTTACCCTGGGTTGCTCTCTTTCTCAAAACGGGACATTTTCTAAAAACGGGACATTACGGTGCGCCGAAGCAGTGCTTGGGGACAACGGGACAAGCCACCTGAAAATGGGACCGTCCCGTTCAAAACGGGATGTATGGTCACCAGGGACGTATCCAGAAAAAAATTTCGGGGAGGGTCCAAAAATTTCGGAGGGGGTCCAAACGGTGAAAAAGAATTTTCCACAAAAAGACTTCATTATTATTTTGCTAACAAAATTTGAAATTTCGGGAGGGGTCCGGACCCCCTGGACCAGCCCCCTGGGTACGTCCTTGATGGTCACCTTATATAAACAGCTAAAGCGGGACCCCTTCACAAGCTGAGGCCCTGGAGATTTTTCCCCTGCTCCCACTCCCTCTCTGCGCGACTGGGGGAGGCCCTGTCCCCTTCCTGCCCGTGGGTATGGATGCCCACGTCCCTAAGTCCATTTTAATCCTAAGCATAAGCGTAAAGTTTTCAAAATTATTGGGGGGGGCGGGCCCCACAACCACATATATTCACGTCAGTGGCGTAGCCAAGGGGGGGGGTTAGGAGGGTCATAACCACCCCCCATGAGGAATTTTTTGCCATACAAAATGTATACATTCTTCACTCCCTTATCATACACCCGTATACATATATGTGAGTTGCAGAAGGCGTAACCCCCCCCACCCCCATGAAAAATTTCTAGCTACGCCACTGATTCACGTACATATAACTTACTCATAGCTGCCAACTACTACGGAATATAATTAACCACTTTTTCTACGTGATTTTTGGCTTAAGATATAGCAAAATTTTTGCGCTGCGCGTGCGAGCTGGTTACTATATTGAAAAAAATTATTAAAACATATACTGTTTACAAAAAGTGGTTAATTATATTCCGTAGTAGTTGGCAGCTATGACTTACTATATATAAGTGTCAATTATTGGAGGCGCTCGAGCTCTATGGGTCCATAGAATTCTACACCTATGTAAGGTAAGTATCCATGTTAGTATCTTCCTACCATGTTATAAGTTAAAAATAGAAGCAAAGTAAAAAATCCAAAGGAGAAAAAAAAATCATTTTCGATGAGATAGTGCATTTTAGACACATCTGAACGTTTCTTCATTTCATACTTCACATTGCATAATCTGATTTTAATTTACCAGAGCCTGGCGAGGGCAGCTTATAGTAACATTATGTGTTAAGTGGCGTCACAATGAATACTAAATCATGATTGAAATCAAAAGAAGAAAATTTTTAAAAGTACAAGTAAAGGTTTTTTTTAAACGTTTGTAAATGGCGTGAATACTTTTTTTTTACGTTAGTATAAATTAGTTTTCTGTATTGAGTGGCAAATTATTGGGTGGGCTCAGCCCCTATTCACAATTTATTGGGGGCAGGGGCGTAGCCAGAAATTTTTCATGGGGGGGGGGTACGACTTCTGCAACTCACATATATGTATACATGTGTATGATAAGGTAGTGAAGAATATACATTTTGTATGGCAAAAAATTCCTCATGGGGTGTTATGACCCTCCTAACCCCCTCTCCCCCTTGGCTACGACACTGACTTGAATTTATATAGTTGTGAGCCCGGCCCCCCCAATAATTATGAAAACTTTACGCTTATGGTTACGACTACTACAACTTATATACATGTATCGTGTGTGATAATGTAGTGAAGAATATACATTTTGTATGACAAAAAATTTCTCATGGGGGGTTATGACCCCCCTAACCCCCCCCCCCCTTAGCTACGCCTCTGATTGGGGGGGCTCAAGCCCCACGGGCCCATATAACTCTACGCCTATGCTCTCTGCGCGACTGGGGGAGGCCCTGTCCCCTTCCTGCCCATGGGTATGGATGCCCACGTCCCTAAGTCCATTTTAATCCTAAGGGGGGGCCCTTAGCCCCCCTCCTCCGGCCCTGGGCGAAGGAAAAGGAGAAACAAAGTCCCGCCAAATCGTCGTAAGACCATAGGCGCGATGTTTTTTCGGATGACCCAACTCTACGCCTATGCTCTCTGCGCGACTGGGGGGGGCCCTGTCCCCTTCCTGCCCATGGGTATGGATGCCCACGTCCCTAAGTCCATTTTAATCCTAAGGGGGGCCCTTAGCCCCCCTCCTCCGGCCCTGTGCGAAGGAAAAGGAGAAACAAACGTCCCGCCAAATCGTCGTAAGACCATAGGCGCGATGTTTCCTCGGATGACCCAACACCACACCTCCTTCGTTCGTTCCGCCTTCCAGCGTCCAACCCCGCCTCGAGAGATCTCGGCGAAGTGATCCGACGGCCACAAGTCGGTCTCACCTCGGAGAGCGATCTACGAGCTCAGTTGAACGAGAGTCGACCGCGAGTGTGGATTAACGTCTTGGAAGATGGACGAATACCCGGGCTTCTACTCAGCCAGGACCGATAAAGTGCGTTCCGACTGTGCTTTCACGGCCACCAGGCCCGAAAAAGTGCGTTCCGACTGTGCTTTCACGGCCACCAGGACCGAAAAAGTGCGTCCCGACTGTGCTTTCACGGCCACCAGAAACATGACAGGTGAGTGGGTTTCTATTTTTTTTTTTTTTGCGATTATCACTGGCGGGGGGTCGCAGGGTCTCTGTTTTACCTAAAATGACCGACGGTGCCCGTGGTCGTCCAATATTTTTCTGGCGTTTCAGTTGCTGTCGAATTTTTTTCTTGAGTCGCACCCCGCGATCGCTTAAGGGGACAAGGGACGTTCAATAGTCAAAATTTTCAATTTTGAATTTTTACTGTAAAGTTGTTTTGAATACTAACTTAAGTTGGTACTTAAGTACTTAATTACTTAAAGTTGGTTTGAAGTAACTTTGAATTTTTACTTTAAAGTTGTTTAACATAAAATCAGACTTGTTTAACATAATAGTTTGCATCTATATTGAAACTAAAAATTAAAAAATAAATATATTTTTAAATGAAAACTTGATTTTTTTTTTTTAAATACACATTCTTTTTTTTTTTACTTAAAACATCCCATGCGCATTCCAAATTAATAAAAAACTATAATTTTTTAAGTATGCATTTGCATTATATATATGAACATATCTGCGCATTCATTTTTATGTGTGACAAGGGTAAGCTTTATAAAAAAAAATAAATTCATGTGATGTAGCTTTTTTTCAAATTTACACCCTATTGTTACATTTCAATTCCTATATCTCTATTAATTAACTTTTGCTTGAAAATTTAATGCGCAGTTATGTTCATATATGCATTACAAGTACACTGTAAAAAATAACAGCTTTTTATTAATTTGGAATGTGCATGGGATATTTTGAAAAAAATATTGAATGCGCGTTTTTTTCGCAAAGGTATTAATATATTTTTAAAATAAGATTTAATTTTTTATTTTTAGTATTAATGTAAATGTAAGCCTTTGTGTTAAACATTTTTACGTAAGATTGAAGACTAAAAATTTAGAAATGACAGTTTTCAGTTTTAACGTCCCTTGTCCCCTTATAGAAAGAAAGGATTTCGACATAACTGTTCAACAGCTTTTGAAAGGAGGGGCCCTGCGATCCCTTGTGATACTAATTTTTAATCCTTTCAGACCGGATTCAGTCAACAGACATATATAAGTGCATTTTTGTAATAAGGAGAGATTGAATTTGTTATAAAAAATTAAAATAAAAAATCCTGGTTATTCCATTTCCGTAATATAGACGCAATCGTTTCCCATTTCAATTTGTTTATATCGACTTTCTCCTATTCTTTCAAAATGGGTGTCTTCTGTCGCCTGGTCTGAAAGGGTTAAAATCTGTTATATTGAAGTGTACCGGTTATTTGTGTCAACGACAAGGCCGTACCCAGGGGGGGGGACGGGGGGGTCCGGTCCCCCCCAACATTTAAAATTTTGTTTACAAAACAAAATTCTGAATTGTAATAAATTTTGTTTACAAAATAAAATTCTGAATTGTAACAAATTTTGTTTACAAAACAAAATTCTGAATTGTAACAAATTTTGTTTACAAAACAAAATTCTCTTCCGAATTATGAAGCCTTTTCCTGAAAAATTTAGCCTTTTTTACCGTTTGGTCCCCCCCCCGAAATTTTTGCCCCCCCAATTGTTTTTCTGGGTACGGCCTTGGTCAACGAATATTTAAAAAGGGGAAAAACGTATCTACAGGGTAAAAAAACTGTGGGTGCAACAAGAGGAGCTATTTTAACCCAGTCATCGAGTTGAATCGGCAAAATTTTCTTTTATTAAAAATTTTTTTGTGCATGCGTCTCAACTATTCGGTTAAAATAGCGAACATGTACCCTGTAAGGAAAGTATTGTAATCATGAAAAAATTCGACTTCGAGATTTTCGTGTATTGACACGTTTTGAGGTCTTCTGAATTCATTTATGCTATTTTTACGAGAAGTATGTATGCATGTAGCGTTGCCAGGCGTCCGGATAAAGCCGGACATAGTTAGGCTTTTTGATTGCGTGTCCGGCCAAACTGAACGGTGTCCGGCTTTTGACTGGTGACTTTGGCTGATTAGTAATAAAGTACTTGAACTGATTTGGCATTCGATGTTATTTATATTTCATTAGAATTGAACAAGTTTCAAGGTAATAATCAAAAAAGCTTGATTTTACTTTACATGCAATTTTTTTGTTGTACCTATTAATACCGAGACAAAATCCACAATATTGTAGGCTGTCCGGCCTTTTTACCCATATGTCCGGCCAAACTGGCTGGTCTGTCCGGCTATTGGGTTTAGCGACCTGGCAACCCTATATGCATGTGTGTGTATGTATGTGAGTGAACACGATAGCTCCTAATTGGGTATCCCGATTGAGCTCAAAGTGGGTCTTATAGTTTTTCTACAGGGCTACGACCAATATTTAATTTACATTATGGCCTATGGGGGGATATTCTTTAAAGTACGCTAGCGTTTAAACGGCGCATTCGATGGAGCTTCCATTTGGTATATATGTTTGAATGATTCATCGATTCAAATTTATTTAAATGCTGTGTAATGATGTTAATCGTAAGTGTTCGGAAAGTCGAGTGGAGTCACTCCAGATTTTTTTTATAACTTTCTGCACGGAAAATAGCGTTTTCTTGAAGCCACGAACTTTTAAGAGGGTTCAACAAAAAATCAAAATTGTGTTGTTTTTCATTCGGCAAAATTTTTCTGATATACAAAAATTTTGTGGGATCGACAGTATATTGGGATGAATCCCCGAACATTTGTTTTTTTTTTTTTTTTTTTTTTTTTTAATCACCAAAAACTTTTTCAAATCTCGTTGCGTTGCGTTTAAAATAGTGCCAAACAAATTTAGTAGAACCGACAAAAATTCCAATAAGTATGCAAGTGTCATTCAAATTTCGTACGTCGGTTTTACGTAAACTTTTTATGTTTTTATCGAGCTACTTGTTTTTCGGAATACCAATTGGATCTAAAATAGGAAATGGGGGACTTGCACTCGATCGTCATTTGAGTAGGTATATGAGTCTACGGATTAATTCAATACACCTAAACGTTTAAAAAAACTTAACGTTATTGTACATTAATAGTTATTGTTTCTTTTTCTGTTTTTATAACTTCATTCGGTCTTCTTTTATTAATTCACTGCTGACTTATATTTATGGATATCTAACAATATTTCCCACAAATTGTGTTCAGAGAGCATAATATGAACGTTTATCAAAAAATTTGACCGCCCCTTTTTTTTTAAATCCCTGTCTACCAGTGGCGTATGCAGACTTCCTTAAAGGGGGGGGTTATAGACATAACTGTGTTAAAATGCTTAATATTTAAGCTAAAAATTGAAAATTTATGGACATTTTGTTAAAAAATTTTTGACATTTCATACATTTGACGTACATTTCATATCAATAAAGTATAAATTTTAAAATTGATACATAAAATATAAATTGATTTTAAATTCGGAGGAGTTATGAAATAAAAAGCTTAAAATTATACGTTTAGTACAATTATGTTATATAAAAATGTAAAGTTCTAATTTTATGAAGCGAAATATTTTGATCCCAAATGGGAACATTGGCGCTTGCCATGAACTTCTCTTATACGTTTCAACACACTGCAATTCACAAATTTGATAAAAAGTTTACAGACTCTGTTTGGATGAAAACACTCTATTATTGCTAGAATCTAGCAATCATCTATCTGTTTCAGTTAAGTAATACCCAAAATTATAAACAAATGAGTCACAGTTGCAAGGAAGAAGAGTAGAGGAGGAAGATTTATTACCTTTATGTTCTTATGATCACTTAGAAAGGTCAAATTTGTGCTCGTACCCCCACGTTATGCTACGGTCCACACGTGTCTAATGAGGAAACGATAATTCACACTCATAAGATAGGAATAAGATTTTTTGAGTTTTGATTTGTGTTATTTTGATTGATAATGGCTGACTCAAAGCGTTTTCAAACTGTGGAGGAAGCTCTTGGCTATTTCAATATGCTAAATTCAGACGAGTCTGATATCTCAGATGTTGATTTGTGTATTATTCCACCAAATGAAAGTGATGATATAACTCTAAATGAGGACATTAGTGATGAATGATTTAGGAGAAATAATCCAGACGCACTGGCGGCTCCTCCATTTGAGCACGTGAACCCCCTCCCCCCCAGAGGAAAAAATAAAGAATAAACACATTAACAAATTAAATTAAAAAAAAATATAGTATGTACACTTCTAGATTTTTGTGAATTTAAAGCATGAGTTTGACTCTCCCCCACCCCCCCCCTTTCGTTCGCACAATTTTATTGTGCTCACAGCAGATTTTTTTTCACAGCATAACTCCTCTGGATTCTCTCTTGGCTTGTTGTGTTCGGTTAGTTAATCCATTTTTTTCATATTCTTATTTTCTTAATTTTTATGATTTTTCACTACAGTATTTTTTACGAACTAGTGTCAATCATTAAGATGGGAGTCCAATAACTGTTTCGAAGATACGAAAAAAGCAAGACACTATTTTTGCTAAAACTTATCTTAGCGACGAAATGTAAGCTCCAAGATGGCTTGTTTTCTTTCAGTTGCGTGCATTGTTTTCTTTCCACTGCTGGAAATGCAAATCTATTTTAACTTGTAAGTTGTCTGTTTAAGCTTGCCTTGGTAGGAGGACTTTCTATAGGGTTCTAACGCGTATTCACGTTACATCTGGAGAAAACCTACCAAAACTCCAGACAGTTAGACCGACAGCCGCGCGATGGGACCCGAACCCGGGACTTTCACACTTCGGCCATCTAACATTTTCAGTGGCATAACCACTGTGCCATGGTGAGGCGATTTTTCAATAGAAAAAAAAAAAAAAAAAAAGAATTAAACTTGGAATAAAAATATGCAATTTAATCATATACTTTTTGATGAAGAACAAAGAGATCTGAAACTTAATTTTCCAGATTTACAAGATTTACAAAGATTGAAATTTTTCATAAATTATTGCCTATAGAATATATTAAAACATTAGCATCCATGACAAAACTTTACGTAAGTCAAAAAGGAGAGATAATTACTGTTGATGGTTCATCAGATATTTTCCAATTCTTTGTGTTGCTCCTCTTGAGTGGTGACCATGGGCGCAGGCAGAATATTTCCCAGGGGGGGGACAAAGACTACTACAGGGGGGGGGGAAATACTACTTCAACGTATGGTTACCATGTTGGAAAGAGCAAAAAAACAAGGGAAAACACTAAATACAAAAATCCGGGGGGGCATCGCCCCCCCCATGCTCTATGCTGCCGGCGCCCATGGTGGTTACCATTGGGTGCCAAAAGATTATTACTGGAGTACAGCTGAAGACGTGAAAGTTGACATTGTTTCAACAGTCATGTCAAGAAACCAATTTCGCACGATAAAAAAGTTTTTTCACATAAATGATAAAAATTGAACTTGGATGATAAACTTGTAAAAATAGCTCCAATTTATGAAGTACTGGGGGGAAAAATTATGTCAGTTTGGAACTTTTCACAAGAAGTTGAGCATTGACAAATCGATGGTACCTTATTATAGTCCATCACACTTGTAAAATGTTCATAAAAGGTAAACCCAAGAGCATCTTGGCTACTTTATAGAGATATTCATGGGAAACAAATCAATGCCTCATTTAGAATTCCGCCGAGACATAACGATGAACCTGTTGCCGCTCCAAACCAAAACTCTTTTCTCAACCAAGACCCCCCCCCCCCCATAGAAAAAAAAAAAAACGTGTTCCAAGTGAACTTAAGAAAAAACGATTTCTTGCATCTGCATCTCAAAGACGTTGTGCTGTTTGCCAAAAAAAAAAAAAAAAAAAAAAAAAAAAACCTGCCGCAACATGTGTGTTGAATGTGACAAGAGAATTCATAAAGTACGCTTTATATAATTAAGTAAGTCTAAGTGTAAAATCAATCTGTTTCATAATCCGGCCTCTAAACGGTTAAGTGCAAATGTAGGAAATATACTGCATATAGGTCCTAGATAGTTTTTAGCGAATGATTCAACTTTGGCACTCATTCAGTCATTTGAGGTCGATTCAAAAAAATCGAGTCTAAATAAAAACAACCCATTTTATATTAAACCCTATTGAGTTTTCTCACTTTCAAGATATTGAAAACTTCGAAATTCTGTAATAATTCGTACCTCCGAATCCAGGGAGAAAAATAGTGTTGGTATCCGTATTCAAGGAGATTTTTTTAATGGTCCTGTAAATCTATTAGGTTGTTCAACATAAAAGCCTTGTTCAAGATGGCGAGTAAAACTATTTTTAATTACTTTCATTATCTGTGTGCAAAAGTAAGGCTGATTACAGACTTTTTTTTTAAAATCACTGTGATTGGCCGTCTCGAGCAGTCTGGTTCAAGTTATCATTTACACGTATTTTTCACGGTCGTTAACGTCAACCCATGGCGGAATAGGAAAGACCCTGAACATTGGGAGGTGGCTTTGGCCTCTCAGCACGGCTGTCGATCTAACGGTCTGGAGTTTTGGACGGTTTTCTCCGGATCTAATGTGAAGACGCGATAGAACTCCTAAAAAGGCATCCGTCCAAGGCATCTCCCTTTTGTAGATAGTCCTCGTTTAGCTTTGCCTTAATCCCCCAAAACGGTCATTATTATGAAGGCTGACGTAGCCTGAATAGTTTGATTTTTAAGTTGCAGTCTACACTGCAAGGAGATACGCCCGGTATTTTTTAATGACACCGAATAGAAAAGTTGAAAAAAAAGAACACGCCAAAAACAAAAATTACATTTTAATATTATTTATTAGGAAGAAAAACTTAAGAAATATTCTTTTTTTCATAAAATGTGCTTGAAAAATGTTAGAACTCTATCCCATTATTCCAGGGGCGTAGCCACGGGGGGGGGTTAGGGGGGTCATAACCCCCCCCATGAGGAAACTTTTGCCATACAAAATGTATATTCTTCACTCCCTTATCACGCACATGTATGCATATATGTGAGTTGCATTAGTCGTAACCCCCCCATGAAAAATTTCTGGCTACGCCCCTGCATTTTTCCTAAAATTTGAGTCGCTGAAACATATTATACAGTAGTGTATAATCTCTTTTTAGATGAATGTTTTCACTTTATCCATGCAAGTAAGTTTCATACGCTGATAGCAAGATGAATTTTACCGAATCCCTCATTAATAAGAAAATAGGGCCATTTTTACAGTAGCCAATGCCTACGCTAAGTGTTTGAACGATTACTTGGCATACAGTAAGACACTGTTTATTTTGAATCTTTGAACATTTTTTCAGTATAATACCTGGAAATGTTCCATGCATTATTTTGGATTTTTTAGTAGCTTCACCAATATTCACTTTTAAATATTAATTCAAACTAGGATATACACTTCCGGATTTTTTAATGCAAAATAGAGAAACCATTCATTTTTTTTTTTAAATTAAAAGCTTCCCCATACGTTGGATTTAAAAAGGGAACCCGCTTACATCCCCAGACATAACGCCTTTGGACAGTCTTTAATTTGCGATCTCCACCAGAGTTTGTCAAACTTTTTCTCGGATCGAGCACGTCGAGTTTCATTGAATTTTGACGGATCTCCATGTTCTTGTGTCCATCTGTAAATTCAGAGTTGGAGCAGCGAGGTACAGTCTGTCCATTAAATAACCAAATGTCGGAACCGTGTACGAAAAATACAGTTGTTGGGACATTTTTTTTGACCCCCAATTCTATTAAAAAAAAAAAAACAAAAAAAAAAGTTGCGGGTGACATAGCTCCACGAGAATCCTTTACTTTTTTTAAGCACGTCATTTCTCGTCAACAACAACAAAAAAAAAAATGGTCAACATAAAATTATAACAAATGCATTTTAACCCTTTGAGGCACAACCCTCCCCCCCCCCCACCAATGCTGAAAAAAGGGCAGCCGTTTTATCATTGCTCGACATAACTACCAGCTAGATGGCATATGATCGAAATGTTCATTGCATACCATGCCACTTATATATTTGTTAAATGTATGTAGTGAATCGAACCCAATTCTATTTAAAAAAAAAATAGTTGTGGGTGACATAGCTCCACGAGAATCCTTTACTTTTTTTTAAGCATGTCATTTCTCGTCAACAATAACAACAAAAAAAAAATGGTCAACATAAAATTATAACAAATGCATTTTAACCCTTTGAGGCACAACCTTCCTTCCCTCCCCCCCCCCAATGCTGAAAAAAGGGCAGCCGTTTTATCATTGCTCGACATAACTACCAGCTAGATGGCATATGATCGAAATGTTCATTGCATCCATGCCACTTATATATTTGTTGAATGTATGTAGTGAATCGAACCCATTTCTATTATAAAAAAAAAAAAAAATAGTTGCGGGTGACATAGCTCCACGAGAATCCTTTACTTTTTTTTAAGCATGTCATTTCTCGTCAACAATAACAACAAAAAAAAATAGGCAACATAAAATTATAACAAATGCATTTTAACCCTTTGAGGCACAACCCTTCCTCCCTCCCCCCCCCACCAATGCTGAAAAAAAGGGCAGCCGTTTTATCATTGCTCGACATAACTACCAGCTAGATGGCATATGATCGAAATGTTCATTGCATACCATGCCACTTATATATTTGTTGAATGTATATAGTGAATGGAACCCATTTCTATTTAAAAAAAAATAGTTGCGGGTGACATAGCTCCACGAGAATCCTTTACTTTTTTTTAAGCATGTCATTTCTCGTCAACAACAACAACAAAAAAAATAGGTCAACATAAAATTATAACAAATGCATTTTAACCCTTTGAGGCATAACCCTTCCTTCCCCCCCACCCCCACAATGCTGAAAAAAAGGGCAGCCGTTTTATCATTGCTCGACATAACTACCAGCTAGATGGCATATGATCGAAATGTTCATTGCATACCATGCCACTTATATATTTGTTGAATGTATGTAGTGAATCGAACCCAATTCTATTTAAACAAAAAATAGTTGCGGGTGACATAGCTCCACGAGAATCCTTTACTTTTTTTTAAGTATGTCATTTCTCGTCAACAATAACAACAAAAAAAAAATAGGCAACATAAAATTATAACAAATGCATTTTAACCCTTTGAGGCATAACCCTTCCTCCCCCCACCCCACCAATGCTGAAAAAAGGGCAGCCGTTTTATCATTGCTCGACATAACTACCAGCTAGATGGCATATGATCGAAATGTTCATTGCATACCATGCCACTTATATATTTGTTAAATGTATATAGTGAATGGAACCCAATTCTATTTAAAAAAAATAGTTGTGGGTGACATAGCTCCACGAGAATCCTTTACTTTTTTTTAAGCATGTCATTTCTCGTCAACAATGAACAACAAAAAAAAATGGTCAACATAAAATTATAACAAATGCATTTTAACCCTTTGAGGCATAACCCTTCCTTCCTCCCACCCCCACCAATGCTGAAAAAAGGGCAGCCGTTTTATCATTGCTCGACACAACTACCAGCTAGATGGCATATGATCGAAATGTTCATGCATACCATGCCACTTATATATTTATTGAATGTATGTAGTGAATCGAACCCAATTCTATTTAAAAAAAAATAGTTGTGGGTGACATAGCTCCACGAGAATCCTTTACTTTTTTTTAAGCATGTCATTTCTCGTCAACAATGAACAACAACAAAAAAAATGGTCAACATAAAATTATAACAAATGCATTTTAACCCTTTGAGGCATAACCCTTTCCTTCCCCCCACCCCCACCAATGCTGAAAAAAGGGCAGCCGTTTTATCATTGCTCGACATAACTACCAGCTAGATGGCATATGATCGAAATGTTCATTGCATACCATGCCACTTATATATTTGTTGAATGTATATAGTGAATCGAACCCAATTCTATTTAAAAAAAATAGTTGTGGGTGACATAGCTCCACGAGAATCCTTTACTTTTTTTTAAGTATGTCATTTCTCGTCAACAATGAACAACAAAAAAAAAATGGTCAACATAAAATTATAACAAATGCATTTTAACCCTTTGAGGCATAACCCTTCCTTCCTCCCCACCCCCACCAATGCTGAAAAAAAGGGCAGCCGTTTTATCATTGCTCGACATAACTACCAGCTAGATGGCATATGATCAAAATGTTCATTGCATACCATGCCACTTATATATTTATTAAATGTATGTAGTGAATTGAACCCGCCAATTCTATTTAAAAAAAAAATAGTTGTGGGTGATATAACTCCACGAGAATCCTTTACTTTTTTTAAGTATGTCATTTCTCGTCAACAATGAACAACAAAAAAAAATAGGTCAACATAAAATTATAACAAATGCATTTTAACCCTTTGAGGCATAACCCTTCCTCCCTCCCCCCCCCACCAATGCTGAAAAAAAGGGCAGCCGTTTTATCATTGCTCGACATAACTACCAGCTAGATGGCATATGATCGAAATGTTCATTGCATACCATGCCACTTATATATTTATTGAATGTATATAGTGAATGGAACCCAATTCTATTTAAAAAAAAATAGTTGTGGGTGATATAACTCCACGAGAATCCTTTACTTTTTTTTAAGTATGTTATTTCTCGTCAACAATGAACAAAAAAAAAATAGTCAACATAAAATTATAACAAATGCATTTTAACCCTTTGAGGCATAACCCTTTCCTTCCCTCCCCACCCCCACCAATGCTGAAAAAAAGGGCAGCCGTTTTATCATTGCTCGACATAACTACCAGCTAGATGGCATATGATCGAAATGTTCATTGCATACCATGCCACTTATATATTTATTAAATGTATATAGTGAATGGAACCCAATTCTATTTAAAAAAAATAGTTGTGGGTGATATAACTCCACGAGAATCCTTTACTTTTTTTTAAGTATGTTATTTCTCGTCAACAATGAACAAAAAAAAAATAGGCAACATAAAATTATAACAAATGCATTTTAACCCTTTGAGGCATAACCCTTTCCTTCCCTCCCCACCCCCCACCAATGCTGAAAAAAAGGGCAGCCGTTTTATCATTGCTCGACACAACTACCAGCTAGATGGCATATGATCGAAATGTTCATTGCATACCATGCCACTTATATATTTATTAAATGTATATAGTGAATGGAACCCAATTCTATTTAAAAAAATAGTTGTGGGTGATATAACTCCACGAGAATCCTTTACTTTTTTTTAAGTATGTTATTTCTCGTCAACAATGAACAAAAAAAAAAATAGGCAACATAAAATTATAACAAATGCATTTTAACCCTTTGAGGCATAACCCTTTCCTTCCCTCCCCACCCCCCACCAATGCTGAAAAAAAGGGCAGCCGTTTTATCATTGCTCGACACAACTACCAGCTAGATGGCATATGATCGAAATGTTCATTGCATACCATGCCACTTATATATTTATTAAATGTATATAGTGAATGGAACCCAATTCTATTTAAAAAAATAGTTGTGGGTGATATAACTCCACGAGAATCCTTTACTTTTTTTAAAGTATGTTATTTCTCGTCAACAATGAACAAAAAAAAAAAATAGGCAACATAAAATTATAACAAATGCATTTTAACCCTTTGAGGCATAACCCTTTCCTTCCCTCCCCACCCCCCACCAATGCTGAAAAAAAGGGCAGCCGTTTTATCATTGCTTGATATAACTACCAGCTAGATGGCATATGATCGAAATGTTCATTGCATACCATGCCACTTATATATTTATTAAATGTATATAGTGAATGGAACCCAATTCTATTTAAAAAAATAGTTGTGGGTGATATAACTCCACGAGAATCTTTTACTTTTTTTTAAAGTATGTTATTTCTCGTCAACAATGAACAAAAAAAAAAAATAGGCAACATAAAATTATAACAAATGCATTTTAACCCTTTGAGGCATAACCCTTTCCTTCCCTCCCCACCCCCCACCAATGCTGAAAAAAAGGGCAGCCGTTTTATCATTGCTCGACATAACTACCAGCTAGATGGCATATGATCGAAATGTTCATTGCATACCATGCCACTTATATATTTATTAAATGTATATAGTGAATGGAACCCAATTCTATTTAAAAAAATAGTTGTGGGTGATATAACTCCACGAGAATCCTTTACTTTTTTTTAAGTATGTTATTTCTCGTCAACAATGAACAAAAAAAAAAAATAGGCAACATAAAATTATAACAAATGCATTTTAACCCTTTGAGGCATAACCCTTTCCTTCCCTCCCCACCCCCCACCAATGCTGAAAAAAAGGGCAGCCGTTTTATCATTGCTCGACACAACTACCAGCTAGATGGCATATGATCGAAATGTTCATTGCATACCATGCCACTTATATATTTATTAAATGTATATAGTGAATGGAACCCAATTCTATTTAAAAAAATAGTTGTGGGTGATATAACTCCACGAGAATCCTTTACTTTTTTTTAAGTATGTTATTTCTCGTCAACAATGAACAAAAAAAAAAAATAGGCAACATAAAATTATAACAAATGCATTTTAACCCTTTGAGGCATAACCCTTTCCTTCCCTCCCCACCCCCCACCAATGCTGAAAAAAAGGGCAGCCGTTTTATCATTGCTCGACACAACTACCAGCTAGATGGCATATGATCGAAATGTTCATTGCATACCATGCCACTTATATATTTATTAAATGTATATAGTGAATGGAACCCAATTCTATTTAAAAAAATAGTTGTGGGTGATATAACTCCACGAGAATCCTTTACTTTTTTTTAAGTATGTTATTTCTCGTCAACAATGAACAAAAAAAAAAATAGGCAACATAAAATTATAACAAATGCATTTTAACCCTTTGAGGCATAACCCTTTCCTTCCCTCCCCACCCCCCACCAATGCTGAAAAAAAGGGCAGCCGTTTTATCATTGCTCGACACAACTACCAGCTAGATGGCATATGATCGAAATGTTCATTGCATACCATGCCACTTATATATTTATTAAATGTATATAGTGAATGGAACCCAATTCTATTTAAAAAAATAGTTGTGGGTGATATAACTCCACGAGAATCCTTTACTTTTTTTTAAGTATGTTATTTCTCGTCAACAATGAACAACAACAAAAAAAATAGGCAACATAAAATTATAACAAATGCATTTTAACCCTTTGAGGCATAACCCTTTCCTTCCCTCCCCACCCCCCACCAATGCTGAAAAAAAGGGCAGCCGTTTTATCATTGCTCGACACAACTACCAGCTAGATGGCATATGATCGAAATGTTCATTGCATACCATGCCACTTATATATTTATTAAATGTATATAGTGAATGGAACCCAATTCTATTTAAAAAAATAGTTGTGGGTGATATAACTCCACGAGAATCCTTTACTTTTTTTTAAGTATGTTATTTCTCGTCAACAATGAACAAAAAAAAAAAAAATAGGCAACATAAAATTATAACAAATGCATTTTAACCCTTTGAGGCATAACCCTTTCCTTCCCTCCCCACCCCCCACCAATGCTGAAAAAAAGGGCAGCCGTTTTATCATTGCTCGACACAACTACCAGCTAGATGGCATATGATCGAAATGTTCATTGCATACCATGCCACTTATATATTTATTAAATGTATATAGTGAATGGAACCCAATTCTATTTAAAAAAATAGTTGTGGGTGATATAACTCCACGAGAATCCTTTACTTTTTTTTAAGTATGTTATTTCTCGTCAACAATGAACAACAACAAAAAAAATAGGCAACATGAAATTATAACAAATGCATTTTAACCCTTTGA
Source organism: Cheiracanthium punctorium (assembly GCA_038373885.1). Taxonomy (NCBI): domain Eukaryota; kingdom Metazoa; phylum Arthropoda; class Arachnida; order Araneae; family Cheiracanthiidae; genus Cheiracanthium; species Cheiracanthium punctorium. The sequence goes on along the minus strand of JAWZYV010014616.1, from coordinate 1,896,650 downwards.
GGCATAACCCTTTCCTTCCCTCCCCACCCCCCACCAATGCTGAAAAAAAGGGCAGCCGTTTTATCATTGCTCGACACAACTACCAGCTAGATGGCATATGATCGAAATGTTCATTGCATACCATGCCACTTATATATTTATTAAATGTATATAGTGAATGGAACCCAATTCTATTTAAAAAAATAGTTGTGGGTGATATAACTCCACGAGAATCCTTTACTTTTTTTAAGTATGTTATTTCTCGTCAACAATGAACAACAAAAAAAAATAGGCAACATGAAATTATAACAAATGCATTTTAACCCTTTGAGGCATAACCCTTTCCTTCCCTCCCCACCCCCCACCAATGCTGAAAAAAAGGGCAGCCGTTTTATCATTGCTCGACACAACTACCAGCTAGATGGCATATGATCGAAATGTTCATTGCATACCATGCCACTTATATATTTATTAAATGTATATAGTGAATGGAACCCAATTCTATTTAAAAAAATAGTTGTGGGTGATATAACTCCACGAGAATCCTTTACTTTTTTTTAAGTATGTTATTTCTCGTCAACAATGAACAACAACAAAAAAAATAGGCAACATGAAATTATAACAAATGCATTTTAACCCTTTGAGGCATAACCCTTTCCTTCCTCCCCCCCCCCACCAATGCTGAAAAAAAGGGCAGCCGTTTTATCATTGCTCGACATAACTACCAGCTAGATGGCATATGATCGAAATGTTCATCGCATGCCACTTATATATTTGTAGAATGTATGTAGTGAATCGAACCCATTTCTATTAAAAAAAAACAAAAAAAAACATTTAAGAGTTTCAAAATAATGTTGCATGAATTGAAAATAATAAAGTAACATCCAGTTAAACAGTAAAGGACAAGGCCGTGCTTTTTAGCGACCTTGGGCGGAACAGATTTAGCCGCCCAGGGCTAAAAATTGCAGTTCTCAAATTTATCTATTTACTAAATCGTAGATCTTGATCTCCCCCCCCCCCGTTAAAACCCGCTGCTGCCACTGACTAATTAAGTAAATTTGATTAATTACGATTTTACTGCAGTACGTTTCCATAGAGTAAAAGCTGCATTCTAGATACTTACCAGGTTGTAAACTTGGAATAAGAAAGCCATACACGAAATTAAAAACTGTATTTTTTTTGTCGGCTTTGCTTACTGATATGTACTTTGCAGTTCTAGGTCAGGAAGTTCATTGGACTACTCGATATCCATAAATTCAACGGCTTTTTAGCGGCCCTGGGCGGTTGCCCAGTTTACCACCCCCTCAGCACGGCTCTGGTAAAGGATAACAAAGTGTTTTTAAATTTCATTTTATCAAGGAATAAGATCGGAAGTCTCCTGGAAATAAGTGTGTCATTGCTCCTTCCGCCCCTCGACAAGCCATTAGTGGGGCATTGTTCCATTGTAACCCCGCAATAACTATTTTTAAATCCAAAATCAAAATCTGTAAAAAATTTATAAATAGAATAACTTGACATGCATGTCATTCAGAAAAAGCAATTAAATTTTTAATAAATGCAATGATATTGACTGTTGGGTGGTCATTGACTGCTCCAATCCAAAAGGTAAAGTTTAACCCATTTATGCCTAGTGTCCCTTTTTTGGGACGGCATTTTCACTATTAGTCGAAAACGTTATTTATTTTTCCTACCCTTTATTCATGAGAATTTAGCCTCAACTCTGCAAAATATTTTAACATGACCAAGTAGGATGTTGATATTTCGATTTTTATGAATAATGATTTTAAAAGAAATCATCCCTTGTTCAAGAAGTTGACATCAGAAATTTAACTATTATTTCAGTTATCAGTAAAAATCGAAGAAAGTCGCAAAAATATCCAGGCACAAACGGGTTAAACTAATTTTAAAATTTCTTCAATGACTCCTAGTTCGATTAAGCCATCTTAAGCACTTCTCTTCAAACTATGGACCGAGAAAACCGCCAGCAATTCCAGGCCGTCAGATCGACATCCCCCGCGGTAGGCCCGAACCCTGGATTTTCACACTTCCGCCATTCACTGTGTTATGCACTCGGACATCTCTTTCAGTCGAATTTCAGATACTGACCCGGCCAAAACAAACTCAAATTTCGTAATCTTAAATCTTGCTTCCCTCCGATAAAATGGAAATAAATGCTACTCTGCTTTTTTTTCTTCCTAATGGGTCGGGTACCTTTGAGTGTTGAAAATATCCACGAAAATTGACCATAACTACATTTGCCATAGCTCTACAAGTAACAATTTTGTAAACTTGCAATTTTTACCAGTTATTTAGAAAGCTTTTAGGAACCTTTTACAGCTCTTGGAATAGTTCTACATATTAAATTAAATTTTGTATAACTAAAAGTGTTCGAGCTTATTTTTTGCTTATTTACAGTCTTGCGCGCAGCATTTCAGAAAATATATGTATCACATTAACTTAAAAACTGTTATAGACATAGAAAAATAGCTTACTATTAAAATGACGAAAAATAATTTTGCTGGGACTCTTCTTTCCTTTTAAAAAAAGAATAATTGCAATTTTTATAACTATCATTTGCATAATTATGCAAATAAATGCAAAAATTATAACGTTACATGCATCCCAACCAAATTCTTTTTCGTCATTTTAATTTAAGGATATTTTTCTTTATGGATTGAAATTTTTAAGTTACTGTGCTATATATATTTTACGAAATGCTGTGCGCAAGACTGTAAATACGCAAAAAAGGAGCTCGAATACTTTTAGTTATACAAAATTTAATTTAATATGTAGAACTATTCCAAGAGCTGTAAAAGGTTCATGAACGCTTTCTAAATAACTGGTAAAAAATGCAAGTTTACAGTATTGTTACTTGTAGAGCTATTGCAAATGCAATTATGATCAACTTTCGTGGAGATTTTCAACGCTCAAAGGTACCTGACCCCTTAATATATTTTGCAATATTTTGAAAGTTCCACTTTTTGCAGAAAAATAATAAAATAAACGAGTCATTTGATTTCGCACGTCTAGAATCGGAAACTTATTTATTTAAAACATCAAATGAAAAAGTTGCTTTCGTGAGGAAATTGAAAACGTACATCAATACTCTGTTGAAGGAAACCAGTTTATTTATAGTAAAATACGGATGTAAAGGGAAAAATAAAGGTGTATTTAAAGGTAAAAATAAAAACAAAGCTTTTTTAATAACACCTATTAAAACAGAGGTATGTGGGCCATTCCAATTAAAATAAACAAATTTTAAGAAATAATAATTGGGTCGCACTATTTTTGATTTTCGTGAGATTTTGAAGGTAATATGTAATTATCTTTATAAAAATATATATTATTTAATTTCTTAAAAAGCTTGTTGTTGAGACATAGCTGCCATTTGTTTAGTCCGCCGATGTGTAAAAATCACCATTTTAGACTCATTTTCTAAAAGCTGTCGAATTTTTATTTGAATTAGAAGAAAGATCAGAAAGGGCTTATTGGAAAGCTTAACCCTTTGAGGCGCAACCCTTTCCCAATGCTGAAAAAATTACAGCCATTGCCATCATTCGGCTTAACGACCAGCAAGATGGCGGACGATCGAAACGTGCATCGCGTGCCACAGATCGAGAGACCCTTTTTTGGCACAGCCAGCTGCGTCAAAAAAGGGTCTCTCGAACTGTGGCACGCGATGAACGTTTCGATCGTCCGCCCTCTTGCGGGTCGTTAAGTCGAGCGATGGCAACGGCTGCCCTTTTTTCAGCATTGGGCCATCTATCCAGCTGTTCTCGATTCTTCCATTTTTCAGCAGATGTCAGTGCTGTTCAAAAGAATCGTGACCATTTTTTGACGGGAAAGGACGTGCTAAAAAGTAAAGGGTTTTTGTGGAGCTATGTCACCCGCAACTATTTTTACAGAAATCAAATCTATTCTTCGTGACTAGCAAGTCAAAATGTCAGAGTTTGGTGTTCCCAGAGCGGGAACACTGCGCGTTAAAGGGTTAAGAATGAACGTTTAAATAAGCGCACAATAAAATAGATTTATGTTATGCCTAAGTACAGTTTTTTGGACATCAAATAGCCATTCGCTAACTAATGTTTTTTGTCGTTTTAAGCATAAGAAAAATGAAGGACTTTTAGTAACAAACCACTTTTTTCCTATTACAGTTACATATCAATATACGTAGAAAAAAAATTGAGCTCCTTCATGCTGAAAAAATTGCATAAAGAATTGAAAAATGTGCTTTTTCACCCCCAAAAAAGTCATGTGGGACAAGTGATAAAAATCTTAAAACGACATGGCAAGAAGCTCTTATACTGTACTTTAATAAAACAAAACAAAAATTGTCTTATTCCAAAAAGGAGTGGAGATACACTCTTTTTTTAAGTAAAACAAAATAATCAGCAATTATGATTAATGGATCCAGAAAGAGAACATATTAAAACGTATTTTCACCCCTTGAATTGTATTTGACACAGCAAATGTATTAGTTATAACATAACTTTATACATAAATGAGTGTCTGCCAACTGTGAGAAATTGACAAATTAATAAAGAAAAATCTATTAAGATTTATAAGATTTTTTAGATCAGATTATATCTTGTGAATATATTTCAATTAAATTAAATTCATGAAAGTGTTGTATACAGTAATTGAAATAATCTACGTAACCATTTTCAATAGCAAGGAGTGCGTTTTGTATTTCTTTATAAAAGTGTGTACCTCTCCTGTCTTTTTGAATAACAAGACAATTTTTGTTCTGTTTTAAAGTACAGCATAAGAGCTTTTAATCATGCATTTTGAGATTTTCATCACCTGTCCCATGAATTTTGGGACAAAATTGGGGTGAAAAAGCACATTTTTCATTTTTAAAAATTAATTTTTTCAGGATGAAGGATCACGAGTAGCAGCTCATTTTTTTTCCTTCTGCATATAGTATTGATATGCAAGTATAACAGATTTTTTTTTTTTTTTTTTTTACTTTCCGAACATGTACCATGTAAGGAAAGTATTGTAATCATGAAAAAATTCGACTTCGAGATTTTGGCGTTTTTACACGTTTTGAGGGCTTCTGAATCCATTTATGCTATTTTTACGAGATGTATGTATGTATGTGTGTATGTGTGTATGTGTGTTTGTGAGTGAACACGATAGCTCCTGAACGGAGCATTCGATTGAGCTCAAATTGGATATATATGTCATAAACCACCGTCGCAAGACCGGTATCGATTTTGGTGTGTATAGGACTTATAGTTTTTCTACAGGGCTACGACAAAGATTTCTTTTACATTATGGCCTATGGGGGGAATTTCTTGAAAGTGCGCTAGCGTTTAAACGATACATTCGATTGAGCTCAAATTCGGTATACATGTTATAAACCACCATCCTAAGACCGGTATTGATTTTGGTGTGTATAAGACTTATAGTTCTCCTAAAGGGCTACGACAAAACTTTCTTTTATGTTATGGCATAATGGCATATGGGGAGAAATTCTTGAAAGTGCGCAAGCGTTTAAACTGTGCATTCGATGGAGTTTCAATTTGGTATATGTGTTTGAATTATTCATCGATTCAAATTTATTTAAGTGCTTGGTCATGATCTTAATCGTAAGTGTTCGGAAAGTCGAGTGGAGTCACTCCAGATTTTTTTAACTGAAAGTCCTTCATTGTTTTTATGCCAAAAATGACAAACAACATTGGTTTGTGAACGATGGACTTGGACTTTTTGATCAAAATAACAGTATTTAGGCTTCACATAAATCTATTTACTATGTGCATTTAAAAGTCCATTCTTTAAGCTTTCTAATAAGCCCTATCTGATCTTCCTGTTGATTTAAATAAAAATTCTACAGCTGTTAGAAAGTGCGCCTAAAATGGCGATTTTTACTCATCCGCGGAGCAACCAAATGGCTATACCGCAAGAACAATAAAAAAAAAAGAAATAAAAAACAACTGTTTTGGGATACAGAAGATAGGAACATATATATCGCCTACAATATTTCGTGAAAATCAAAAATGCTGCGGCCTAACCAGTTTGTTGACTAACGGTGTTGTACAAAAAAATCATGCGATTTTGGTACATAAGTACAAATAAACTAATTCTGCCAGGCATTTCAAAATTTTGAAACTGTCTCTTGACAAGTACTAATAAACGATCCATCTGTATCCGTTTCAAAACTTTTAGAAAAAATTCTTAAAAATCGGACATTTTTGCAAAGTGACCCCAAACTCATCTCTAACCTATTTGACCCACATTCTATCATACTCCCGAAATTTTTTTTTAGTAGTTTTTTACTCGCAGTACTTATGAACGTCATTTAATTTTAAATTGAATAGTGGAATGGATTCTTCTTTGAAAAAGATGTTGAAAAGATGAAAATTCTTTATGATTAAATAAATAAATAGAAGAGAGCATATAGTCCAAGATCCCAGGCCCCCAGACCTTACTTATTTTCTCATTCTCAAAATGTATACGATAGAGTGGCGTTAGCACGTACAGTAAACGTATGCATATTTGCTAGCTTGGGCCGACGGCCAATTCTCAGGTACCACTTGCTACAGGTGCGTAAAAATAATACTCACTTTACTTATTTTCTCACAGCTGATTTTTACGTATGTTGTATAGAATATTGGTACAAATTTTGAATCAATACTGCCAGACACTTTCTGTGGGCGGTCATTGTCGCCAGACGCCTTGAACCCCCCTCCCCCCCCCAAAAAAAATAATGTAACTTTACTTATATTCTCAGTCTTGATTTTTATATATGATACTCGGTGAACTATTTCAATAATTTTTGTAATCTGCCAGACCAATCGGATTGGCCAGACACCCCTAAAGGTTCGCTATGCGTATGGGCGCGGGCGGGATAATTAGATAGTTTTGAAACAAATCTTTAAAAAACTTGTTATCAATAGTCTAATGGAAGTCTTCAGTAATAATTAAGTAATATTTTCACGCTTCATTATAACGATAATTATTGAATAATAAAATATAAGTACATTTGAACTCTTAGTGAAAATTATGACTAAACCGTTGTTATGAAGAATGTGTTTTATTGCGAGATATTCAGGAAATTTATGGTTTTAAACAGCAATTATATAATTTAATAAAATAATAGTTTATTGGGTACTTACGTATTATCCCGACGGTCAGCCAGAACGAGCGATTTTTCGCCAAGATAAATGCCGGACACATAAAATTATGGATGGTTTGGAATACGACTGTCAGCAGTTTGTCAGCACATTTAACGAAAAAATAGTTTGGCGGGAATGACCACCGGAATAATACGTAAGTACTGTTTAATTGGGATCTAGTAATAAGCAAAAGAATAAAACATTTACACCGTTTGTACGATCCGTTTGAACTTTTTCATAATTATGCATAAAAATATAGGAAACAATCTGCACTAATTTAAAAATATGAAAATCCACCCGTTCTCCCATTTTAAAGCGATTTTTTGCTATTTTCAGCTCCATTTTATTTCCAAGAGTCAAAAAAGTAAATCATTTGCACGACAAAATTAAGCTCTGCAAGTGAAAAATATGTCATATTGACGTCAGCATTATCTGGCTTTGAAGGGAAAATTGTGATTCATTCGTTTAAAATAGTTTTTCCAGATTGCACAGCTTAATTTTTTATTCAGAAATAAATCATCTGCATGGATCTAAGAATGGCTTCGTACAAAAAACGACAAAGACGTGCTATACTGACTGGAGACCTATTTTCGCCAAACGTTTCTTCTAGAGCCCGTTGTAACTTTAGAGATTAGACGGGCTCAGCCCGAGCCCGGGCCCGAACCGGGCTCGGGCTCTGAAATTCACAATTGCGTTCGGGCTCGTGAAAAATTTCTCCTTTATTGAACATACTCCTTGAAACAGATTTTAAAAAGTGATTCATGATGAAAATAAAAGTACAGGCAACTCCGGTTATAGTGAACCTCTGGGGACCATCCGATTTCGTCCACTATATCACTAATACCCAAGTGTCTTCATAATGGATAGAGATACTGTATATGAATCGGGACTAATTGTTTGCATTCACTATAGCCGATGGTTCACTATATCCGATTTCACTATAACCGTAGTTGACTGTACTTATAAAAAAATAGTGCACTGGTTCCTAGAAGCTGCGTGAAGCTCTTTGGATATTTCAGAACGGCGGCTTATATTGATTAGTGAGTCCTGAGATCCGACATTATTGGATAAACATAGATATATAAAGAATTAGAAAGCATTGAGAGTTTGCAACTATGTTTGTCTTTAATTTGCACAAACGGCAAAATTCATTACATTCTATCAATGAAGTAGTTGGATTTTTTTTATCATAAACTGAAATTTCGGGCTCGGGCTCCAACTTAAATAATATTGCTCGGGCTCGGGCGGGCTCGGATTAAAAGCCCTCGGGCTCGGGCTTCAAAAAATGAGCCCGAACTCATCTCTAGCAACTATGTCCACGACGGGCTTGACTTCTAGTAGGAGATAGAATGATGCTCAGATATCTCTCTCACGCTTAAGCGGACGAATAATGACCTTGCGCGCATACCCATAGCGACCCTTTAGGGGGTGTCTGGGGGGGATGTTTGGCCCATCCGATTGGTCTGGCAGATTACAAAAAGTATTGAAATAGTTCACCGAGTATCAAATATAAAAATCAAGACTGAGAATATAAGTAAAGTTACATTATTTTTTTTTTTTTTTTGGGGGGGGGGCTTCAAGGCGTCTGGCGACAATGACCGCCCACAGAAAGTGTCTGGCAGTATCGATTCAAAATTTGTAACAATATTCTATACTAGAGATGAGACGGGCTCAGCCCGATCCCGAAAGCCCGAGCCCGACTCGGGCTCGGGCTCTGTAATTCACGATTGCGTTCGGGCTCGGGCTCGTGAAAAATATCTCCTTTGTTGAACATACTCCTTGAAACAGATTTTAAAAAGTGATTCATGGGATAAATAGACGTACTTATTTAAAAAAAAAATAGCGGCACGGGGGACTAGAAGGTATGTGAAGCTCCAAAATTTATTGTATCCTATTAATGGAGTAGTTAATTTTATTTGTCTTTAGCTGAAATTTCGGGCTCCAACTTTAATAATATTGCTCGGGCTCGGGGGGGCTCGGATGAAAAGTCCTCGGGCCCGGGCGGGCTCGGGCTTCAAAAAATGAGCCCGAACTCATCTCTATTCTATACAACACACGTAAAAATCAGCTGTGAGAAAATAAGTAAAGTGAGTATTATTTTTACGCACCTGTAGCAAGTGGTACCTGAGAATTGGCCGTCGGCCCAAGCTAGCAAATATGCATACGTTTACTGTACGTGCTAACACCACTCGATCGTATACATTTTGAGAATGAGAAAATAAGTAAGGTCTGGGGGCCATGGGATCTTGATCTATAGGCTTTGCTACTAAGAATGGTATCGCAGGGTTCTCACCGTCTCTCAGTAGTTTAGTTAAAAAAAATACTCCATTTTTTTAGTGTGTTAGATGATAAGTGTTGAAAATTGTTTTTGTTTTCTTAGTAAAATCTGAACCGTCATCTATAATTATGCGTGACTTTCCCCTTTTTACTACAGTCTGTCAATTAAATAACCAAATGTCGGAACCGTGTATGAACAATACAGTTGTTGGGACATTTTTTTTGGACCCCCCCCAATTCTATTTAAAAGAAAATAGTTGTGGGTGATATAGCTCCACGAGAATCCTTTACTTTTTTTTTTAAGTATGTTATTTCTCGTCAACAATGAACAACAAAAAAAATGGTCAACATAAAATTATAACAAATGCATTTTAACCCTTTCAGGCACAACCCTTTCCCTCCCTCCCCCCCCCCCTTCCAAAGTCTTCCAACCAACACACAGAAGGCATTCCACCCATTGTAAGAAAAGAAGTATATCTCAATTATCTTTATATGAAATTGACACACACACACAACCCCACCCCCCTTAGAAAGTCTTAACGTACAGTGATCCCGCTCTGGAATTACCCAACTCTGACGTTTTTGACTGTTACCAGTCACAAAGAATAGATTGGATTTCTATTAAAATAATAATAATAATAATAATAGTTGCGGGTGATATAGTTCCACGAGAATTCATTACTTTTTAGCATGTCCTTTGCAGTTAAACAAAGTAAAGGATTTTCGTGGAGCTATGTCACCCACAACTATTTTTTTTAAATAGAAATGGGTTCAATTCACTACATACATTTAATAAATATATAAGTGGCATGGCATGCAATGAACATTTCGATCCTATGCCATCTAGCTGGTAGTTATGTCGAGCAATGATAAAACGGCTGCCCTTTTTTCAGCATTGGGGGGGGGAGGGAGGGAAAGGGTTGTGCCTCAAAGGGTTAAAATGCATTTGTTATAATTTTATGTTGACCATTTTTTTTTTGTTGTTCATTGTTGACGAGAAATAACATACTTAAAAAAAAGTAAAGGATTCTCGTGGAGCTATATCACCCACAACTATTTTCTTTTAAATAGAATTGGGGGGGTCCAAAAAAATGTCCCAACAACTGTATTGTTCATACACGGTTCCGACATTTGGTTATTTAATTGACAGACTGTACTTTACACTAGTCTTACTTTTTCTCTATCCAACTGGAAAAAAAAAAAAAAAAAAAAAAAACAGTCATAATTTACTATCGTTGAAAGTTTTATGTTCGTTTACCGGAATTTTCCAGCGTTAAGCAATTTTTTATTCCTACTTCCTACCGATCTCCGATATTGTGTCCATCGCTCCAAATGTGTATTTTTCGGAATTAGGCAGGTTGGTTTAAAATAGAACAGCGTCGCTTCAAATAATTTACGAATTTCTTTTAAATGCCCAGCTGAATATATTTTGAATAACGATCGTTTGGAGTCAGAAGAATGGAAAAAAAACTGGGTTGTTCCCGTGCCGGGTAAAATGAAAGATTTGCTTCAAAGAAATAGAGGTTGAATTTTTAATTGAAACCGTGTTTTATCTGTGTGTTACTTGTGAATCTTGATTTGAGTAAGAAATCATCAAAACTAGAGAATGTACCCTCTTTATTTATCAAAAAACCCATCTTTAGGCAATCATTTCTGGTTCTGGTATAAGGGGAGTTGGGGCACAGTGGTCTGCTTTTCATATTTTATCTCATCAAAAAATTAAATATACAGCTCGTTTTTCTCCCATAAGACTCCTTACACATTTCTCAGCATCTAAGATTTTTTTTCAAAATATTCTGTGCGTAATCTTTTTTTTTATATTTATTTTTCAAGAGGAGCTTGGGGAGTGGACCAAGGTACCCCAAGTCTGGGGTACCTTGGTCCACCTTATGGAACACATTGATGTTTCCTTATAGGGCACATTGGACAAAGCTATACCAAAATTTTTAGTTATAGTAATATTTGAGAATAAATATTATCCAATATTGTAATTGAATTATTACTTTTTCTTTTTATAATGAAACATATTACTTCTTTGGATTTATAGATCCAGTTAAATTAATTTTTATCAGCAAAAGAAATCCTGAATTGTACAAAAAAATAAAAAAGCAACCACACTTAGAACAAAGTTATGTGGTAAACATTGAAAAAAAATTAAATCTTTAGCATTTATCATTAAATGACAAAATTAAATCAAAATTTAAAACAAAGCTGCAGAGTCTTGTTTTTTTTTCTTATCAATCCTTTTATTTGCTCATCTTCTAAAATTGCCTTAACTGGTGTATCAGTAATAATTCCAGACAGGGGCGTAGCCAAGGGGGGGTGAGGGGGTCATAACCCCCCCATGAGGAATTTTTTGCCATACAAAATGTATATTCTTCACTACATTATCACACCCCCGTATACATATATATGAGTTGTAGTAGTCGTAACCCCCCCCCCCCCATGAAAAATTTCTGGCTACGCCCCTGATTCCAGAGCATCCCATTTTTTGCTTAACTTTTATCCTCCTTTTTTTTTAATTGTTATGTACTTCAGGCTTGTGTATAGTAACTTGAAACGAATAACTGTATATAAGTGTTAACATAATTGTAAAACATGAATAATATGTAATGATTGTAATTAAAAACAAAATAAGATTATAAAGTTATTTTTTATTACTTGGGGTAGGATGGACCATGGTCCAATGTACCCAACTCGAGTGGACCAAGGTGCCTTATACTCTTGAATTTCAAAAATATAGTAATATTTTTTTTCTTTGTTATAAAAACTAAACTAAGTATACATAATTATTAAATCAATAAATTTACCTTATAACAGAGATTCAGTTTACTGCTCTAATCTTAATTAAACAAATGTTAGGAAACAAACTAGCAGACTTCTAAAAATGACTCAGCCGTGCTAAAATACAACTCACTGAAATAAAAATGGCTCCTTATCATATTAACATGTGGTTTCTGTATAGGATTTGTGCAACTACTAGGGGTAGTTGTTGATAATAAAATGAAATAAAATAGAATAGTATTTTAAAGATAACTGAGCCAGGTCCACTGTGCCCCAAATTCAAACAAGCTCCAAATCCCCCCTACCTCTATTTAAAGGATACTTCGCGGCAGGAAAATAGTAATTTTTCACCTCTGAGCTTCTCTTAATACTTTGAAGTCTGCAGGCTTTTGGTAATTTTCGTGATTTAAAAAAAATACTTTGAATTAATATATTCTTTCAAATTAGGAACTTCAAACTGTTCTTAATCGTAATGAAGAAGCTATTTAAATGTACCAAAGAATAATATTGAATAAAGAATTATAGGCAAAAGCATGTTTTAAAGTTTAAAAAAAGTTCCACGTAAGAAAAAATCGTTTGAAATATACATTTTGCGATTTCTTTTGGTTGCAAACAAGTGGTTTTAACCTTGCGTGCTTGAACTATAGTCCTAGCGCAACTCCTTCAATTATTTATTTTGTAATGACGTTTTCGTATTTCTTCTGTGTTAAAAGATGCCAAACCTGTGCCAGCAGCATCGATCAATGGGACAAAAAGCTGAAAAGTGTTCTCTTATTTCCAACTGTCTCAAGTTTGCTTTGAAATCAAACGAATCTGATTTTTGCCCTAATTTGCTCTACAATTAAAAACAACGGTGCTGCCAATTTTCTTTTCAGCGCTCTGGGCTGAACCAAAGATTTCCCCAATTGAATTGCGGGAAGATGAAAGTGCTTTTTTTCTGAATGAGCGATCCGGCCACAATACGTTTTTTTTTTTGTTTGGTTTTTTTCGGATTTTTTTTTAAATTTACCGTAGGAATTCCATAATTCTAATCTGAATTTAGGAAAATTAGTAGAATAAATTATTTTAAAGTATGTGCTGATAATTTCAAGTGCAGCCCGGCTGTACTTGCTGTATCCCACGACCCGCCACTGAATTTTGAATCGATTCTCTCATAAGTCTTGAATGCTATCCCGAATTTGTGTAATGGACCAAGCCGTAGAGCTGTCGCTGAATTCCGCTTTGGCACCGGACATGACTGCCTACGATATCATCTCCAATAGATTCAAAATTGTTCCTTCTCCGATATTGCACTCTGTGCAGCTCTGGAGCAGTGATGGACTCCGCACATCTTCCCCACTGTCCTCCTCTCCGTATGACTTTTCTCGCCGAGCGTTACAAGGCAAGATATATGTTAGATTAATGGACTCTGTTACAGCTTTTTTTTGTTGTTGTATTCTTTATTCTTGTTTTTTGCTGTAATTGTTCATAATCTGCCATTAGAAGAAAAAAAAAAGGTGTTAGCACGAGAATCAAGTGGCAAGAGTTACAGGATTAAACCGCGGATTAAGTGTAAATGGTAGTCTTAAAATTCGCACCCGGGTTAGTTTGATCTATAAACTGACACAGTCTCTTTGTCTGTGATTGGTCAGATTAGCGTTTTTCTTTGGGCAACACTGAAGAGATCCATAGCTCATGGACAGTTGATTTCTGGCGTTGGTTGTTAACATTTTTCAGCACGTATAGCATTTTTGATTTTCCAGCCAAGACACCAGAAATGAACTGAAAATATTCAACTTAGATGATAGAAAACAAGAATACTGCACTAAATGGGAAAAACCTTGTGCATCGCATGGCAAACGCAAGAATAAATAGGGCTGCCTTCAACTACACCCCGATAGGGCAGAAGTGACCACGGTTGGCCCAGGAACGCTGGTTAGACCAGAGTCTAAGCTAGTCACATTTTTTCGTAAAATTTGAAAGAACAGAAATCACCTTCTTTATAATGCACACGTTTTACTGCTTTAACCCAAATTAAAATCGACACTCCAAATAGGTAATGACTTAAAACGTTTTAAGTTAACGTATGAAAATAATGTTTGACTTGTTAAAAATTTTATCAAAACAAACGGAAAGACCAGAAAAAAAAAATCTTCGCTAAGCGTTTGAGAAGTGGACTAGTTTAAGCGGATTCTGGATTCTAAAGATAATTATTTTGATAATAATAACGATCATAATAAGTTTAAAAAGTTGTATTTGTTCTTGGTGTTTTCTTTCATTGATATTTTGTAAAACTGCTTTAAAAATACATCCGTTATTCATTTAGGAGTAAATTTGTCCCCTTTAGCATTTTGCTAAAGCTTTTTTCTCTTGCTTAAACCCTGGGTTAGAGCAATGAAGCTGGAACAGGTATCAGAGGATTATGATGAAGACTATCGTATGAAACAGCCTCATGCCCAGAGCAAACAATGAAAAAAAAGTGTTAAGAGCATTTGACCAGCTCATATCGATTGCTCCAATAATTTTCTAAAATTTCATTCTACGAACCTCTCCGAAAATAGTCATTAACACATGAGAAAACCAATGATCCACAAAAATAACATCTTCCAAGTACACATGGTCCACGAGCTCGTTTTATCATTAACTGCTCCAGATTTAATTTGCTTCGAATTCAATCTTCTGTGTCTTTGTTAGTATTGATTTATTTTATCACTTCGTTATTGAGCTATTAAAAAAGGGAGGGAAGAAACAATTGCATTGCTTAGAGGTCGTCTGCACGATAATTCCGTTGAAAATAAATACATTGTTAATTAAAATAACGATATTAGTCACACGACTGTTTATTTAATTTTAACACTTAATATTGAAAAAGCAAGATGCTTCGATGCTGCGTGAGTTCAACGTGTTTGTTCACCCATTTACACAGTTGGACTCAGAGAACACTGCTCATTTAAGTTCTAACTTTTGTTAGATAAACGTTATTATTTTTGATCAGTCACAGTTAAACGCTACGACACTATATTCACGACAATGAACTATATAAAAATCAAGCAAGTAATAAAAAGTAAAATTATTGTGTAGACAACTTGAGAAATATTTTCTACATAATGCGACAGTCGATATTTTCACAATATTTTAAGTTAAGCAAACATTGGTGCAATAGAGTTAATGTTATCCAATGATGAGTCAAAATGGATTTAAAATCAAGCCAATATTTTAAAAATTGATATTACATTGGAAATATTTCAAGTTTATTCAGAATATTCGATAAATATTAGCAAAAAGTAATTTTTGGTCTCTGTTTATTAAAAGGTTGCAGCACGCATATCTTTATTTATGCATTTTTCGTTTAAATCAATAGACGTTGCCGTAAACCATTTTAATATTTAAAGTAAATTAATTTTGTTTCAATTTTATAAGGTGTAAAATCAACCAGATCTTTTCAAAGTAATAACAGGCTCATGATTATCACGGGGGTTCTAAAATGTCCTAATAAAGCCGCCTTATTTTTAATGCGGTTTCAAGTCAGCTTTTCATTCTTTTTAAAACTGCATTAGTATTTATTCACAATTTTTTTTATCGGTGAGAAGCAAAAAAGCAGAAAGTAAAAATGTATATGTTACAGGAAAACCCGAAATCAGTCAAAACCCGAATTAACTAGGGAAAACGCGTTCTAACTGAGAGCGTTAGGCAAAACCCGAATTAACTAGGCAAAACGCGTTTTATTCGAGTAGCGGTAGCACGTTTTCGAGGGGCAACTACAGCGGCGGCATATTTTCCAGGGGCCCCCTACAGCGGAGGATATTTTGCAGGGGCCCCCTACAGCGGAGGCATTTTCCAGGGGGCCCCTACAGTGGTGTCCGGGCCCACTGATGTTTTTTTGGGTCTCGCAAAGGGCCAGCGTTAGCATATTTTCGAGGGGGACCCCTAAAGCGATGGCCGGACACAGTGATGTTTTTTTGGGTCTCGCAAAGGGCCAGCAATAGCATATTTTCGAAGGGGGAGCAAGATCCAATTTTTAGTGGATAAAGCATTAACATTCCGGAATTCACATGGGAAAACATGGGGTCCGGCCACCACTGTAGGGGGCCCCCCACGAAAATATGCTAACACTGGCTCTTTGCGAGACCCGAAAAAAATCTGTGGGTCTGGACATCGCTTTAGGGGTCCCCCTAAAAATATGCCTCCGCTGTAAGGAGCCCCTCGGAAACGTGCTACCGCTACTCGTATAAAACTGGTTTTCCCTAGTTAATTCGGGTTTTGCCTAGCGCTGTCAGTTAGAACGCGTTTTCCCTAGTTAATTCGGGTTTTGACCGATTTTGGGTTTTAACTGTAACATATACACAATTTTTACCACTGATCTTGTAACATATAATTGATAGTAAAATCTTATTTTCAGTGGCGTAGCCAGAAATTTTTAATGGGGGGGGGTACGACTACTGTAACTCACATATATGTTCGTCACATATATATATGAAGTAACATTTACAAGAATACTAAATGCATCTATAAATGGTAGTATTAAAACTATTCCGCTCTGAGTCTTAAAAAATGAAAGTTAGCCTTCAACTTTCTTAACGTGAAGCTGAAGATATCTCTGGGAAATCTGCACTTTATTCATAAAAAATTCTTGTTCACTCTGATAAGTGTTTGTTTTAAAATAGACATTTCTTTTAAATTTTACAAAAATGTCTTCATGAACAAATAGACGAAAGTAGTCCTGCAATGAACCTGAAATTAACAATTATTCTGAGAACTTGTTGATAGATTATTCTTTTCTGGACCTTTAAACTCGAACTGAAGCGTAAAACATTTGCACAATCACATGTATAATACATAAATAGTCCTTTAACCCTTTGAGGCGCAATCCTTTCCCAATGCTGAAAAAAAGGCAGCCGATGCACAACCAGCTGCCGTCAAGAAAGGGTCTCTAGATCTGTGGCACGTAATGCACGTTTCGATCGTCCGCCATCTTGCTGGTCGTTCAGTCGAGCGATGGCAACGGCTGCCCTTTTTTCAGCACTGGGCAATCTATCCAGCTGTTCTCGCATTCTTCCATTTTTCAGCAGATGTACTGCTGTTAAAAATAATCGTGAGCATTTTTTGACGGGAAAGGACGTGCTAAAAAGTAAAGGATTCTCGTGGAGCTAGGTCACCCGCCACTATTTTTATAGAAATCCAATCTATTCTTCGTGACTGTCTACAGTCAAAACGAGTTTGGTGTTCCCAGAGCGGGAACACTGCGCGTTAAAGAGTTAACGATATACCACAGTTAGATATTACAAATTAAAGAAATGGGGATGATCCATTATAATCTTACTACATTAGAATTTTACTATTTATATACGCTTCTACCTAATTAGCATTTTCATAAAGAGTATAAACATGGAGTTGGCTTGTCTAGAAGTTAATTAAAAAAAATACCCTATAGCTATAAACGTTATCGTAATTTACAGAAAAGAAAAAGGGATTTTAGGACAGTTTAGTTTACAATCTCTTTTTGTCAGGTTGCGGTTTAAAATCCGTAGGAAACGGTACTGTTAAATATTTTTTTAAAACGTCAACATCTCAATTTACCCGATTATTTTACATTACTTTTCCAATCCAAGCTACAGCCATTATAAATGATGCATCAATTAAGTGCTTTCAAGCTCCTCCTACTTTTTTTCACATTTGAAAAATGTTTTCAGTATACTCCAAGAATTTGGAAATAGCCCAACCCCCTCGCGCAATGTTATCCCAGTATTAGCAGTTACTATTTTTTCGCACTTTGTTATTACTAGTACCGGACGACTATTGTAAGTCGGTATTCGCAATCGTGTTTTAGTTTCTTTGGAGTGAAGACGCAGAAATGTTAATATATCCAAATCCCAAATGTCATTCCCTTTTCGCAGCACCCATTAAAGCACTTATCTTTCATTAAAGATCCAACCAACATACAACCCCGTATGCATAGAGTCCAATTAAGATGTTTAGTAAAAAGAAAATCAATTTCTGAAGTTTATCTAAAACAACAACAAATTAGACTACTCCGAAAATGCAATATACAAACTACCTATTTAAAATGCCAAAAGGTACCGAGACCTCTAAGTGAATAGAATTGTAATTGTTTCTCCTTTGCTGAATAGATATTTTGTAAAATAATTTGTTTTTACTGGGGAGATACTCATTAAATAGTTTGCTTTTCATTTAAAAAGTAATGGAATAGCGAATGGGTTGGAGGTGAATTATTATAGAGCCCCGCAGTCAACGCAGATTAACGAACTTTCATACAGTTTTCTCAACAACATCGAGCTACGTATCGCCGTTAACTACTTCGTTGTTAGTGTCACTTTTTGCATTTTTCATATCTAGGAAGAAATGGATTCACTTTGATTTTTTAATTAAAAGCATACAAATTGCCAGTTCTATTTAAACGAGTGAAAAAAGTGGATTTGAATTTATTTTCGCCATTTAATAAGCATAAAACATTAAAAAAGACAAATAACTCGTTCAATTGAATGTGTTTTTTTTGGTCAAGAATACTTAATCAGACTTCATTTTAAATAAATGTTCGCTGAAGTATGACAATATTAAATGTTTTTTGACTCCCGTTTATCTTGTTAGCATCCAAATACTTCCATAACGATTAAAAAGAAAGAAAGAAAAACCCAAAATGTTCATTTTAGCTACTCACCGGTTAAAAAAAAATTAGGATAAAGAGTAATTTGTCCTTTTTTGCTAACCAGTTCATTTCTGTTCTATCACTAACTAAGGAATACAAAATATCCCCGTCTTTCATTTAAAAAAATCCACCTATTCTACAACAGACGCTCTTCTTAAAATGCTTGACATGAATGAATAGAATAAAAACAGATATGAATTTGTTTTCATGGATAATTAATACTCCTAACGTCTTGGAATAAAGCAGTCTGTTGCTCGCGTATGACACTAAGGAGGGCTTTTCTCCACTGGGGCCCAGCGTTGCGCGAAAGCACGGTTATTGTTAATCCTTTGAGGCGCAACCCTTTCCCAATGGTGAAAAAAAGAGCAGCCGTTGCCATCGCTCGAATTAACGACCAGCAAGATGGCGGATGATCGAAACGGTCATCGCGTGCCACAGATCTAGAGACCCCCTTAGAGCTGGCTGTGCGGCACAGCCAGTTCGTTCAAGAACGTTTCGATCGTCCGCCCTCTTGCTGGTCGTTCAGTCGAGCGATGGCAACGGCTGCCCTTTTTTGAGCATTGGGCCATCTATCCAGCTGTTCTCGCATTCTTCCATTTTTCAGCAGATGTCAGTGCTGTTCAAAATAATCGTGACCATTTTTTTACGGGAAATGAGGTGCTAAAAAGTGTCTTCAAAATTTCAGGATGAAGGGATTTTTAGTGTTGAAAGGAGGGCATTAAGGAGTGGTAAAATAAATCCTTGGCTGCGAATTCTGTAAGATTACTTTTTGCTATTTATTTAGTTAACACATTATAAGTTGTTTAAAATTTAGAATTGAAGTTTTCCGCTTTAACCCTTTGAGGCGCAACCCTTTCCCAATGCTGGAAAAAGGGTAATCGTTGCCATCGCTCGACTTAACTACCAGCAAGATGGCGGAGGATCGAAACGTTCATCGCGTGCCACAGATTGAGAGAAATTTTGACGCTGTTGTCAAAAAAGGGTCTCTCGATCTGTGGCACCGGATGAACGTTTCGATCGTCCGCCCTCTTGCTGGTAGTTAATTCGAGCGATGGCAACGGCTGCTCTTTTTTCAGCATTGGGCAATCTTGTCCAGCTGTTCTCGCTTTCTTCCATTTTTCAGCAGATGTCAGTGCTGTTCAAAAGAATCGTGACCATTTTTTTACGGGAAATGAGGTGCTAAAAAGTGAAGGATTCTCGTGGAGCTCTGTCACCCGCCACTATTTTTTATAGAAATCCAATCTATTCTTCGTGACTGGCTACAGTCAAAACGTCAGAGTTTGGTGTCCTCACGGCGAGGACACCGCGCGTTAAAGGGTTAACATACAGCACCTTCTGTAGTCCAGCCAAGCACGAACGCAACTCTGGGGATCTGCGAAGTATTTAAAAACCCAACCGGGAAGCAACGCCGGGCGCAGAAAGGAAATATTTGCCGCCAAAGTCCTGCGAAGACGGTAACAAACAGGTTAAACCTAGGTTCAAGATTAAAATAAAAGAATAAAAACAGAAACTTCCATATTTTGTACACTCATTAAAGCGAACCCTCCATTACTAAACCTTCGTAAATGTACCGACGCGCCAATAGCAAATATGTTGGAATCTATGGTCAAATAATCAGGGGTCGTCCTGTCGATCGCCAACGTCGCATAATTGCGATAATAAAATTAGTTTGGCGAAAGAAAATACGATTCGGCGAAAATATTGGCAATCGCATTTCTTAATGATGTCCGGCAAAATCTAATTTGGCGAATGGATTGGCGAAACTTTAAAAAAAAGCCAGCGCGACCCCTGAAATAATGATTTTTAAATTTTTATTAAAAAAAAATCTGGAGTGACTCCACTCGACTTTCCGAACACTTACGATTAAGATCATTACCAAGCATTTAAATAAATTTGAATCGATGAATCATTCAAACATATATACCAAATTGAAACTCAATCGAATGCACCGTTTAAACGCTTGCGCACTTTCAAGAATTTCTCCCCATGTGCCATTATGCCATAATATAAAAGAAATTTTTGTCGTAGCCCTGTAGAAAAACTATAAGTCTTATACACACCAAAATCAATGCCGGTCTTAAGATGGTGATTTATAACATATATACCCAATTTCAGCTCAATCGAAGGTACCATTTAAACGCTAGCGCACTTTCAAGAATTTCCCCCATAGGCCAGAATGTAAAAGAAATCTTTGTAGTAGCCCTGTAGGAGAACTATAAGTCCTACACACACCAAAATCAATACCGGTCTTAGGATGGTGGTTTATAACATACATACCCAATTTGAGCTCAATCGAATGCATCGTTTAAACGCTAGCGCACTTTCAAGAATATCCCGCGATAGGCCGTCATGTAAAAGAAATCTTTGTCGTAGCTCTGTAGAAAAACTATGAGTCCTATACACATCCAAATAAATATCGGTCTTAAGATAGCGGTTTATAACATATATACCCAATTTGAGCTCAATCGAATGCACCGTTTAAACGCTAGCGCACATTCAAGAATTTCCCCCCATAGGCCATAATGTAAGAGAAATTTTTGTCGTAGCCCTGTAGAAAAACTATAAGTCCTATACACACCAAAATCAATACCGGTCTTGCGACGGGGGTTTATGAGATATATATCCAATTTGAGCTCAATCGAATGCTCCGTTCAGGAGCTATCGTGTTCACTCACATACACACAAACACACATACACACACATACATACATACATCTCGTAAAAATAGCATAAATGGATTCAGAAGCGCTCAAAACGTGTAAAAACACCAAAATCTCGAAGTCGAATTTTTTCATGATTACAATACTTTCCTTACATGGTACATGTTCGGAAAGTAATAAATGAATAGCAATAAAATGTCCTTATAATGCAGACAAATAGCTCTACACAATGCATTACTCAAAGCATTCAAAAGTAAAGTAACAACAACAAAGATGGGAAGGAATTAAGAAGGTTCAGTAACAACATCTTTATGAGAAATTGGCTTAGTAATCCAGGGTTAGAAGCGTATCACGCTCTTCCTCGTTTTATTATGCTGGAAAGTGTACCATAATCCATAGGTCAGCCGTCAGCCCTGTTTTTTTTTCTCTCTCGTTACACTTTGCTGGAAAGTACATCACTGATCTAAATGCAGACCTGATGCCGTTCTTACAGAACTCATCCCAGAATTCAAAAAAACGAAACATTTAAAATATATGTTCTATAATTGGACAAATGAACGAAAAACAAACCAAAACGTCTCTCAATTTCGAGGCTTTTAATGAATAGCTCTCTCTAGCGCTACAAACAACTACCCCCCCCGGAAAACACTTTTCCTAGTTCAGGCCAATTTAACATCCCGTCAATGCAAATTAGGAGGGTAAAAAAAGCGGCCAGCGTTCAAAGAAAACCAGCTCTCAAATGATACTTCAACGCTTGAAAGTAGCATAAAAATAAAAATGTAATGTAAATAAAATAAATATATAAATAAAAATGTTTCAAGCCTCATGGCTTATGAGGATTGAAACTATTTTATTTAATATAAAATTGGGGCGTATCGCGCTGAAGACTGGAGGTCAGGGAACGGAATTCTAACATCTCACACTCTCAGAAGATTAACCCTTTAACGCGCAGTGTTCCCGCTCTGGGAACACCCAACTCTGACGTTTGGACTGTTGCCAGTCACGAAGAATAGATTGGATTTCTATCAAAAGAGTGGCAGGTGACAAAGCTCCACGAGAATCCTTTACTTTTTAGCACGTCCTTTCCCGTAAAAAAATGGTCACGATTATTTTTAACAGCACTGACATCGGCTGAAAAAGGGAAGTATGCGAGAACAGACGGATAGATTGCCCCATGCCGAAAAAAGGGCAGCCGTTGCCATCGCTCGACTTAACGACCAGCAATAGGGCGGACGATCGAAACGTTAATCGCGTGCCACAGATCTAGAGACCCTTTTTTGACGAGAGCTGGCTGTGCCCGCGCACAGCCAGCTCTCGTCAAATCTAAACGGAATGAAATAAAATTGGATGGCATGATGGGTGGTCACTCAGTTTCAGGGGGTCACTATAAGCGTCCAATTTTTCAAAATGTTGATTGATTTCGAGATTTCGTGAAAATTGATTCAAAATGTGTCGGTATTTGCCCGCATATCCCGTAAAAACCGCTGAAACAAAAGAAATGAAATTAGACCGATAACAGGTGATCACTTCCTCCATTTTTTTGAAAAAATGTCATTAGACTTAAGAGATTTTGCGAAATGTTATTCAGAATGTTTAAATTACAACTTAAAACCTCCGAAACGAATGAAAAAAAAATTTAAATCTCCACCTTTCGTGAAAGTAAAGTATAGATGTTGATTTTTTGAATCAATTTGAAAATTTGCGAAAATCTGTTCAAAATATATGAATATTTGTTAGGGCATCCCGTATTTACAAATGACAGGAATAAAATGAAATTCAGCGCCATGATAGGTGGCCACTTAACTTAGACTATAGGTATCAAATTATGATATATATATATATATATATATATATATATATATATTATGTTGGCGTAAGGTCCATTCATTGCATATATATATATATATATATATATATATATATATATATATATATATATATATTAGGTTGTAACGAAAGTTTCTCGCCACCGCAAACATCGTCAGCACACAGTTCGCGTCGGCGTATTTGCTCATATTTTGTCAAACGATTTTTGGCATTTGAAAGAAAGAGTCTTACTTTATAACACTGTGTTGTGAAATCTGTAAAAAAATAGAGTTATCATTAAGTATAAGGCAGGGGCGTAGCCAGAAATTTTTCATGGGGGGGGTTACGACTACTACAACTCATATATATGTATACGCGTGTGCGATAATGTAGTGAAGAATATACATTTTGCATGGCAAACAATTCCTCATGGGGGGGGGTTATGACCCCCTAACAACCCCCCCCCCGTGGCTACGCCCCTGGACTATAAGGTGTCCCAAATGGAACTATCACTCTAGAGGATTAGAACCATCCTTTACTTCCATTTGTGTTGCAAAAAGTCAGCTACATAATATCAACAAATTACGAGTACAGCTTTAAGTACTATTGTTGTATCATGTGACACTGTGGAGGTTTGGTACCGAAAGTTCAAAATCAGTTATCTAAGGAGTTAGAAGTCAGTTTTTCAGGCAGATAGGGCGGAAAACTTTCGTTACAACTTGATATATATATATATATATATATATATATATATATTATTTTTTTTTGTTAAGATTTTGTGAAAATAGTGCTCAGTGGAACAGAATGAAGTTTGGAACTACTTTACATGGCTAAGTTAGTTAAAATATCGATGCCAAAATTGTTTAAATATTTCATACATTTTAAGAAATTGTGAAAATCGCCTGAATGTTCATTCTCGCATCCCCTAAAAACGACTCGAGAACACAATTAAATTTATTTACATGAAGGGTAATGACTAAAACAACGTGTCGCATTATTAAAAAAAGTGTGAATAAAAGTAATAATTTTGCAGGAATTCCCCTTATTTTCTTATTTTGGGGTGGAGAAGAGTATCGCATAAATTTATCTGGAGGTAATGTAATGGAGGTTGGATATTCAATTTAAATAAATGGCATTGATCATTTTTCCAAATGTTTGTTGGCTTTCTTTAGATTTTGTGAAAATCGTTCAGAATTTTCTTGCGGTATAGTATTAATATATTGAAACAATATCTAATTAAATGTGGGGAAATGGAGGAAGTTGAATAATATTGCTTAAATTAAAAAATGAGATTTTGAGATCATTTTGTCCGATCATTACGTGAAAACGACGGGAAGTGGATGAAGTGAAATTTTGTTACATAGTAGGTGTGGTTAGTGAATTTAAAATACTGTCTTTGAATTTTCTACATATTTGATTTCTTTTTGAAGGGTGACGTAACAAGTAATATAGAAAAAAAAATTAAAGTCAATTCCTGCTTAGGTCAATAAGGAAAAATTTTATTTTAGTTACTTTTTATGAAATTGAATGAATGAATGAATGATTGATTAGTTAATGCAGGGCCGATACCGTTAACCCAATTTGTTTGTTTATTTTATTGTTTGCATTCATTTTTAATTCCACGTAACAGGATCTAAAATTAATGAATTAATTAAATTTAGTTAATGAACTGATATTTGAAAAAACTGTATTAACATCAAGTGTCACCTACTACAAGATAAAAAAATGTATTTGAACTTGAGTGGATGAATAAAAAGTACTTTATAAGCGATTGGAAATTTGAATAAGATATATAAATAAATATAGGGAGAGTGTGAACTAATAGTATGAATTGCAAAAGGTATTTAGCACATCAAGGAAAATAATCAAAATCTATTCCAATCAAACTTTGCAGTGTGGAGTATTAGACTATTTTCTATTAAAACTGCATTTCCTGATATCCTGTTTTCAATTTAATTTTCATTACTGGCCTCTCCTATTGTAACTTCAAATGACCTCGTCACCTTAAAACCTCATTCCAAAGGAAAACGTTCATTTACACGTTAAAATGTTTTCTATACTGACAATTTGACTCATGAATTTGTTACTCTCTAACCTGTAATATTCCAACAATACACAGAAGTCATTAACATAGCGTTCTATATTTCTGTCGGTATGCTCATTCCATTCTTTATAGTCCTGCAATGCAAACAAAATTCACACTTTTTGAAAATTTGTATTACGTATTCAGTGTGTGTAATATTGAATATGTACTGCAAATATATTATGAGTATTTCACTAGTATTTATATACAGTGGCGTAGCCAATGGGGGGGAGTAGGGGGGTCACCCCCCATGAGGAATTTTTTTGCCATACAAAATGTATATTCTTCACTCCCTTATCAGACACATGTATACATACATATCAATAAAAACGCGCTCCGATGGATAGTTTCCGAGATATACGTTAATTAATTATGGTAATTAGACTAATTAACCATGATTGAGGCTTAAAAGGACTGCAAACATGTAGAAATTGGCTCTGGGATGGTTTCCAGATGCCGCCGGAGGAGGCTAGTGTTTAAAATGCCCAAATTGAAAATATAGGGGAGCTTCGTATGACCCCCTGGGCCTGTAAGATTAAAAGGTTAAGTTTGGTGTCAAAGCATTCGAAATTTTAAGTATCGGTGGGGTGTTGAGACTAGGGGGGGGGGTCGAGAATCAATAAAAACGCACTCCGGTGGATAGTTTCCGAGATATACGTTAATTAATTATGGTAATTAGACTAATAAACCATGGAGCTGTTTTTTCCGTGATCCGGCATCGTCATCAACGGAGAGAAAGCAGTAGCAAAAGCATCACAAGCTGGTATTGATCTCAGGATTTTCTTATCGCCGGCCTCAGAGCGTAGCCAAGGGGGGGGTTAGGGGGGTCATAACCCCCCCCCCATGAGGAATTTTTTCCATACAAAATGTATATTCTTCACTACATTATCACACACACGTATACATATATATGAGTTGCAGTAGTCATAACCCCCCCCCCATGAAATATTTCTGGCTACGCCACTGAATATATATATGAGTATCCAGCTGGCATTAAAAAAATATTTTAATTATAAACTTCAATCTGTTCTTATTCATAATGATACAGAGGTGTGCCGGATATCCGTATTGCAGGATATTTTAAGAAAAATCCGTAGCTATATCCGTATCCGTCTGAGTAAAGACATTATGCGGATCCGGATCCTTCAGACTAAAAAAAAAAATAATCAGGATTCATATCCGAATCCGCTTTTTTATCGGATCTTTTGTCTTTCAGCATAAGTCAAAGAAATGAAAAAATCAAACTACTCTATTATATTAATAATATTTTGTAATTAAAAAATTTTATTGCTTGAAACTTAATAATTACTGTTTATTATTTTTAAGTGAATCTTCTTGTTTAGCACATAAATCCCTCGTTCGTATTAGTCATTTAAAGCTATCAGCATGTTATTCCCTGTTGGCGTAACTTGGTAAGCTTTTTGAATATTTCTACGTGGTGGACTTCATCTACCCCTAAACACTAAAGGGATCCACCTTCTTGCTGTAGGAAGTGCCATTTTCATATAGGGAACTAAAATCTTTCTACTGAGGGCTTACCCCCAGTTAGCCTATGGTATTTACACATAATTATTCATGATTACACTACTGGCCGAAAGTATTGCAAGTTTCAGAAATCTAACTCTTTTCAAGATTAAGCCCCCTATCTCCCCTTAAAAAGAAAAGTCAATATAATTGATATTTTTTAATGTCAACATGTTAAATTAATGAATTCAAAGACAAGATAGAATTAAGTTAAAGAACATAAATAATTATTTAATTTATTGTAAAAGTAGCATAAAAAATATATAGGTTATTATAGAAATCATAATAAATTTTGGCTCGCCGAAATAAAATTCAATAAAGAATTAATTTTAAGTTATTCTGAAAAAAGAGAATCATAAATAAATGCAATTGAACTCAAGATCATTTATTATGTTGCTGAGCACACAGCCTTGACTTGGATCACAACAGCCACTCTTTTAGATATGGAATCTGTAGATTCGAAAAGCTTCTTGGCTTGGTAGATTGATTTCGATAATTTAGTGCTCCTAACGCTCTGTTAAGATTATTAAAAATATGATTTTCCCGACATTATTTTTTGAGAGGATTTGAGAGTTATCACCATGTCAGATAATTTCAGACATTGTGCATGAAATTGGTTCAAGATGATGTATTCTTCAAAGTAATTTTCAAACAAAAATATCCGTATCCGCGGATATGACAAAAGATTATCTGTTTTCGTATCCGTATCTGCGGATATAAGAGCAGATGATCGGTTTCCATATTCGTATTCGCGGACCTAAATTTTTAACGAACTGTCACACCTCTAATAATAAAGGAAATTTAAATGTACTAAGAAATCCATATTTCATGAGAAATTATGGGAAAAAG
Source organism: Cheiracanthium punctorium (assembly GCA_038373885.1). Taxonomy (NCBI): domain Eukaryota; kingdom Metazoa; phylum Arthropoda; class Arachnida; order Araneae; family Cheiracanthiidae; genus Cheiracanthium; species Cheiracanthium punctorium. The sequence continues at coordinate 1,868,924 of JAWZYV010014616.1, read as the reverse complement.
CGTGTTTGAAAGCATAAAAAAAGTGCTACACAGATCCTTTTAACGTAAAATTCACAGATCCTTTTAACGTAACCAGACATTCCCTTTTAATAAGCAAATATCCTTTTAACGTAACCAGACTTTCCCTTTTAATAAGAAAATATCCTTTTTACGTAAATTTTTCCAGACTTGCCACTGTAATTTGATGAACCAGCGAGCAGAATAATCCGACTGATTTCCTTGGGAACTCGACCAGTAAAAACGTTATTAAACATTTCAAAATTGTTTATCCGATGGACACACACGTCTACTCGCTTTACACAAAGCTTAAAAAATTAAGTTATGACAAAGTCGAATAATCCAGTGTTTACTTCTGTATTTGAAAACAAGGATTCTTTACTGTGTGTAGGGTTGACACTTCCTTCATTCCCACGTTGAAGAATTCCTTTATACAAAAATGATGCTTGTTTTTTTACGGAACAAAAAAAGGGGGGAAAGTAACATGTGTGTTATATCGTCTGTTTGAAAAGCACTGTATTTTCAAAAACAGTTACGGTTTTAAAGAGAGGCTTTTGAGCTTTGTATAAATAAATATTTGAGATAGTAAACTCGTTTTAGCGATACTGTATTGCTTCCAATTTAATAGGCGTCCTCCTATAAATTCAACTTGTATATTCTCTCAATGATTATTAGAAAAAAATTTCGATTTACATTTAAAATGATACCGCGAATAAATTTTTCACGATAGTACTTCATTTTAATTTTTTTACATAATTTTTATACTCAACTAATTTTTAATACATAAAAATTAGTTGAGTAATGTTTTTTGAATGCATGCATGTATATGATATTCCCAAGATCGTAACATTCTTTCCATGTTGTATCTGGTAGGACAACCCATATTTTCCTCCATTTTTTTCTTTATTTATTAACTCGAAAATTTGAAATACATAAATAGACTAGCTTAGTGAACATTATTAGATCTGCTGTAAAACCGCAACGACTCAGGGGCGTAGCCAGAAATTTTTCATGGGGGGGGTTACGACTACTACAACTCATATATATGTATGCGTGTGTGTGATAATGTAGTGAAGAATATGCATTTTGTATGGCAAAAAATTTCTCATGGGGGGGTTATGACCCCCCTAACCCTGCAACGACTACATTCATAGAGAATAATAGATAAAGCAGGGCCGTACCCAGAAAAAAAATTCGGGGGGGGGGACCCAAAGGTGAAAAAAGCTAAAATTTTCACAAAAAGCCTTCATTATAATTGTTTTGTTAGCAAAATTTTAAATTTCGGGTGGGGGTGGGGGCGGACCCCCTGGTCCATCCCCTGCCTTTATGTGTCCATCGTTGATTGTTATGGCCTTCTTCCGTCTAATCTCTGTTTTTGGAGTTCTGTCCTTCCTTAAAATGAATCGAAAGCCATTTTTAGAATGGTCAAAAATTCGAGCATTGAAGAAGCTTTCGCGTTATGCGAAAGCGTGCAATATAACAGAGTGGGAAAATTCATCGCTCCATAAAAGAAACCGATGTTTGTTGAGTCAGCAAGTTTGAAAAGGCTGTTCCCAAACTATGGGCGCACCCGATGCCCCACCTTATCATTAACTGTTTACTAAAACCACGATTCATAGCGGAACGTCTAACCGATTCTCCACGTTACGCAATCATTAGACGCGTCTCCGCATCAGTAGCGTGACCATTTATTTTTTTCCTTCAAAACGGGACATCCACTACTTTTTTGGCAAAAGTGTATTTAATTTCTTCCCAATAGGTAATATAAAATAAGATGTGGGATCAAATACAGAAAATAAACTTATTATCATAATAAACTAACATTTTTATTAATTAATATAAATTTACCATTAACACATAGCTTATATAAAACTTTATAGAAAAAAAAATCTAAAACAATTAAAACTAATAAAACAACTATAAAAATAGATATAAATCAATATATTGGTATTAACTGAGGAATTTACTCATCTTTAATTTGACAAATTAATAGTAATTTAACTATATTATTCATAATTAATTTAAGAGACTAACACCTAATCGGCCACTATACTTTTAAATATTTAATATTATAATATAGATAAAAATTTTATTTGAGGTATAATTAATATAGAAATAGGTATAAATCTATGATTAGCCCCACAAATTTCAGAACACTGACCAGAAAATATACCTACCCGATTAAATAATAATATTAATTGATTTAATCGACCTGGAACATCTACTGTTTTTAGGGTAATAGTGCAGGGAGACTGAATTTATAGATTTAGTTGTTAAGAAAATGTGGCAAAAAAAGCTTGTGTTCATGTTAATATCAAAATAAAATGAAAAAAAAAGCTGTGCTAAAACACATATATACTGTAAAAAATAGTACAAGACGTACGTTTCGGGTGGGACAAGGGGTAGGCGCCCTTCTTCGACTTCAGAAACACCACCCGACACAAGGCAGGAAGATAGAAAAGTGAGAAATGTCAACAAAAGGACACACAAGGAAAAGGAAGTGGTCATTCGGAAGGAAAAAATTTCGTAGAAAGCCAGAGTGAAAAGGGAAAATAAAGTGGAAATCGGGGGGGGGGGGGGAGGCATAAGCAAAAGAGGAACGTGACTTTAAAAAAAGAAATAAAAATTAAATAAATTGAAATAGTTGACAAAAAAAAGAACAAACACAAAAACAATACATTCCCCCGGCGTTTTCTTTTCGTCTCAAGAGGGAGATCATTTTTATTTATTTATTTATTTATTTATTTTTACAGACACTGTCGTTAGATGATTTTAGATTTTGAGCGGCCTTTATTGAAATCGTGACCGTGGGTTACTCTCTTTCTAAAAACGGGACATTGAAGGGGACATATTCTAAAACGGGACATTACGGTGTCCCGAAGCTTGGGGACAACGGGACAAGCCGCCTAAAAACGGGACTCTCCCGTTCAAAACGGGACGTATGGTCACTTTAGTCAAAAAGAGCTGAACTCGATCCTTCTTTTACATTCTCGTCACCTTGTCATTGAACGAAAATGTTCATTTAGTATCTTACTGGGGCAGGACCTTCGACGGACCCTCTTCCCCCTAAAAAAAGTCATATAGGCGCCCATGTGTACGACACCAGTACAAAAAAAAAAAAGAACTATTCGCAGTTAAATAGGCTCATTAGGTGATGTACAAAATTTGGGAATCATACCTAAAAAACTGTCGTGGATAGGAAGATAAATATACGCTGGATTCGACCTTCTTCGATGGCTCTCGAAGGGAAAAAAATCTCGAAAATTTTCCGTGAAAATGTAGTGCAGAAAGGACGCATGGAATGGTTCCTATTGAAATTCGCGAATAGCCCCTGATCGTTCTTGTTTCAAGATATTTCCGAGGCGTTTTAGGATGAAAGGCTGAAATTTTGTGCATCGCCGCACTAAAGTACAGGGCAGTTACTCATTGGGAATTTTTTGTACGGGGTAGTATACAAAATGGGTAGGTCACTTCTAAAAAATTCACGAAAGTTTTTTTTTTGTTTGTTTGTTTGTCTTTTTGTCTACCTCATTTTGAACATTTTTTTCCAAATGGCATTGTCCACTTATCGCTATCTAATAGATGAAGAATGGAAGTGTGTTACCCCCTTTTCGGGACACCCTGTATATATATATATATATATATATATATATATATACATAAATAGTAAGAACGATTGATGTATCATAAAATGAAATCATTTGGAATTTATTTCAACGTGGATCTTGATACCGTAAAAAAATATTATTATACAGTCAAAACCTGCCCCGTCAATTACGTAGGCGATGCACACCATTTTAGCCATTCATCATTAAAAGGCGCCGATATATGTTTAATAGAAGTAGGTAAGGGACTATACAATACCAATCAGGGGCGTAGCCAGAAATTTTTCATGGGGGGGGGGGGTTACGACTACTACAACTCATATATATGTATGCGTGTGTGTGATAATTTAGTGAAGAATATACATTTTGTATGGCAAAAAATTTCTCATGGGGGGGTTATGACCCCCCTAACCCCCCCTTGGCTACGTCCCTGATACCAATAATAGCAAAAGCATTATGCAAGGATGGAATCCTTGTTATCTTTCGTCATTCGCGTGCAGCCCCGAAACGTATCTCCATGCGATATTTTTCTCTTCAACAGCCATTGTAAAGTGGCTTAGGTCAGCCTATATTTAAGCTTTTTTATAATGAGCGGCTGAAATTCCGTCAATCATCTAATTAATGTATGGGCCACATTTTATTAACTCGGATTTTTTTTTTTTTGTACGTAGTATAAAAATTAAAGTTGCGTATTCATTTAAATTGTAAATGAATTGAAAATTCTAATCGATACCATAAAATTCTCTACCTTTTTCAATGTAATTTTGCCAGTGACCGTATATGTACGCGATTCCAGTATAAGGAAGAAAAGCCCGGGTCAGTGTTTTTGGGGACACCGTGTACATTGCCGTTATCTTTCGATCTCCTCTACCTTCGAACAGGACAATTTTTAGTTCCAAACCGAAACCTTCTTCACAAATGGGGGGGGGGGGTCAGGCGCGTAGCCAGGAAAATTTTTCGAGGGGGGGATATGAACTTATATGTGCATAGACGGAATTTCTGCACTGCATTAATCTTGTGACCCCTAATCCTAAAACTAATCCTAAAATTTCGGGGCGGGGGGGATATAAACTGGCTACGCCCCTGGGGGGGTCTAGAGGGCTATCCTAGCGTACAGTGGCGTAGCCAGAAATTTTTCATGGGGGGGGGTTACGACCACTGCAACTCACATATATGGATACGTGTGTGTTATAAGGGAGTGAAGATTATACCCCCCTGGGGGGTCTAGAGGGCTATCCTAGCGTACAGTGGCGTAGCCAGAAATTTTTCATGGGGGGGTTACGACCACTGCAACTCACGTATATGTATACGTGTGTGTAATAAGGGAGTGAAGATTATACATTTTATATAGCAAAAAAATCCTCCTGGTGTGTGTGTGTGTAGGGATGGACGCGAGACGACTTTTTGGCGAGACGAGACAGAGATTTACAGATCTTTTGCGAGACGAGACACACATTTTTAACATTACGATGTAGGGATTTTTGCGAGACGGGACAAAGCTTTTAGGCTATTTTGCAAGACGCGAGACGCTTATTTTTCGTCTCGCGTCCATCCCTATGTGTATGTGACCCCCTCCCCCTCCCCCTTGACTACGCCCCCTGCTGGCGTATAACCCGCATTAGGCTACGTGGCTTTGTTGCGGAGGTTTATCGGCATGCACAGAAAATCGCCCTTTTTATTATACAATATTGATTCGTCGTAAGTTCTCCCCCGTAGTGTTGCTTCACCCAATGTTACGTCAGTAAGACGTCCCAATAAAAATTCACTGCAGATTCAAATTTTCGGTTCATGACTAGACACCCTGTATATGCAGAATAGATGAACTCTGACTTTCACTCGCCGAGTTCCGAAAGCTGAACTGTGTTGTATGGATCTCTCGCTATTGATTTTTTGAATAATTTCCACAAAGCAGATTGGCTCATCGTTTCTCGTTGCGCTTTTCCATTTTCCCATGAGGTCATTTTTGTTCATCTATTGTCTTTCGTAACTGCTGGTGATTGCTTCTTTCTCAGCTGTATTGTTCATCGTTTGATAAGACGGTATCCAAACGGTGACTCTCACGTACTGATATCGCAACAATTTGCTTTACAGCGGCGTTAGTTCTTTTTTTTTCTTTTTACAGCTATTTTTTTGTGGTATATATAGCCATTTTCTGCATCTGATTTGGGTTCTTTCAAACTTGTTACTACATGTTAATATTGATGAGCGCTCCATTGTTATATTAACATAAAAATGCAAACATTTCAGGAGTGCCACTCGGTGAAAAGTCTTTTATTTCACTTCACGTAGTGTCACTTTGAAGAAAGTTCCGACCGTGCTTGTTGTTAAGACATGCAGTGTTGCTTTTTGTTCTTTAGCAAATAGATATCGTAAATAGAAATTTCTTATAAAATATTTCTTCCGTACCATCTCTAACCGTTTAACACATTAGATCCCGTAATGGCTCTAGGCGCCCGGCATAAAGTGTATCCCGTACGTCCGGAGTCTCCCGAGAAAAAATGCCATCCCCCCTTTTGACACATGATAAGTGGTTTATCTTTTCAGGGTGAGAGGAAGTGTAGCTTCTTATTCATACGACCAAAAGCAATCCGTCAGTGTCAGCGATAATCCCCCTCCCTCTCTGCTCTTCTCAATTACCGGGGGGGTAATCCTAACAATGAACTATTCTTCGAATTTCACGTGCACATGGAAAAGGCGAGAACAACTTGGTTACTGATCGTCGTTAAAAGAAGCCGAAATTTCTCAAGAGGGGGGGGATGAAATATTTCGGGCGCATTTTCAGAACTCTGAGGTTTTGAAAATATCTGTAACCTGGGAATGAAAGGGTTAAACTTTATATTCATTTTATGACTGCATTTTAAATTCGTAGGTGAGATCCTTTGTCTGGAAAGCTTCTATTTTCTCTACTTTTTGGCTTGGGTCGTTGTTGCTTCCATCATAATTTGTTGAAATGACGTTATCCAGTATTTTGATTCAAATATTACCAAAGCTTGTGTTTACTGCATCTGTCCATTCATCCAGATTACAGCGTTTCCTGTTACGCCAAGCCTACAAGAAGGGCATCAGCCTACGGGGAAGATGCCTTGGGCGGAGGACTTATTAAGGTGTTCCAAATCATGTTCGCGTTACATCTGAGGATTATTGGCCAAGACTTCAGACAGATTGACAGCCGCGTGGTAGGCCCAAACGTGGGGCTTTTCAAATGCTGAGGGAATCATACTAGATATAGGACACCATAATCACTGGTTCTTATTCTTCATCACCTTTTCTTCGTTTTCATCCCCCTTTTCTAGGTCTCTGAGGATTTGAGAATGCAATCAATCACTCACTGTTTTTGGTTTCCCGGGATTTCGGGATTAAGATTTACGGATCCAGCTGTAATGCTGGATATCACGGAAACATTGCTTGACAAACTTCAGATCAGTATTTCCCTCAAGCTTAGAATTAATTTAACAACTGATTACACAGAGAATTAAGAAAGTGTTTTTAATACGAAGTTAAATTTGTACTCATTTTTAAGTACTCATTCGTACTCATTTGTACTCATTCAGAAGTACTCATTTTTAAATCATTATGTAAAGAAATCATTATGTAAAGAAAATAACGTATATAAATATAAAAAGTATTAGGTACATTAGCATACTTGCCGTTATTTTCTTAGTTGCTGAAAAAAGAACGTAAAAACTCAAACAAGTACCCTGAATCGCTTCGTATAGTCTCAATTTACTTTTAGTAAAATAGCGAAACGCGTGAATTTAAAAAAAAATTAAAACCTATAATGAAAACTTTTATAACTGATTCGTGAGTGTTCGTTAATAGATGCACTGGTATGAAATATTTCAACTCATTTAGAGATTAAGAAATGAGCGAAAAATTTAGATTAATAACTTTGTTGGATCCAGACTCTCATCGTAAAATAATTAAAAAAATTAAAATTTTAAATTAAAATTTGTAAATATTCATTCATCTATTGTTAGATAAGATACATAAACATGCAAAAAATATTTTTCAACTGGGAAGTGGCATAAAATTGTAATATCAATACCTTATTTCTCAGTTTCAATCTAGCCCCGCAAACAGTGGTGGGGATCCACCAGGATCCCGTTTCCGCGGCATCGGGATTGGATTCTCTAACATTTACTAATTTCTTATATATGTTACGGCCAAAGTCCGAAGTTCGGCCAGTTCGCGATTTGGCTAGCGAAGAGGTTTAGCCAAAGTCCGAAGTACTTGCAATCATAAGCGTAAAGTTTCCAAAATTATTGGGGGGGTCGGGCCCCACAACCACATACATTCCCGTCAGTGGCGTAGCCAAGGGTTAGGGGGGGTCATAACCACCCCCATGAGGATTTTTTTGCCATACAAAATGCATATCTTCACTCCCTTATCATCCCCTGCAAGAGCTTTGCAATGTATTAGGTGCGTCATTGATTCCAGGGAAATATGCTGACATGCTAAAACTAAAAATAAGAACATTTAAACTTTTATTCACGTGGGGTTCTCAAAAGTAGTTGCAAAATATATATATCTGGATACTAGAGGTCAAAGCCCATTGGAGAGGGAATTACAACGGGTGCTAGAAAAATTCACTCGATATCATACACCCATATACATATGTGTGAGTTGCAGAAGTCGTAACCCCCCCCCCCCTTCTGGCTACGCCAGTGATTCAGTTACATATAACGTACTCATAGCTGCCAACTACTACGGAATATAATTAACCACTTTTTCTACATGATTTTTCGGCTTAAAATATAGCAAAATTTTTGTGCTGCGCGCGCGAGCGGGTTACTATTTTGAAAAAAATAATTAAGAAATATACTGTTTACAAAAAGTGGTTAATTATATTCCGTAGTAGTTGGGAGCTACGATATGACTTACTATATATAAGTGTAAATTATTGGAGGCGCTCGAGCTCTATGGGTCCATAGAATTCTACACCTATGTAAGGTAAGTATCCATGTTAGCATCTTCCTGCCATGTTATAAGTTAAAAATAGAAGCAAAGTAAAAAATCCAAAGGAGGAAAAAAAAATCATTTTCGATGAGATGGTGCATTTTAGACACATCTTAACTTTTCTTCATTTCATACTTTACATTGCATAATCTGATTTTAATGAACCAGAGCCTGGCAAGGGCAGCTTATAGTAACATTGTATGTTACGTGGCGTCACAATGAATACTAAATCGTGATTGAAATCAAAAGAAGAAAATTTTTTAAAGTAAAAGTGTTTTTTAAACGTTTGTAAATGGCGTGAATACTTTTTTTTTTCATGTTAGTATAAATCAGTTTTCTGTATTGAGTGATAAATTATTGGGTGGGCTCAGCCCCCATTCACAATTTATTGGGGGGGGGGGCTCGAGCCCCACGGGCCCATATAACTCTACGCCTATGCTTGCAATTAATATTGTATATTCTACTTTGGTTGGCCATTTCGCGAAGTGGCTGGGAATCCTTCGCCAAAGCCCAAAGTGATAATGGTAGACTGAGATCTATTTGCCTTTGCAAAAAGTTTCCTATTTTTTGAAGCGATATTTCGGGAGACAATGTGATGTGGGATCTTTAGTATTAGGTCTATGGAGCAGAAAAAGACTAAGGATACCCCTTAAAGGTAGTGGAAAAATGGAGTACTCAATTTTCCTTTGTATTCATACAAGTTACGCAACGCATTTGCTCAAGATATAATTCGTCATTTTCAAGGGCGCAAATCCAATATTCTTCACGTTATCTCATTGTTTCAGCGTATACCTTCACTGAATAATTTCTATTATGGATTTAATATGAGAACAGAATAACACGAGATCCTATTTTTATATATTACAAGCTTATTTTTAACTCGGAGATGTCACTTATATTTGAACTCGTTTCTAAAACAATTCTACTTTAAAAAAAAAAAAGAAAAGGAAGAAACAGTACACAAAAGTACTCATTTTTAAATACTTCATTTTTAACAGTGTGTAAAACAATCTGCTCTTGATTTCTTTCTTCTTACTTTGGCCGATCGTCCCAACCCTACTAGCAATTTTGATCGGGCTACCACCGGCCACGTAGCCAGCCGATGATGGCCCGAGCAAAATTGCTAGTAGGGAAGCCACTTCGCGAATCGGCCGGCCAAAAAGCCCGAAATCAAGAAAAGATCGGACATTGGCCGGCAAGTTTACAGCAACGTTGGCCAAAACGCGAATGGGCCGGCCAGTTCGCGAACAGACCGATTTAGGGCTTTGGCCGTAACATATATATATTGACCATTCACTATTTTACTCAAATTGTTTTATTAAAAACCCTTTTTAACGAATTCCTTAAGCAGAGAGAGAGAGAGAGAAAACGTTTTCTAGAAACAAAACGTTTTTACAAAATACAGAATTTCAGCATTTCTTGATTTGGGACCTCATCCACTTTGACTGAGGGATTGGGGCAGCTGCCCCGCCTGCATCTGCCTTAGTCAGGCTCTTAGAACATTTGCTGACACTTTCGAACGATTTCAACTTTTCAAACTCAAGCTTGGTATTTTTTTAAAATGAACGTATCTCGCCTCTATTATGAGTTGCACACCTTATAGGAGAACTTAAGCCACCCCTTACTCACTTACATTAATTAAGAAATTGCGCTTACAATTGCTACTTTCCCCCGCTCGAAAATTCTGGCCCAACTGCGTATTATTCGCGAATTCGAAATTCGGGCCAAGCGAGTTCTCCATGCTTACATTCTTTCGTTGAACAGCTGATTTCAATTTTTAAACGAGGCTGAGTAACTAACTTAGAGGCGGTGAATCATTCCGAAACGATTAAAAATGTGTCACTTTACTTCATTTTCTGAACGGAAACGTCAGAAATGTTCATTGTTCAGATTCTTTTTTTGTCACTGTTGTGAGTGATCCAGTCGGATTGAGTCAATTTAAGTTTCCCCCGCTAATTGTTATTAAGAAAGGAATCCATCCCATTCAAGTTTCTGCAGTTCAAGTAGCACGGAAAGGCAGCGGGGCGTGAAGGAAGGATCTTGAGGGTCTGCGAAAAGTAAAGTATGCCCAACAGATGGATTAGGATTGTATAATACAATTTTTTTTTTTTGATTTTACATTATTGTTTCGCACGAATGTTGACCCTTTGTATCTCAACTACTCCAATTTTTAAACATTTTTTACTGGAATGTGCAAAAACAGATTGGAAACATAACATACTGAAAGTTTTTATTTTCCAGTTTTGGAATTATTTCAAAAATGACTGACCGAAATTTTAAGAGTTCAGTAGAACAGTTCGATTTATTTTTGTATTATTGAAAATCAAAGTGTTACTGAATGGTTCGTGAACAGTTTAAGCTCGGAACTTTTTTAACAATCCTTTCCATTCTTGTAAGGTTCGCCTACGAAAAACAATGTATAAATGCTGCAATAACCCACAGTGCGTCTGCTGAAAGACAAATATACTTTTGAGGTACATCATTATTCAAATATCACAAACTTTTCAGATTCAAAAAAACAGTTTATGTGACATTTATTCACACGAATGTTGACCCTTTGTATCTCACGAATGTTGACCCTTTGTATCTCAACAACTCCAATTTTTAAACATTTTGTTAGGCTGGCTAATTGTTAGCAAAACAGATTGGAACATACTGAAAGGTTTCATTATTCCAGCTTTAGCGGATTAACCTGCCGTTCAAAATTGACTGAACGAAAGTGTTGTTATCGCAGTTGCCGCCTATCAAAGGTATTGATTACTGACTTTTTGTATTATATGCAGAAATGGCAGCCCAAACTGAATTAAGTATATGAAAGTACAGGCATAAGCGTAAAGTTTTCAAAATTATTGGGGGCCGGGCCCACAACCCCATTGTTAACGTCAGTGGTGTAGCCAAGGAAAGCGATGTATAAGATGCTGCAATAACCCCCACAGGTGCGTTTCTTGCATAAGACAAATGTATACTTCTTGACGTACTTATCGTTATTCAGAATATCACGAACTTTTCAGATTCAAAACATACTTTACATTGCATAATCTGATTTTAATGAACAAGAGCCTGACGAGGCAGCTTATAGTAACATTGTGTTTACGTAGCGTCACAATGATTCATTAATACATGCTTGAATTCATAGGATGACCAATCTGCAACAAGGTGCATATAAAGGTTTTCTTAATCGTAGCTGTAAATGGCGTGAATAACATGCCTTTTCAATTTTACTAAAAAAGTTTTGTTATCGCATTTGCCGCCCTTCAAATTATTGGTGGGCTACAGACCTTTTCACATTTATATGGAGAAGTGGCCGAGCCCAACTGGACATATAACTCTACGCTATGAAAGTACAGGGTGTCTACCGCTCCGGAAAATCCGGAAAGTCTGGAAAAAGCCAGGAAATTGGAAAATGGGTCCGGAAAGTCTGTAAAAAACCGGGAAATTGGATAATGGGCCCGGAAAATTCATCAAAAGAATCAATTTTTTTTTATCGTGTCTATTTTTATTTTTTTTACACTTTCTCTCTAATTGTCAGACTGGAAACCGAAAACAACTGCAACGCATTTTTCGGACCGTGAAAGCATCAAGCGATGTGTTTGTATAAGGAGGTGAAAATGGGGGACTCATGAATCGTGACGGGTGGGTAAAAGACAAATTAGCTTACTTGGTAACTTATATCTTAGGACCGTATTTCCAAGAACAGTTAGTTAATACTATCAGAAAGTGCAACTACTTCTGCTTCTCAATGGATGAAAGCTTACTCCTGTATACTTCAGTTAAAATTGATTTAAAGAAGTTGTACAAAATATGCAAATATACGGCAAGATATAAGACAAGGGAGGGGCATTGTGCAATTTCCCTAAGTAAAATGCATTGGTCAGGAATTTTTTTCCCGGGACCTCCCAAAAGTCAGGAAAAAGTCAGGAAATTGACTTTCAGAAATCTGGTAGACACCATGAAGTATCTAAAATGAAGGTCATTTTTTAAGCATCCGGGAAACATTCTTTTTTATTTGAACAAATTGTACTAATAAAGTTTTATTTAAAAGTATAACCTATTTCTGGGTATTTGCGCAACACTTGCGAAAGCTTTTATTAGTTAAGTCTGCAAAACTTATGTTACTCTAGCGCGCAGTGGCAAGACAGACATTCTAACGCACTTTAGCTGCAGATTTAAAAAATTCAGGATCATGAGTCCATTTTCTTACGCCTTTTCGACAGATGCTAATGAGCATCTGTCGAAAGCAAAAATGATGAAGGGCGGCAAACAGTTACGCACATTTTTCGCCGCACAAAATTTATCTATCACTCTCCAGGAATCAACAAAAACAGAAAAATGCGATAAAATGCTTTTTACGGAAAGGGTTTAAAAGGGTGTTTTCTACTGCAGAATTTTTTTTTTCATTTTAAAACAGGCTTTATTTAATCATTTCTCACCAAACATTCATTCTCAGAACATTTAAATAGTTCCTACATTGTGAATAGGAACTGTTTGAAGTTTTTCATTAAAAAGAGTATTTAAAAATATCTTCCAGGTAGTATGAAAAAATCGGCATCTTTTACCTTTCCCTCTTCAATTTCAATAAAGTTTTTTTTCGGGTTTAGCGCGTTTTGCGGATGTTTCTCGGCCATTTTTTTAAAGTGAGGTTACTCCCTATTAGAGATGAGACGGGCTCAGCCCGAGCCCGGGCCCGAACCGGGCTCGGGCTCTGTAATTCACAATTGCGTTCGGGCTCGGGCTCTTGAAAAATTTCTATTTTATTGAACATACTCCTTGAAACAGATGTTTAAAAAGTGATTCATATGGAAAATAAAAGTACTTATAAAAAAAATAGCGGCACGGGTGCCTAGAAGGCACGTGAAGCTCTTTGGGTATCTCAGAACGGCGGCTTATATTGCTTAGTGAGTCATGAGATCGGATATTATTTCATAAACATAGCTATAAAGAATTAGAAAGCGCATTAAAAATTTGCAACTCTATTTGTCTTTAATTTGCACAAACGGCAAAAATGATTGAATTTTATTGAATTTCATTTATCTTTAGCTGAAATTTCGGGCTCGGGCTCCGACTTAAATAATATAGCTCGGGCTCATGCGGGCTCGGATTAAAAGTCTTCGGGCTCGGGCTTCAAAAAATGAGCCCGAACTCATCTCTACTCCCCATTATCCTTGCGCAACCATAGAGAGTGGCTGAGAGAGAAGAGGCCAAAGTGAAACATCTTCTCCATTTCCTAAAACAAATAAGCGAAACAGAACACCCAGTTGCATGAAGAAATATTCCTGCTTGATATTTCACAAAGCTGTTTGTTTTGAGAGTATCCGAAAGTTTAGAAAAGACAGCATTTCAACTTCCTGTTTGAGTGTCTGAGAAACAAATACTCTGCAACCGCAATTATTGGAATGGGAGGCTGTCGTCCTGGCGTGTTGGCAAACTATTGATGGATTTGTTTGTGTCTGCGGCACTCATTTGCAAGCAAAACAAATTGCTCGGAATGATTAGACAGAGATAATTTCAACTCCCGTATAAGAGTATTCCACGCTTTTAAAATGTGCTTTAAACGTGTCGACTGGCGTGCGATTCGACTATTTCTGTGGTCATAGGTGAAGCTAGCGTTGCCAGGCGTCCGGATAAAGCCGGACATAGTTAGGCTTTTTGATTGCGTGTCCGGCCAGATTGAAGGGTGTCCGGCTTTTGAAAAGGCTTTTTACTGGTGACTTTGGCTGATTAATAATAAAGTACTTGAACTGATTTGGCATTCGATGTTGTTTAAATTCTAATGAAATATAAATAAGATTCATGGTAATAATAAAAAAAGCTTGATTTTGCATACAATTTTTTTGTCGTACCTATTAATACTGAGACAAAATCCTCAATATTGTAGGCTATCCGGCCTTTTTACCCACATGTCCGGCCAAACTGGTTGGTCTGTCCGGCTATTTGGTTTGGCGACCTGGCAACCATAGGTGAAGCACTTTTTGACCCTTAAACTATTTCTGTCGATCGAGTTATTTTATTTCGATTGATTGATTTATTTTTGACATATATCAGGGGCGCACACAGGATTTTTGGCTGGGTGGTGTCCAACTTTTTACGATGGGGGAGGGGGGTTTCCAACTTTTAGGGATGTTCCAGATTGTCAAAAATCAGTGATGAAAGAGCTCGTTTTCATTAGATGAAATTCATCAGAACTCGTCCCATCCAGTTCCCTAAGAATACACTGCACAGTACAAGAGGAGGAAAGTAATAGTTGTTCAGTTTTGAGAACAAGATGGTGTTTTATGTTCGGTTTCAGTTCGTTTTTGAAAGTGGAGGAAAACGAGAAAAAAAATTTCTTTTTTTATTTATTAGAACTGAAACTATTGATACTTCTTTTGGAATTATTTTATTTACTATAGATATAGGATAATAATCAATCGAAAAAAAAATATCAAAGCCGATGGGGGGGGGGGGTCCCGACACCCTGGACCCCCCCCCCCCCCATCGGCTTTGATATTTTTTGTGTGCGCCACTGTATATATAAAAAGAAATGAAAATGGTTTAGAATGTTATTTGATTAAAAAATAAAAAGCTTCAGGTACTCAAAAGTTATCGGCCTCCCGAAAAAAGATAATTGTACACATTCTTTGAACTATGATAGGAAATTTATTTTCCAATCTACCAGGTTAAATTTATGAAATCTGTAAAGTAAGGCTACGGAACGATCTGTAAAATAGGCGCACTTTTTGGTCAGATGACCTTCAACATCAATCTGTTTGAGTAAGAGCCACAACTGATTCCACGGCTCACACCAAAGTGTTCAATGCCATTTTTTCAGCACACATCTTCAATCTCATTCCAAGTGTTAAGATCACGTGGTTTTTTTGACAGTAACCTCATATTTTACTGTGACCTATAAGAAAAAATTCAATAAAAACTAATTTAAAAATGTTTTTCCACGCCAGTAGTTAGGATTTCTGTAGCATACCATGAACTTCTAGATCATAGCTTTAACCGCTCGGCTACAGCCACACAGTGATGTAAACATCGAAATGCCTAATCTAAATTTCAGTAGAAACGATCTGACCGCAAAACTAAGAGGATGTTTCCAACAAAGCATTTAACAAGTAAATAAAACTTAAAAGTATCGGAAAAATATCAGCAAGTATCATGGGAGTTACGCGTGTATCCACAGTTTCACTTTACTGGACCATTGGAAGTGGATTAAAATTCGTGTATAAATTTTGAACTCTAACAGAATAAAAACAGAGCAAGTTAATAAAAACCTCGAAGTAAATAAAAATCCTAAAACGTTTCTTTCATAAATTTGAAATGTTTTTACTTGTTTGCTTATTTAATTGCGCATATGGTTTTACGTCAAATTGAGCGAAACGTAAAATGATTAGTCAGTCTATAGTAAAAACTTAATAAATAAACTACTATCGCTCCGACGGTGTACGACAGACACAAACAAATGGGATATTTTGCTTGTTTGATTGTTGTTAGGCTTGTTTGTATAAACTTATTCTGTTTGACACTGACATACATTTCATGCAACCTTGTGTTGTCTACATTGCACTGATTAATTAAATGCTTCATTAAGTTTAAGGAAAAGTAAAGGATTTACCTTCAAACATTAAAATCATGCTTACTCTAGAGATGCGATGGCTAACGTGGGAATCGCCCTTTGTTTAACACTAGACAAACAAAAACACGACGTGTTTTTTCATAAAGATCGCTCCCCCGTTTTATTTCAGTGCCATGGCCACTTATCAATTTCAGTTAGTAAAGGTATGGTTCTCCGTGTGTCATAGTCAGTAACTGAGCTGAAAATTTTTAATGGCTTAGTAAATACTATCGTAAATGCTTAGTAAGAAACCTTCTACTACAATCCCATTTTTGACGGATGTTTTATTCTACAACATAATTTTTAAAAAATCAAAAATTCAATTTAATAAATACTTAAAAACATACACACACACATATCTACACACTCATTTTAAACAAAATCATATGCTTAAAAAATGAATTTTTTAATTTTAATATTTTTTATACATTTGCTTCCTTAGCGTAGATGGGTCATTTTCAGAATTTGGAAATAAAATAAAATTTCAAAAAATAAGTACATTTTTCCACAATATAAAACATAACTTGTTTCTGAACATTGTATGAGTAGTATTTAGGTAATTTTTTAAAAATTGAATTTTCCATTATCAGACTTGATAAAATTTGTCATGTCTGTTACCGGACATTTTCTTTGAAATTTTTACACTTAAGTTTAGCAAAAATAATACAAAGTGATATATTACGTAAGTGTAGAGTCCTTTTATTCATATAATATAGTCTTTCCCATTTAAAAATATTTTTCATTTGTTTTTGTTAAGTTTTTGTTTGTCATATCTGTTATCAAATTTGTCATGTCTGTTACTTATTATAGTAACAGACATGACATTTCAAAGAACAAAAATTCATATCTAAATAATAACACAAGAACAAGAAAAGAGACTAATTTAGACTAATCAACTGAATTATCAAATAAATAACTATATTTTATACAACTCATAAAGGTACAGACATCACATGCAATAAAAATATTTATCACAAACAGAGCCATTGCTAAAACTATTTTTAGGGGGGTGGGGAAATGTCGATAAACTGCCAAGTCAAATATCGGTTTTTACTACTTTATGCTTTTGTTAACTGGATTGGCGTAATTTTGCCAAGCGTACCAAAAGCAGAAATTAAATTATCGTTTTCTTTAAAAATTTTTCACCAATTTTGCCAACTAGGTATCTAATTTTGTCAAGTTTAATAGAATTTTGGGAGTGTTAGGGGGGGGGAACTCCCCCTACCTCCCGTTTAGCAAGGGCCCTGATCACAAATAGGTTTTTGCTTTTTTCAGTCAAATGACAAAAACTCAAGAAGTCTGTTACATTTCTTTTTGACCATGCTGTAATGGTAAACGGGTGCTGCTATTATCAAATTTCTATTTTGTTTAAAAAGTTGGAAATAATGTATGGTGACAGACATGACATCCATGCCCGGATAGCTATTTTTAATTCTCAAAAGCCTTGTATTTTTCGTAAAACCTTATAAAAACCTTTTCACAATGTAATTTAAACTCTATTTTACTATGTTAAAGCATGGCAGGGCAGAAATTTTAGTTTTGGGGCAGTCATTCTGCCTTAGCACGTTTTATATTCTATGATTCGGACAGCTATATTTCAGTATCATTTCTTTCTTTAAAAAAAATTTAAATAGTATGTTTTTAAATCTATTGTTTCAGTACTGGAAACTGTCTCATAAAAACCTTGATGAAAATAATCATTTAAATTTTCTTATACCCTGTAAAAAAAACCCGAAATTCTGACTAAAACCTTACAAAACACAGAAAGAACACATCTATTCAAATATAGTATTGTTATAATTAAACTTCCGTTATAAACAAACAGGGGCGTGCTTGGAGTTTTAAAGGCAGTGGGCAGAGCATCTTTAGCTTAAATAATTTCGTAAAAATATAAAATAAAGAAAAATGAAAATTAGTTCAAAAAACGTCCACTAGGTGGCGTTTTGCATAAAAAAACAGATATTTTAACAATGGAAAGGGTCATTTTAAATGTGCAAACAATATCAACATTTATTCCATACATTTTGAGCACTTATTGGGTCAATTTTTGAGCTGATTTTACCACCGTTTTCTTGACCATTCAATAACTTGAATTACGGTTTTAAATTGCTTTTGACGCATTCAGTGCGCTTATTTTCTGAAACTTAATTCATTTTCCTCTTCTTCATCTAAACTAGTTATTCGCAAAGCTCATAAAAAAAAATATTTCAAACTGCTCTCTACCCAAACTTAAAGATAGCAACCGGTCAGAAGATTAACTGATATCATTCGAAGATTTCAGACTTTTTTGTACGATTTTATTTTTGTAAATGACTCATTTCGTAAAGAACTTGGTGGTAAAATTTATTTCCAGTACTCCATAACAAAAAAGAAACGGAAGAAAATTGTAACTAAACTTTTATTAAAATAAATTCAGAGAGTACAGTTTCTGTTTCAGTATTTCAAACTGAATGAGTCTTAAAATCTCTCCCTGGATTTTGCATGATTCTACATCCTACCTTTGCATTGCAATGCACAAAATGGATAAACTGTGTTCTCTCAATTTTTAAATGATTTAATAGTTTGATTTTGCGCAGAAAGTGCGAAACCTTTATTTTAAAATTTTTTGTTGTGTACGTTTGCTCAAACTATAGTAAGAAGTTTCACATATAAATGCACGACTGATCAAAAAGATATTACCCGACGATTAACCCTTTAAGGCGCAGTGATCCCGCTCTGGGAACACCCAACTCTGACGTTTTGACTGCTGCCAGTCACGAAGAATAGATTGGATGTTTATAAAAATAGTTTCGGGTGACAAAGCTCCACGAGAATCCTTTACTTTTTAGCACGTCCTTTCCCGTAAAAAAAAAAATGGTCACGATTATTTTTAAGAGCACTGACATCGGTTGAAAAAGGGAAGAATGCGAGAACAGACGGATAGATGGCCCAATGCTGAAAAAAGGGCAGCCGTTGCCATCGCTCGACTTAACTACCAGCAAAATGGCGGACGATCGAAACGTTCATCGCGTGCCAGAGATATAGAGACCCTATTTTGACGCAGCTGGCTGTGCCGGGCACAGCTAGCTGTCGTCAAAAAGGGTCCTCTAGAACTGTGGCACGCGATGAACGTTTCGATCGTCCGCCCTCTTGCTGGTAGTTCAGTCGAGCGATGGCAACGACTGCCCTTTTTTTCAGCATTGGGAAAGGGTTGCGCCTCAAAGGGTTAAACGATTCAAAATTCTCGGATACTCAGTTTAAATATTTTCATCCCTACTAACACTTAACCAAAAATTTTATTTTATATAGGGATATAGAAAGAAAAAAAAAATCTATGCATATTTCTAAAGGTATTCAGTTACACAGTCGAGTAACCGAATTGAATCCTGACCATCGGCACCCATACCTATACGTATGGGCAGAGAGGGGCCGTCCCCCCCCCGCTCCTAGGAAAAAATATAGTACAGCAGTGATTTACATATTGGTATAACGCAGAAGCGGTTACAACAAGCATAAATTAGATAAATAGCTCTACTTGTCAAGCAAAACCGATAGTTAGATCCTGCAATAAAACTACTGTACAAAATGCGGATCATTCAAAACTATACATTATGCAAATTTCTACGAGGATTTACATCGCACAAACGAAGAAAAATATTCATTAAATGATTCAAAACATGATAATCAATTAAAAAAAACAAAACAAATCGAACTTTTTAATAAAAATATTTTAAAATTTCAGAAACGTAGCAATTTAGAACAAGTACGTGCTGTGCGTTATGTTTGAAATGATTCGTAATGGATAAGAATGCTTTGGAATTTATTATTAAGTATGATTAACCCTTCAACGCGCAGTGTTCCCGCTCTGGGAACACCCAACTCGGGCGTTTTGACTGTTGCCAGTCACGAAGAATAGATTGGATTTCTATAAAAATAGTGGCGGGTGACCTAGCTCCACGAGAATCCTTTACTTTTGAGCACGTCCTTTCCCGTCAAAAAAGGGTCACGATTCTTTTGAACAGCACTGACATCTGCTGAAAAATGGAAGAATGCGAGAACAGCTGGATAGATGGCCCCATGCTGAAAAAAGTGCAGCCGTTGCCATCGCTCGACTGAACGACCCGCAAGAGGGCGGACGATCGAAACGTTCATCGCGTGCCACAGATCGAGAGACCCTTTTTTGACGCAGCTGGCTGTGCGCCCTTTTTTCAGCATTGGGAAAGGGTTGAGCCTCAAAGGGTTAATACACAAAACTCTTTCATTTTATTTAAAAAGAACTCTAAGGTACGCGCATCGAATACGAGTCCCGAATCTTCCCCCATTTCTAAAATCCAGCGAGAACATTGGAGTCATCATCGCTAACGACGAATGGCTTTCGAATCTTCTTGTTATCCTGGCTAAAGTAGCGAGCATTCCCCCCCCCCCCCCCGCATGCCCAAAACAAAGGCGGAAGGCGTCGGTAAAGGGGCACACATTCATTGAGTTCATGTCTTCAATGTTCAAATCTTTCAAGTTAAACTACTGCATTTTTACTTTCCGAAGATGTACCCTGTAAGGAAAGTATTTTCATCATGAAAAAATTCGACTTCGAGATTTTCGTGTATGGACTAGAGATGAGTTCGGGCTCATTTTTTGAAGCCCGAGCCCGAGGACTTTTAATCAGAGCCCGAGCAATATTATTTAAGTCGGAGCCCGAGCCCGAAATTTCAGCTAAGATAAAAAAAAAGTTCAATTACTTCATTGATAGAATATAAATTTTGCCGTTTCTGCAAATTAAAGAAAAATATAGTTGCAAACTCTCAATGCACTTTCTAATTCTTTATATCCGTGTTTATCAAAAAATGTCGGATCTCATGACTAACTAAGTAATATAAGCCGACGTTCTGAAATACCCAAAGAGCTTCACGCACCTTCTAGGCGCCTGTGCCACTATTTTTTTTTTTTTATAAGTACTTTTATTTTCCTCATCAATCACTTTTTAAAATCTTTTTCAAGGAGTATGTTCAATAAAGAAGAAATTTTTCACGAGCCCGAGCCCGAACGCAGTTGTGAATTACAGAGCCCGAGCCCGGTTCGGGCTCGGGCTGAGCCCGTCTCATCTCTAGTATGGACACGTTTTGAGGTCTTCGGAATTCATGGATGCTATTTTTACGAGATGTATGTATGTATGTGTGTGTGTGTGTGTGTGTATGTGTGAGTGAACACGATAGCTCCTAAACGGGGCATTCGATTGAGTTCCAATTGGGTATGTAGGTTATAAACCACCGTCGCAAGACCGGTATTGATTTGGGTGTGTATAGGACTTATAGTTTTTCTACAGGACTACGACCAAGATTTCTTTTACATTATGGCGTATGGGAGAAAATTCTTGAAAGTGCGCTAACGTTTAAACGGTCCGTTCAATTGAGCTCAAATTGTGTATCTATGTTGTAAACCACCATCGTAAGACCGGTATTGATTTTGATGCGTATAGGACTCATAGTTTTTCTACCGGGCTACGACCAAGATTTCTTTTATATTATGGCCTATGGGGAGAAATTCTTGAAAGTGGGCTAGCGTTTAAGCGGCGCCTGGTGCTAATGCTTGCTAATGATCTTTATCGTAAGTGTTCGGAAAGTCGAGAGGAGTCACTCCAGATTTTTTTCATAGCGGAGGAATAAATTCATTATTATTATTGGATGGATTCGTGGATTGATATTCGTGGTAGGAATAATTATTATTGTAAATAGTATTGATATTCGTGGGAGGAATAAATTCATTATTATTATTGGATAAACTTATTGAATAAAAAGTTTTAGAAAATACACTCTACTCTTTGCGGTTATATTTGTCTTTCATTTGCACAAACGGCCAAATTTAGAATATTCTATCCATGAAGTCATTGACTTTTATTTATCTGTTAGAATAAATATGAAATCTGCTGAAATTTCGGCCTCAGGCTCGAATGATAAGTGCTCGGGCTTTAAATTGAGCCTGGACTCATCTGTAATGGGGAACACTCGGCGAAATGATTTATTTGTTAAGACAAAACACACCAGTGCTATCTGTCAGAGGAAGGAATGCCTCGAGCGAATGACTTTTAACGGATTTTAACACGTATTCGCGTTCCATTTAGAGAAAACCTCCCCAAACTCAAAACCGTTCGATCGTTTCCATGGAAACCTACCGGCATTTCCGCGAAAGTGCTCTTCAAGTAGTCCTTTTGCCGAGAACTCCTCTCCTCGCTTATTGTTCTATTCCGCTCCGCTCTTGTCATCGAAAAACGCTCCTAAAGAAGGAGCAGCTCACTTTTGAAAACTGCTCAAAAATCACTCCGACTGATCGAATTTCGCTCGTTTGGTTTAAGCTTGAACTTCAGCCTTCCGCCCATGTTCGGTGTCTTATCCCCTCGGCCACGGGTCGACTGTTTGAAATGAAATGCAACATGTCTGCATTACTCACTTTTACTTTCCGAACATGTACCATGTAAGGAAAGTATTGTAATCATGAAAAAATTCGAATTCGAGATTTCAGTGTATTTACATGTTTAGAGGGCTTCTGAATTCATTTATGCTATTTTTACGAGATGTATGTATGTATGTGTGTATGTGTGTGTGTATGTGTGTTTGTGTGTATGTGAGTGAACACGATAGCTCCTGAACGGGGCATGCGATTGAGCTCAAATTGGGTATATATGTTATAAACCACCGTCGCAAGACCGGTATTGATTTGGGTGTGTATAGGACTTATAGTTTTTCTACAGGGCTACGAAAAAGATTTCTTTTACATTATGGCCTATGGGGGAAAATTCTTGAAAGTGCGCTAGCCTTTAAACGGTCCATTCGATTGAGCTCAAATTGGGTGTACATGTTATAAACAACCATCGTAAGATCGGTATCGATTTTGATGAGTATAGGACTTATAGTTTTTCTACAGGGCTACGCCAAAAATTCCTTTTACATTATAGCCTATGGGGAGAAATTCTTGAAAGTGCGCTAGCGTTTAAACGATACATTCGATTGAGCTTCATTTTGGTATATATATTTGAATTATTCATCGATTAAAATTTATTTAAATGCTTGGTAATGATCTTAATCGTAGGTGTTCGGAAAGTCGAGTGGAGTCACTCCAGATTTTTTATTTTCGTTCTCGTCCCGAGTCTATACAAGTGAAATCATGTTACGACACGTACGTATGCATTAAGAGATTACATCCCAGGATTGGGCGTCTTGGACAAGGACAATTTTTTAAGGATTTAGGGAGTTGCGTATTATAGAATTATAAATTAAAATAATAACGAATTAATGATTTAAAAAAATACAGTTGCTCTGTGATCCCATTTAATCCCATTTTTTTAATAAAATAAAAAACAAATGGGACCAGAGCAACTGTATTTAAAAAAGAAAATCCGTTTATATAGTATTAATAACTTTTTTGCAAGAATGAATAGATTCAGGTTCCTTTCTTCTTTCCAATGGCCGGGCCAGCTGTCGAGTATGCTTGACCGCTACAACGGCCTGAGGAGTGGGTCGTACGCAAACACGGGCAGACACACAAACGGTCATTCTAGTGCACCCAAAATCGGAAGATTATTTCTCGTTACCCCAACTGCTGCGATTAGCTAGAATGCTCTGGACTCGAAATTCTTGACCCTTTCGTCTTGACCAGATGTGCGTATCACCTACACCATAGGTTCCCAAACTTCTTTTCCTCGTAGACCACTTTCAAAATTTTACTGGTTTCGGTGGATCCCTTGCTGCTACATTTCTACCCTATTCCCAAATCTCGTCAAAAAATGTGAATAACCCCATTTTTTTTTCACGCCAACGTAGACCCCTGTCTAGTCTCCCGTGGACCCCTTTGGGAATCACTGACCTACACGCATCATTCTACGATCTATTCTTCTAGTTTTGGAATACAGAAAACCATCTATTCGCTGTAGATGAAAGCGCGTTTTTTTTTTCTTCGTGTACAGTACGCAGTCACAATTATGAAGTGCAGCACTTTAATATTACTACTGTATTGTACAGTCACAATTATTAATTGTACTGTAATAATAATACATTCTGTCAAAAAGTTCCAGGAACTGGTCAATAAAACACTAAATACTTATTATTCATCCAAATTTATTTTATCGCCTTCAAAGTAGGCCCCTTTCGAAATAATACACTTATGCCAACGAATAATCCAAACATCCAAACATTTTTTAACCCTTTGAGGCGCAACCCTTTCCCGCAATTTCCCCCAACGACCCGCAAGAGGGCGGACGATCGAAACCTTCATCGCGTGCCACAGATCGAGAGACCCTTTTTTGACGCAGCTGGCTGTGCCGGGCACAGCTAGCTGTGCTCGCGCACAGCCAGCTGCGTCAAAAAAGGGTCTCTCGATCTGTGGCACGCGATGAAGGTTTCGATCGTCCGCCATCTTGCTGGTAGTTAAGTCGAGCGATGGCAACGGCTGCCCTTTTTTCAGCATTGGGCAATCTATCCGGCTGTTCTCTCATTCTTCCCTTTTTCAGCAGATGTCAGTGCTGTTAAAAATAATCGTGACAATTTTTTTACGGGGAAGGACGTGCTAAAAAAGTAAAGGATTCTCGTAGAGTTGTGTCACCCGCCACTATTTTTATAGAAATCAAATCTATTCTTCGTGACAGGCAACAGTCAAAACGTCAGAGTTTGGTGATCCCAGAGCGGGATCACTGCGCGTTAAAGGGTTAACTGTACTCCAATTAAGTTTATCATCCAAGCGCGAAAGATCTTACACACCGCAGTAGAAAAATCTTTCGCATTCTCCAAAATTCAACAAAATAGTAACACTCGCGGTACACTACAATGACTTGTGTGACACTCATTATATGCGCTTTCATTGAATTGCAACGCTAGTGTCTAACAGCGATATTTCAGAAAACGAACTTTTCTATAAAAAAACGAAAACGTACGCGAAATGTGTCATTTCGAATAAAAAAGAAAATAGCTTCGTTTCAGTTCTCTGTTTTTATTTTCTCCGTGATATGTATTTAAGATTTCGCCAGTAAATATTCATTTTTATTAAAGATCCATTTACGTATTTATCATAACATTTTTTATCCTTAATCTCAGTAATTAGAGTTTCATTACTTTTACGTATATTTTGAAAGGCACGGATATTAAAATTTGATTACTGCTCTATCCGCCTTCCAAAATCGTTTAAGAAAAATAGAGAAAAATAGACTCGGTTTAAAAAGTTCAAATTAGCCGTTTTCTCAGATTAAAAGAAAATAAAACTTTAAAAAACAGCTGCAGTTCATTAGGGATAAAAGTTTAAAAAAGAAAGTAAAAGGCCAGTAACTGTAGAATGCTTTAAGATCTTGACCTCCAAGCCTCGCATTTTCTCTACTTATTCATTAAAGTCTCGTTTAAAAGATTTCTAAACAAATAGCTTTAAACCTTTAAAACATGGCTTATTTTGAGGTATACATTTTATTTCTTGAAAATTTGTATGAAAGATATTGATGAAAAGAAAGATTTAAAATTTTTTTTAATAGGCAATCATTTTTTTTTAACGGTCAAAACAACAAAATATATAGGGTGTCCCAAAATAGGGTAACACGCTTTCATTCTTTACCCACCAGTGGGCAATAGAAATTTAAAAAAAAAAAAATGTTAAAATTAAGGCAGGAAAAAAATGACTACGGTAAGAAAAAAAAATCCTTTCGTTCATTTTCCAAAAAGTGACACTTTATAAATTTGTATACAACTCCCGCATGTAAAAATTCCCAATGAGTAGTACGTGCCTCATTCACTGTGATGATTCAAAAAATTTCAGCCTTCCATCCTAAAACGTCTCAAATAAATCTTTACACAACGATGATTTGGGGGCTTTACACGGATTTGAAGGTGAATGTTCAAAGCTAGAGTGTAAAAAATAATTTTTTTCCCCGTAATTTCTGCACGACTTCCGAAACTCGATCATCTGATGCGACTTTTTAACCTTCGAGAGCCATTGAAAAATTGTTTAAGTCTGTCTACATTTATATTCCTATCTCTGACATTTTTTAGGATATAATTCTCAAGTTTTGTTCATCACCTCATTAGTGTATGGAGCCCATTTTCCTCATTGGAATTTTTTTGTACGGGGGGGGGTCATATACATATTAAAAAGTGTAAAGTTTCGAAAATGAACGACATGATTTTTTTCTTAGCGTAGTCTTTTTTCTTACCTCATTTTGAAAATTTTCGACACTGCCCACATAAGAAATTAAAAGCGCGTTAACACCTTTTTGGACATTCTGTATTGTTGCATTTCATAGACTAAAAAATAAGAATTTTTTCTAAACCAGCACAATCATGCGTGTCCAGTTTTAAAGGGATAAAACTATAAGGGATGGATGCTAGACAAACATTTTTAGGATTCAAATGCAGACATATTATAACTGAGGGATTATAATAGCCCTCTATTATAATATGCCTATATAGCATATTATAATAGAGGGCTAAATAGACATTATATATATATATATAATAGAGGGCTATAGATTAAAATAATCTGTATTTTAATCTATGTATTAAGGCTGTTCTTCGAAAAAAAAGAACTCTGTTTTTAGTCTTGGTACACAAATTGAAATAAACTAATAGCACCATGGTCTCCAAAAAATACCAGATGGTTCTTCACAAGCTGTTTTACACACTACGATAAGCGAAAAAGCTGTGGCTTTTGTGAAATTTTCAGAAAAAATTCTTAAACATGGATCTGAGCTGCAAGATTTTTCGAAGAGTGACACGCTTTGCGAAAATTTCCGATTTGTAAGAATTTTTTCTAAAAATTTTGAAACTGATACAGATTGACCTGTCTTCGCAGTACGTAATACAGTTTATAAAGAGACAGTTTCAAAATTTTGAAGTGCCTGGCATAATTAGTTTATTTGTAATTATGTACCAAAATCACGTGATTTTTTCGAATAACACCGTTAAGAATAACGATTTTGCGAGACGAGATCATCTATTTCCAAAAACTGTACTTTAATGTTTAAGAAAAAGGACCACTATTACTTTTAATACTTAAAATACTTTAACAATTAATACTTTAATACTTAAAAATTTTAATCACTCATTTTTTAAAAAAACTAGCTGAAAGAAATCGCACAGCTTATTAAAATCGTTGAATCAAATCATCAGGCTCGCATTCGAAGAGGTGTGGGGGGGGGGGAGGGGGTCTTTTAGCTTCAAAGCTTGTTTTTATCTCTAGTTATTGCTAGAAGGGATGGATTGACCATTAAAAGCACTTTCAGCCTTACTGCTGGTCCTCGGTCCAAACACCGACATAGCATTTTGATAAATGAGATCCTATGCATTTCTTAGTATTTTCATTTTTTGGATTTTTATTTTTGTACTTAATATTGTTCTATCGATTGCGTTCCATTTTTCTCTTTGTTTATTGTTTTTCTGAGTGCTTTATTCTCAGTTCATAGCCTATATTTTCCTTGAATCGTACATTGATCATTTTAGTTTCCTCTCAATTAGATGGTTCGTTTAAGATGCTCGGTTCCCATAGTTCATGGGGAGGTATGACTTCACATATGTTACTTTCAACGCGGAAAAAGAATTAGAGATTTTAGCAATCTCGTTCTCATTTTTTGAAATTATTTTTCTGAATTCAGAAATGCGATCACTGTCAGTTCAATATTAAAAAAAGAGGGCGGACGATCGAAACGTTCATCGCGTGCCACAGATAGAGAGACCCTTTTTGGACGACAGCTGGCTGTGCGCCAGCTGCTGGGTCTCTAGATCTGTGGCACGCGATGAACGTTTCGATCGTTCGCCCTCTTGCGGGTCGTTCAGTCGAGCGATGGCAACGGCTGCCCTTTTTTTCAGCATGGGGCAATCTATCCGGCTGTTCTCGCATTCTTCCCTATTTCGGCAGATGCCAGTGCTGTTTGTTCAAAAGAATCGTGACCCTTTTTTGACGGGAAATGACGTTAAAAAGTAAAGGATTCTCGTGGAGCTAGGTCACCCGCCACTATTTTTTATAGAAATCAAATCTATTCTGCGTGACTGGCAACAGTCAAAAGGTCAGGGTTTGCTGTTCCCAGAGCGGGAACACTGCGCGTGAAAGGGTTAAGGGAAATTTAATGGTGATTTGAAAATGAGAGAGAAAAAATTCTGCGATAAGCGAGGACTGTTATACAGTATAGATAACATCATTAGAAATGAGCCACAATATACCGATCCATCAGGAACTATCGCTTTCACCATCCCATAATCCGATATTTAGAGTTCCACAACACGAATGAAATAAAATGGAGTCGCACGGGGTTACTAAACTCAAAACAAGGACTTTGAGTTGTATCAAAAATTTTGATAAGTTTGAGGCAAGTAAACTGGCAACGCTGAAGGAATATAAAAATTTTTGGATGTTCACTATTTTTCGTGTTTATGTTTACAGCGTTTCTTTCTTTTTAGATGATCCTGAAAGCAATTCTGGGCCCCTGGATATGACGGCAGTATCTGATTCTGCGTGTTCTTCGAGCACCAGCAGCTACGCCGACACAGGTAAGCTCAGGTCATGAATTATGGAAACTTAAACGAGGGCCTTGGTAGCCCAGCGGTCAAGGCGCTGGACTCGTCCCCGGAAGGTTGCGGGTTCGATCCGTGGCCATGAAAGTAGTCTCGTCGGTCGCTAGCCGTTCTCGGAGGGTGCCCCTATTCAGAAGTCCCGCTCCCTTCCGATGACGATTGTGGCGGGAAACTCCATTAAGGACGCATGTAGCTCTATGCACATTCGGTTACGTGAGCTGTCCTCTCTCGATAATCCAAGATAGTAGAAGAGAAGTGAAGTATATCATTACCCGCAAATACTCCAAAGAATGAAATGCAAGTTCTAATAAACGAATCCGTTATTTTAACTAGTTCACGAAAAAATTCTCACAGATTTGACTACTAGAGATGAGACGGGCTCAGCCCGAGCCCGAAAGCCCGAGCCCGGGCCCGAACCGGGTTCGGGCTCTGTAATTCACAATTGCATTCGGGCTCGGGCTCGAGAAAAATTTCTATTTTATTGAACATACTCCTTGAAACAGATTTTTAAAAAGTTATTCATATAGAAAATAAAAGTACTTAAAAAAAATAGCAGCACGGGTGCCTAGAAGGCGCATGAAGCTCTTTGGGTATTTCAGAACGGCGGCTTATATTGCTTAGTGAATCATGAGATCGGACATTATTTCATAAACATAGATATAAAGAATTAGAAAGTGCATTAAAAATTTGCAACTATATTTGTCTTTAATTTGCACAAACGGCAAAATTCGTTGTATTCTATCAAAGAATTACTTCTTTGAATTTTATGGAATTTTATTGAATTTTACTTATCATTATCTGAAATTTCGGGCTCGGGCGGGCTCGGGCTTCAAAAAATGAGCCCGAACTCATCTCTATTGACTACCCGTAGTATTGACATGATCGTCAACCATCTGACCACGAGTAGAATTTTCTGGTTCTTTTTGAGAAAAATATCCGATTTTTCTTGACGCGTAGTGGTTCTCCTAAGCCTCACAGAACTTCAAACTTTTTAAACGACATAAGGGTAATATTCGACATGCCTGTACCTAAAGTAACCTTACTCATCCATTTATTAGCCACAATTGAATGCCCTCAAATGACGTCTTGTTTATTTTAGAATCAATAGAGGTAATGTTGCAGAACGCTCTGCTTTTTTCCTGGATTCGTCGTTCTAAAGTCCGGTAGGTGCAGAAAGTTCTAGTAAAGCGTCCAGTGGTCAGGATGGAACACAAACTTTATGGCTTCTAGAATTTCATCGAACAATCGGCTGTATAAAAATTCATAGGCACTAACGGTTAGGAGCTTGTTTGTAACAGTCCACTCAATACCGAAGCTTTCAGAAATGCTGTCATTGTCGCACAAAATAAAACACTTCCACAGGCAAAATTCAGTGGAAATATACAAGGGATACCGTACACAAATCCCTTAAGACACAGCAATGAAGAATTTACACGCAGCACTTAAAAATCAGCTTCGAAAAGCAAGCGAAAATACCGCTTCTATAGCGTCAATACAAAGCGTAACGCAGCAAACTCACTCGACGAGAGGTCAATGAACACTGACTCAGACTGGTGAGACTGCTACTTTTATAGTCTTCGACGAACACCGTGGGAGGTTCCAGAGAGATACGCAACAAGCAAAACTTAACCCATTCGTGCCTGGATATTTTTGCGACTTTCTTCGATTTTTGCTAACACCAGCAGTAATTGATAAATTTCTGATGTCAACTTTTTGAACAAGGGATGATTTCATTTCAAATCATTATGTATAAAAATTGAAATGTCAACATCCTACTTGGCCATATTAAAATATTTTGTGGAATTGAGATTCAATACTCGCAAATAAAGGCTAGGAAAAATAAATAACGTTTTCGAATGATAGCGAAAATGCCGTCCCAAAAAAGGGACGCTAGGCATAAATGGGTTAACTATTTGACGCGTAGAAAACAAATTTTAAACCCCAGAACAGTAGGTTACCCCAAAAATTCGTAACAGTATTTCGGAATCAAATATTTTAAAAATTCTACTTAAAAATGAATACTTTAATGCATTCGTATTGTTTTAAGCAGATTCATGTCGTAAATGGGTACATGATGAGCTTAAATATAAATGAAAATACTAAATGAAACATAAACTGATAAATTTGTTATCCCTTAATAGTTGTCAAGCAATCTAATGGCAACGTGTTCTCATCCTCTCAAACGTACTTTCGAAAACGCTGCAACAATATACAGTGGAACCTGCTAAAGTGACCACCTTGGTAAAGAGACCACCTGTTTAAAGTGAACTATCACTCTTATGAAATTTCATTGTAACTCATAAAAAAATGTATGAGAAAAATATCCTGTAAAGTGACAACCTGCGAAACTGCATAGTGACCCGATAATCTGCCAAATTTAAGTTTTTTAACCTGTAAAATGTGACCATTTCCACTATAAACTGCCTCCTAAATATAAAACACATTCAGATAACATAGAATGCTATATCCCTCTTCAGTTGTTTCACCCATTAACGCCCAGCGATCTATTTTCAAACCGTCGCGAAATTTGTAAGTCGCTCAAATAATTAAGCATTTGTTTATTTTCCTAGTTTAATTTCTTGAGTAATAAATCTGATGTCCACAAAATACCCAGCGACAACAAGTTTAAATGAGAATATTTCTCTGTCTTATTCACAGTTTTAGAAAAATATTCACGTTCCTCATACCACACAAATGTCGGAAATTTATTTATCACTTCTGGCAGCAACATAAAATTTGAGAATGTGCTGGGAAAAGTTGGGCTCTAATGGGTTAAAACAAGATTTGATCTCAACACTGATTCTCTCTTCTGTAACAGTTGTTCTCAATAGATGAATAAAAAAAAAAACTTGTTTTAGTCAAAGAAAAACTTGTTTTAGTCTACATTCTTTTATATATCTGTTGATGCTAAAACTGATCCAGCGTGGTTTCCGGTAAGAGGTGTGTGGGATGCAGTTAATCACCTATTTAAATTACTTTTGAGGAAGTGAATCACACATTTATGAGTGGGACACATTCATCATTTTTTTGACAGATGGGATGATTTACCTCTACCTATTCAAATGTAATACTCTTGCCATTTTAAATATACCATCCGTCAATAATGCTATTTAACTATTTCTTAATTTACTTTGGTTTTAGCCTTTGTACTGCATTTTGTTGGCGTCTGTAGTCTGAGAATGTAATTTTCTTCCTTTCCCACGGGATTACCTTATTTTCCGGTAATAACGCCGTACCGTGTATAACGCTGCAAATAGGTAATTATTTCTAGTTATAGAACTAGTTTAACGCCGTACCGAGAATAGCGCCGCACTTTTTTAACAGTATTATAGAATCAAACTTATCAAGTTTATATGTGTTATTTTAGGTAATACTGTAAAGTAGTATACATAAAATTAAACAATTATAATTAAAATAACTTACCATGTAATTTATAAATTTACGATGTTTGTCCATACGTCACTATTAGTACAATTTATTTATCTATTTTTAGAATACACATATCCATATCTATATAAATAAAATTAGACTTTTGTCTGTACATTTCTTGGAATTCAAAAATTTTGCGATTTCTATCCGTTTCAAGCACCCGGGATTCTGATGCGACCCTCAAAAAAAAGTTTGTCTGTCTGTGATTCTGTCCGTGACGCTCTTTTTGTTTAAGCATCACGTAAAAACGACTGAAGCGAGGGTGTCATGATAGGTGGTCACTCAACTTAAAACATAGGCGTCGAATTTTTAAAAAATCTTGATTAGATTTTCCGATTTTGCGAAAATCGTTTCAAACTGCGTAAATTTGTGTTCAAGCATCACGCAAAAACGACTGAAGCGAATGATATGAAATTGGGTGTCATGATAAGTGGTCACTCAACTTAAAACATAGGCGTCCAATTTTAAACAAATCTTGATTGGATTTTGAGATTTTGCGAAAATCCTCTCAAACTGCGTAAATTTGTGTTCAAGCATCACGCAAAAACGACTGAAGTGAATGATATGAAATCGGGTGTCATGATAGGTGGTCACTCAACTTAAAACATAGGCGTCGAATTTGCAAAAAATCTTGATTGGATTTTCCGATTTTGCGAAAATCGTTTCAAACTGCGTAAATTTGTGTTCAAGCATTACGCAAAAACGACTGAAGCGAATGATATGAAATTGGGTGTCATGATAGGTGGTCACTCAACTTAAAACATAGGCGTCGAATTAAAAAAAAAATCTTGATTAGATTTTGAAATTTCGGGAAAATCATTTCAAACTGCGCAAATTTGTGTTCGCACATCACGTAAAACTGCAAAGGTGAAAAAATAATATTTGGTGAAATGATAGGTGGTCACTCACCTTAAACTATAAGCATCTGATTTAAAAAAAAATCGATCAGTTTTCGAGATTTTGTGAAAATCGTTTAAAACTGAGTGAATCTTTGTTCCCGCATTACGTAATAACGACTAAAGCGAATGATATGAAATTGGGTCACACGATAGATGGTTGCTCAACATAAACTATAGGAGTCCAATTTTTTAAACATTTTTATTAGATTTTGAGATTTTGTGAAAATTCTCTCAAAATACGTTTATATTTCTTCAAACATCACGTAATAACGACTAATACGAATGATACGAAATTTAGTGATAGGATAGGTAGTTGCTAATCTTAATTTATAGGCGTTGAATTTTTAAAATATTTTGATTACATTTTGAGATTTTGCGAAAATCGTTTTAAAATG
Organism: Cheiracanthium punctorium; assembly: GCA_038373885.1. Classification (NCBI taxonomy): domain Eukaryota; kingdom Metazoa; phylum Arthropoda; class Arachnida; order Araneae; family Cheiracanthiidae; genus Cheiracanthium; species Cheiracanthium punctorium. Next base: position 1,835,537 of record JAWZYV010014616.1, on the reverse strand, counting down.
CTGAAAATTTGTTCCAGCATCACGAAATAAAGACTGCAGGGAATGAAACGAATTTGGGTGACAGGATAGGTTGTCACTCAACTTAAATTCTAGGCTTCCATTTTTTCAAAAATGTTGATTAAATTTTTAGATTTTGCGAAAATTATTTCAATATGCGTCAATATTCGTTCGCGCATCACATAATTATGACTAATGCGAATGAAATGATATTACTTAGTGACTCTCTAACCTGTAATATTTTAACAATACATAAAAATTATAACTTCGCTTTCTTTACTTTGGCAAGATACTACATCTATTCTGTGTACTCATACAATGCTGACGAAAGTTATTGCTTTTTTGGAAATTTGCATTCACTAACCCGTCGAGGACGGGTACTTCAGCTAGTATATATGTAACTACAGACTGTTTTCTACTTCAGAAAATTCGTCAAAATCCTCGTCCTCAGTGTCACTCTGGAACATTTTTAAGTGTTCAGATGGCAAAAGTTCATCAACATCTGAACCGTTTTCATCATCGGAAGACACACTAGAAATTGCAGGAATATAGCACTATTTTGTGAAAAATCGATAATTTCGGCTTTTTGAAAGGCTCTCTCTACCATACCATTCGGAATTTTATTCCAGGAGTCCAAAATCCACTCGCAAACTTCGGTATAAGTTGCTTTACGGATCCGGCCTCCTTTCGTAAACGTATGATTTTCTGCCGACATCCATGATTCCCAGTGATGACGCATGCGAGCTTTAAATGCCCGATTTATACACGAATCCAGAGGTTGCAATATTTTAGTCAACCCACCAGGTACTATTGCCAGTCTTGTTTTCTCTGATCCTAGAATTTTTTTCGTCTCATTTGAAAGGTGCGTTTTCATCGAGTCCATGATCAGTAGACAATTTTTTTGAAAACTGAAATTCGGTCTTTTCTCAGCCATTTTTCTGCCCATTCCTTCATAACGTCCTGGTTCATCCAGCCTTTTTGATTTGCGAGCACTACTATTCCCTTAGGGAAATTTTCTTTGGGAATTGTTTTCCTCTTAAAAATAACAATCGGAGGCAATTTATGACCTGAGGATAAACATGAAAGCACTAGAGCTGAAGCAAACCGCATGTATTCGGTACTAAGATACGGATAATCACTCAGACTCCAAGTAACGAATTGTTACTTTTCGGTTGATATCGTTACTCGATCCGAAGCTGTTTCGGATCGAGCAGCTTCGAACTTCGAATACAGACTGCCAGGCGAGGCGAACTAGGGGGCAAACGGGTTCCAGTAATCGAGTACTAATATCTTCTGTTATTTGTTACTGGATATCGGATCGCGGTTTCAAGGGGGAAAATGGCTTTCGAGTGTGCATTTCGGATCGACCAGGTTCGAACTTCGAATACAAGACTGCGGGAGGGAGAAAATGAATTTCGGTATTTGAGTAATAGTATGTTCCGTTCCGTTACTAGATACCGGAAGTATTATGGATTCTCGCTGTTTGAAGGGAAAAATCAGTTTCGGTATTTGAGTAGTAGTATGTTCTGGTTGCAATTCGTTTGTGCCGAGCCGAATGGTATCGTTTTTTGACGTGCGGATAGGGGCAGATGGAATCCTAACAGAAAAACTTAGACTTTTCTACCCACTAGTTTGATAGGGGAAAACATTCGCGCGCGCAGGGAGAAATGCATTAGAAGATGGATTCGTGCGGAAAAGTACTTTGACGTTTTTAAGCAAGGATCGCGCTAATTTATTAATCGTGCGGTCTGCTCTCTTTCTTTTTTCCCCCGTTTTTTTCTTTCTTTTGGTAGTTGAAATAAAAAATTGCCACAAATGTATTTATTATATATTATGTATGTACACTTAGAAGTTTTTAAGCATCGGTTACATGGCCAATTAATTGTGCAGTTTGTTCTCTCTTTTTTTTCTTGTCTTTTCGTAATTAAAATTAATAATTTTATTTGATTTGAGATTTTTGTTAATTGAGACCCTTAACCAGGAGGCTGTCGTCTCGATTGCTCCGAAGAGAAATTAATAATAGTTACATATGGATTTATTATATATTTATAAATACATATATATGTGTCTGAACGATTGTTACTATAAAGTAATGCATTTATTACTTATATATAGGAAAATATCAGTGGCATGGCTACTGGGTAGATAACCCCCCCATGACGAATTTTTTGTCATACAAAATGCATTTTCTTCACGTATACACAACATATGTATACAGCTCATTACGATACACGAATTGCAGTAGTCGTAACCACTCCCCCCCCAGAAAAATTTCTGTCTACGCCACTGGAATATATAAATAATTTTTTACTTACTTATACTTAATAATAAGTACAATACTTAATAATGACTTGAGGTCACAATTATTTTAACTAATATTGCAATGGCCACTAACTTTATTAAAAAGGATGTCAATAAATAAAAAGAAATAAATCAGATTACAAAACACTTCCTAAAAATGTTCATACATTTTTTTTTTCATTTTTAAAATAATGATTACGCTTTTCAACATACGTCTCTAACGAGTCTCTTAAAGTTAGTGTACCCTTCTCCTCCTGTGTCAATCGTTGCATTTGGGCAATCGGGAAGCAACGACTATCAGGGTTGAGGAATTCAGAATATTACCATAATCTCAGAGAACTTGACGCCAGAATTATTTAAACTACTGTTGTAATTGCATAAATTAAGTCTTTCATGCAGCATCAACATAATTAACATAATTAGGTCTTTGGTACAGCTGAGACCCAACGTGTGCGTTTGGGGTGTCGGGGAGCAACGACGATCAGGGAAGGGGAATCGTAACCATTGACGTTTTAGTTCGATAAGAAGAACATATACGATAATAATAAGATACAATAGGATAGGTAAATAAGATAGTTCCAACATCTGAGATGAAGGCATGGGCGCCGGCAGCATAGGGCAAGGGGTGGCAATGCCCCCCTGGATTTTTGTATGCAGTGTTTTCCCTTGCTTTTTTGCTCTTTCCAACAAGGTAACCATGCGTTGAAGTAGTCTTCGCCCCCCCCCCCTGGGAAATATTCTGCCGGCGCCCATGGATGAAGGTATAATTCGCTCAGTACTTCGGCGTGATTTTACTTTTATTTGGAAGACTATAAGACTTATTTTGAGGTAGAAGGAAATTTACTTTTTACTAGAATTAAAGTTGGTTTATTTTTATTTATTTATTTTTCGTTTTATAAAACTCGAAATTATTCAATTTACTAAGCACAGACTTTCGATGTCCACGGGATCATGTGCAACAGTCCCTCTCATTCACCTGTCTCCAGCACCCGCTTCATTATAAATAAATTGTTTAATGCAACCAGTCATAAGACAGAAAATATTTGGGCGTATCCTAGCAAGGACGTATTTAGGGGAGAGATTAAGGAGGTCCAGACCCACTCGAAAATTGGAATTTTGTTACTAAAATGGTAATGATATAGTATTTTTGTGTGAAATTCGGCCGTTTATACTGTTTGGAACCCCCCCCCCCCGAAATTTTCGGATTCCCCCTCCCCCGAAGTGTTTTTTTTGGATGCGTGCCTGTTAGAGATGAGTTCGGGCTCATTTTTTGAAGCCCGAGCCCAAGGACTTTTAATCCGAGCCCGCCCGAGCCCGAGCAATATTATTAAATTTAGAGCCCGAGCCCGCCCGAGCCCGAAATTTCAGCTAAAGACAAATAAATTTAACTACTTCATTAATAGGATACAATAAATTTTGGAGCTTCACACACCTTCTAGTCCCCCGTGCCGCTATTTTTTTTAAATAAGTACGTCTATTTATCCCATGAATCACTTTTTAAAATCTGTTTCAAGGAGTATGTTCAACAAAGGAGAAATTTTTCACGAGCCCGAGCCCGAACGCAATCGTGAATTACAGAGCCCGAGCCCGAGTCGGGCCCGGGCTCGGGCTTTCGGGCTCGGGCTGAGCCCGTCTCATCTCTAGTGCCTGTATCCTAGGACCAGTATTTTTTATAGGGTGCCTATACTGCTGAATCTTGTTAACGCAAGCAAGGTTAGGGAACCATCTTGTTTACGAAAAAATTCACGAGCAATAACTAGTTTTTGGAGTTTGTGCAGTAAATGGTGTTCGTAAAAATATAGTCTGCCAGGAATGTAGCGAGTGTAGTATTTAAAGCACTTTAACAGGAGCAAACAAAATAGCTCTCATAGATTACACTCTAATGGCAGAATGAAAATATAATTTATTGCCTTTGTTTCTACTGCTACCTCTTATCGAATAGAAATGGTGGCTGCGATTCTCCATCCCTGATCGTCGTTGCTCCCCGATGGCCCAAATGCACACGTTGCGTCTCAGCAGTACCAAAAACTCAATATCTTGATGCTGTGTGAAAGACTCAATATATGAAATTACAACGGTAGTTTAAATAATTCTGGCGTCAAGTTTTCTAAGATTATGGTAATAGTATTTTGAATTTCTCAACCCTGATCGTCGTTGTTTCCCGATTGCCCAAATGCAATGCAACGATTGACACAGAAGGGGAAGGATACACTAACTTCTTTTAAGAGACTGGTTAGAGACGTATGTTGAAAAGCGTAACCCTTATTTTAAAAATGAAAAAAATGTATGAACTTTTTTTAGGAAGTCGTTTGTAATCTCATTTATTTCTTTTTATTTATTGACATCCTTTTTAATATAGTGGCCATTGCAATATTAGTTAAAATTATTCTGACCTCTAATCATTATTAAGTCTAAGTTATTGTATATAGTAAATTAAAAAGTATTCATTCCAGTGGCGTAGGGAGAAATTTTTCATAGAGGGGGGGGGTTACGACTACAACGATTCATGTATATGTGTATATATATGTGCGAGTGTGAAGAAAATGTTTTGTATGACAAAAAAATTCCTTATCGGGGGGGGGGGTTAACCCCCCTGTAGCTACGCCACTGATATATTCATATATATATAAATAATAAATACATTACTTTATGGACAATACATTACTTTATAGAGTAAATACATATATGCACACATATATATGTATTTATTATAATATATAATAAATATATTTGTAACAATTATTAATTTCAATTACCCTTCCCCCCTTCAAAAAAAAAAAAAAAAAGAAAAAAACGAGAACAGACTGCACAATTAATTGCCCATGCTTAAAAAGGTCTAAGTATACATACATAATATATAATAAATACATTTGTAATAGCAATTGTTCATTTCAATTACAAAAAGAAAAAAAAAACGAGAATAGATCGCAGGATTAATAAATAGCCATGTAGCGCGCTTGCTTAAAAACCTGGAAGTCCTTTTCCCCACGAACCCATCTTCTAATACATTTCTCCCTGCGCGCGCTCGTATTTTCCCCTGTCAAACTGGAAGGTAGAAAAGTCTAAGTTCTTGTATTGGGATTCCATCTGCCCCTATCCGCACGTATCGTTTTGATGAGGTTTGGAAGAATCCGTACGTTTCGTTACAGTTATGGAGATGGATATAGTATCTGCTGCTCTATTGATATGGATCGTACAATGGGGGATAGGATCCGGTGTATAGTATGTTCTTATGCGCAGTTGAACATTTTTTTGCGGGGGGGGGGGAGGGGGTGTTCTTATAATTGTAGAGGAGCAATACATATAAGAGAAGCATGTTAGTAAGGGGTGCTAATTTCGGGCTTTCTAACATTTTAGTACTAAATAGTGGTGCAATCAGAATTCTTTCTTTCAGGGTGGTTCCGAAGCAGGATTGCGAACTTAACTTTTTCTTTTTTTTTTAAGCTAGAATCGAAATATGAGTAATAAATAACAAATTATTTAAATACACCTTTTAAAAAATATATTTTTATAAAGTAAACGAATTCACACATTTTTATTATTTAAAATATTATTTGGAACTAAAAAAAATATTTAGCATGGAAACCTAAACACATTTTTTAAGTAATTGTTTAAAAAATATATAAAAAATTGGGAGCGACCCGGGATTTCTTTGCCCACTCCTGCGTAAGCCACTGGTATTAAAATAATTCAATAAAGTTCAGTATGTTTCTAAAATGTCGGCGTTTAGGGGGCCATCTGCCCTATTTTATGGTACATTTTATTCCATGAACTCATGGAATACGCATAAACCGGTGCAACCATTCTTTCTGTATGAAAGGAGTAATAATTTTTGTTTAAAGAATGCTCTCATGTATGCACCCACAGAAGGGGCTAACCCCTTTCATCCCAAAAGTGCAGAAATAGAACTGGAAATATCTTAAAAATAGATAATTCTCACTGAATTAAACAATTTTAATTTAAAATATGGTAATTTTTAATTTACTTCAAAAAATGGTCCAGCAAAAGAAGTTTTTGATATGAAATAAGAACTCACAAATAATAAAGATATTATGCTTGTAGAGACGCAAAGTAGTTGATATCATACTGAGATCCCCTGCCCTGTGAATTTTATATATGTGTCTCAATCCCTGGATCTCAGTATTCGAGAACCCGCTCCCAGAAAAAACACGAGTCACAAGTTTTCCTTTACACTTTTTATGATAAGAATGAACAGGTTAAACCAGCGTTCAGAATTAAAAAAGGGGGGGGGGTTGAGAAAAAAAAAGAATGGCATATGTCTTTGGAAGATTTCTATGTGCACTCAGTAATTCGGATAATTTAGCATTGTATAAAACCATAAATGTGTATAAAAACAATCTGTAAATCAGAGAAAATAAGCTCTAAATACAACTTTGTACAACTTCGCTAAAAAAAATTCTTTTTGGTTAGGCTTTGTTATGGGTTTATGTATGGGCGGCATATACCCATAACAACACTGTCCCCGATGTGTTGTTATGGGGCACTATATAACACCCTATTACCGATTCTATTAGTAGTGACGAAAGTAACGAGTAACGAATACTTAGTAACGAATAGCGAACATCTAAGTAACAAATACATACGGATACTCATTTTGTCGTTACTTTTACAGCACTAGAAAGCACCACGGTAAAACTGTTTTTATCATTCCCTGTTGTAACGATAGGGACAGACTTCACACCAAAAAAATCTGCTGAGCGAGATGCAGGCATGTCGAACGATATGGGGACCTCATCCATATTCCCTATCTCCGATGGCTTTAGTGCATAGTTTTTAATCTCTTCTTTCACAGACTTTAAAAACGAAGTTTTCTTCTCTTCCCAGTCTTCGGGCAATTTCTGGCCAACAGTTGTCCGGGCTCTCATGGTCAGATTATTTCTTTTAAAAAATCGGTTGCACCATGATGGCCCACCTCTAAAATCGGCCAGACCATTCTCTGCCGCCATCTGTTTCGCTTTTATTTTTATTAAAACAGTTGATAAAGATCGACCATTTTCCCTTTGATGCTCAATCCAGTCACAAAGTTCTTTTTCCTAATCTGGCCACTGTTGAGCTCGCGACGTTGAGCTCGTTTCTCTCTGGGCATTTTCAACAGTATTTCTTCCTGCTTTCGCCACTCTCTTACACGTTTTTCATCCACATTCAGCTCTCGTGCTACTTGTCTATTGCCGTTCACGTTTGCTAATGAGATAGCATTTAATTTAAACTTTGCCGTATAACTTCGCCGCTTAGAATTGTTCGAAAACATAACGGAAAATAATCAGCATCGGAGCAAGAACACTAATAAAATGAATGAAATCGAACGAAGAACGTGAAGTAAAATTATGTTGAGTTGTTGCCAATATGCATAATTTGTAATGCTGAAAAAGATTTGGAACGCAGAGTATAATTAGACACCTATAGGTAAGGTTTAACGCTGGCCAATATTGAAGGAGGTAGAGAATGGGAGGAGTTATTCCTGATATGCATACAGAGTTACCTGATGCGATTGGATGCGATGCCCGATCAAAGTATTGTTTTCTGTTCCTGAAAAATGTTATTATACGTAAACACCGTGATGGGTTTTCGCCATGCGAGACTTTTACAGGAACGGAAAAAGATCATGGATTATTTTGATTTCCTTAACCAGATTTAAGGGGTTTTTTCGGAGGGGGGGGGGTTAAAGGATCAGCTGTAATTTTGGAACTACTTACAAGCCGCACCCAGTTATTGGCCGCATTTTTGTTTCCGAAAAAGGAAAATATAGTTTAACGCCGCGGCGTTATTACCGGAAAATACGGTACAATAATTTTGTCTAGGCTACAAAAACTATATTCTGATCACCCCTGTGGCGAGTCACATTTAAATTTTGCCAAACATGCATAAAGCCTAACATTTCTTTTCATTTTTTCAACCTGGCAATTTATTTGGCGACCGGCCCTTTTAGAACTTTGCTGTTACAGCACAGTGTGTTCTTCCTGTACACTAGTGAAAATTGTATTATGAACTATATTTGTGCAAACATGCAAACAACCCAAACATTCAAACTGTACTTTAGTAATATGTCAAGCTGCAAAATGGGAATTTATATTTATTATTTTTTATTATTCATTGTGACCAAGAAGTATTAAAATACATATTGAAACGTAAGTGTAAGGAAGCCGCACACAATTTGTATGCAATATACATTTTAATGTTTCAGTATTTTACTCCCTACATTCCTCTTTTTTTGTTGATGGATATTTATTGATTTTGAGATCTTGTTATAAATAAACGTAGAGTAATTGTGCAAGTGCTATTTGAATTTTAAGCATAAACAAATTCATTAAAGTGCTACCTTTGTAAGGTGATCAGTTTTGTCGTTCCCAAGGGTGGTCTACATTAGGCAGGTTCCACTGTATATAAGAACAGCAGTTAATATTTTCCACAAATTAAACTTGGCGGTAATCCTGAAAAGTTGTAAAGGCTTTTATCTTTCACTTTTGAGAAAGGAAGTTAAAAAAAAAGAAAGTAGGAATAATTTCATGCAGTATAAACTATTTAAAAAAAATTAAATTAATATTTTTTTCAGGTGCAGCTACATCAGGTGCAGATTATCAGTGTCTCCCTATACATTTCATCATAGCCGAGGACGAAATATCGAGACAGGTACTTATTTAATTGTTTGTTTTAGTACCTAAATATAGCTTTACTTTCCTAGACAGCATCGCACAAAAGGTGGAGTTTACAAGAGACTGGCCTCACCTTGTAATACAAAACCTTTTTTACCACGTAACATTTATTTTAATCATATGCTTTTTTTTAAAATGATTAATTAAAAAAATCTCTTTAAAGAACGCCAGATTTATCTATTCATAACCAGTTAATTTATCTATTCATCTAAAGTGAACAATTAATTTATGATTCATTGTATATCAGAGTGGATCGAATTTTCTTTTTTTTTTTTTCGCGAAATCTTTGTCTCAAAATGTTGTTTCAAAACCGCTGATGTTTCAAAAGTTGTATATTGATGCAATTGATCCATAGAAATCCTAAAGTCTTCTTTAGGATTTCTATGATTTTTTTTCCAGTAATTCACTGCGAGTCATCCACGCCCTCTTCTAACTTTATTTTGGTGGAGAATCAGTTGTGAAGGCTTCTCTTCATCTCCTCATCTTCCTTCCTCTTTCCAAGTCGTGAAATAAAGATGATTTCAGTTTATCTGTTGCCCAGTCCGAAATACCGTATGTGAAGCAGGCTTGTAAAAACACAGAGATTTTTATTCTATCTTGATCACTTGCGAATGCCTCTTCCAAAGCGGCCACAAGTAGCCACTCAGCTTTTTCTCCAGACTTTCTAACTCCTCTTCAGGGATGTTAATTCTGCGCCTATTGCGCCGAGCTGCGCCGAAACACAAATTCTTGCGCCGAACTGCGCTTTTAGCCGATTTTTGCGCCGGTCTGCGCCGAATACGTCATTTTGACTCTTTCAGGGTGCGCCGAAACACAAATATTGCGCCGAACTGCGCTTTTAGCCGATTTTTGCGCTGGTCTGCGCCGAATACGTCATTTTGACTCTTTGTTAAATTTTTGCCACGCTCATTTATCTTTTAAAGCGTGTATGGAAAGCTAGTTAGCAGTAAAGCAAGATTCAAACTGCGTACGAAAGCTGCATTCCGAAGCCATTCTACCCGCCCCGGATCGGACCAGTCGCGCTTTGTTAGTCACCTCAATCAGGGCCGGCCAGATAGGCAAACAAGTAATCATCGCAACGGGCACCGTTTTTTGTTTATGAAGGGGCACGATTTCCAACTTAAAATCATAAAAGCAATTTTGAAAAAAGTAAAAGGGACGTCTTTTTCTACGTTTGCAGGGTGGAGTGGGTGTCATGTACCGCAGGGCCGCCCCTGATCTAAACCAGACCGGTCCGTAAAGAAAACAGTATATTACGGTGACGTCCCAGCCCCTAAAAAATCACGGTTTATGACCCGGCCCGTAGCAAGAATGAAAATTGGAAGCATGACCGGTTTAGAAATCAGAATCTAGGCTGTCTGAATTAATAGAATATTTCATTTCAAAATAATCCGGAAATCCGCTGCCAGTGGTGTAGTCGCGGGGGGTAGAGATCTGTGCGGGCCCAGGCTTTTGCAGCACGATTCATTCAAGGCACGGGCTGACCTCAGCATTTTCTAGAATGGACCGGAACAAGCGTATACTCTTAAAGACGGTCCTCTGCGCTTGCAAAATCGAGCCTTTCCGGAAATTTTTGCTCTCCTAAAATTTGGACAAGACCAAACGATTGGCTTGTGATTCCTCCCCCCCCCCCTCCTTAAATCATGATTAATATACGAGCTGGACCGGGTCTGAATTTTTTATTTTGATTAAATGCCGGGCCGGGCTAGACATTTTCGGCCCGTGAAGATCATGAGCGGGGAGATGCCGTCTCACTACTTTTTCATTCGAGCTTATGTCAGCAAAAGTAAGCGTTCTTCACTTTTTATCATGGACGCATGATTTTTGAGTCTTCAGTTGCGAGTGTTCCTAAACCTTTTTTCTTAAAACTACACCACTGTTTTTCTTTTTGTGTGTGTGCAGGCTCTACGAGAGGGGGCAGACGGGGCGACGCCCCTGGGCCCGTGTTCAGCCAAAGTGCGTCCGCAAATTTTTCAGAATGTGTTACGAATTTCATTTATAGATCCGTAATTAAAATCTTTATTTTAAAATAGACTAAATTTTGAATACATAATTCTAGAATGATATAAACGGCTAGAAATGTTAATTCTACCATTTAAATATTAGTATTTTTACAACCTTCGAACATGCATTAAAAGTACCATTGCATATAAGAAATACTTCCCTCCCACTCTCTTTCCATTTAGCATTTATATGAAAACCATTAAAAAGAGCACTTTCACACACACACAAAAAAAATTCCTTCCGTCCATGTAAATCCATGTATTGTTTTTACCAAGTTGCTGATAGCATAGCCTGTATACACCCTTTTTTTTCCAGAGCTTTCCTAAAGTGCTTTCAAATAGTGTTTTGCTTTTAGCAAATGGTGTTTGCTTGCAAACTTTGCTTTTCTTGTATGCATTTATTGTGTTCCTAAATCTTCAATTTTATGCTCAAATCATGTTAATTCTGATCTCGAATCTTAGTTTTCCTCTCGGAAACTATTTTTTCGTGCTCCCGAATGGAATTTTTCTGCTCCCAAATAGAATTTTTCTGCTCCCGAGGTGCTCCCAAATGGAATTTTTCGGCTCCCAAATAGAATTTTTCTGCTCCCAAATGGAATTTTTCTGCTCCCAAGGTGCTCCCAAATGAAATTTTTTCTGCTCCCAGGGTGCTCCCAAATCGAGTGTTGGAGTTAACATCCCTGCCTCTTTCTTCATTTTCTCTTTCCAAATCGATGAACACAATTACACATACGAGTATCTGATATTGGCACTTTCATTTCCTTTATTCTTCACCATTCACGAAATTTCTTTTTCCAATTTTTCTCTTATTCTGTCCAAACTTGTCCCCCTTTCAATTCCACCGATTGTAGCACATCTAGGTCCTCGCTGGTTTAAAAATGACTCCCATTAACTCCGCACCTGACTCCCGTATAAGGTGCGGACAGAGCCACACCTGCTTCGTGAAAAGTTGGCACATTTGCAAATTGTGATATCCAATAGCTCGATAAGAGAAAGCTTATCCACTTTCTTCATGAACGATGCTTTATGTCTGTCATGCGATTTATTTAGCTGCCGAATTTGCTGGCGGCTTTTTCAATCATTTGAATTCTTTGGATTGACACAGTAGGGATACAGACTTTGACACGAATTTCCTATATTTTGATTGCTACAGCTGAGGTTATTTCTCCTGTCAGAATACTGCCCTTTATTCAGAATTTTTTTCTCCTTCTGCAAAAAATGATAGTGTAAGAGTACCTGTAATCGAGTTGGTAACTTGGTACAATTTAATTCTTTCGGTATTTCCAGCTCTAAGAACACTGATTTTTTTTTCGATGTCTTAGTAGACATTTTCACTCTATTCAGAATCAACCTTTAGCTCTTTAGAAAATAACCCGAAAACACCACTTTACTGAACCTGCAAGTTAACTGCGTGTGTTTACGAAGTATCTCGAGCCTGGTATAATCGAATGCACGTGCGTCGCTATTGCTCGGCAGGCAAACAGTCGGCAATTGTCTACTGCACTGTTTGCTAGCAGCGCCCAAGACAAAACTCCAGAACAATGTGCGTATTGTATCAGATTATTCGTAAAGGAATTTTTATAGGATTCACTGAGCTTTTGTGAATGTCTTAACATATTTTAAAAGAACTAAATAATTTTAAAAAATGAAGTTTGTTTTCTACACCATGTTTCAAGAAGGCATATAATTTTCAAATATTTTTAGATTTAAAGCTCAATGTAGAACTCCTAGACATTATTGTAGGAACTCCAAATTTTGCATACATGTTATTTATAGCTATATACAACTTTCAAAGCCTTGGGGGGACCTAAAAATTCAGAAAATATTTTTTGGTCGATGTTTTAAAAGAGGGATATTTTTCAAAATTTCCAGAGTTCAAGCTCGATGTGCAACCCCAAGACGTTGTTGGGGAGCATTCAGATTTTACATGCGTCTTATTTATATCAACATACAACTTTTGAAACCCCAGGAAACAAAGATTTCGATTTTTTTTCGCTCCACCCTATTGTATATCGATTTTCAAACTGTTTGGTCCTCTGATTCTGGTGATTCTATTGAACCAAATAAATTTTGTTAAATTCAACAAAAGATTTTTTTAACGTCCAAATTAAAAAAAAAAATTAAAGGTATCCATTCTTTTTGAAAGAATTACTGTGAAATAAGCAGAAACTTTATTATCTCTCATCATACTAAATGTGTTTTGTGTGTGCATTCTAGGATATCCTCTTAAACCACTGCCATCCACCTCTCTTGGTGCAGCGTACATGCCTTCGGAATCTTATACTGCAGGTAATGACTTCTGTATTTCAATCTATTTTTATATGCAACCGCGCCTATCCATACATAGCTTTACACTTTAGAAAGACTACGAAATTTCATGTCGGAAAATTTCATTTAGCCTCTTTTTATCACTGTTAGTTGATTTGGATGATCAGTCGAATTATGCTTACCCCCTTTCTTACAAAGCAGAGATTTCATTTCGGTGTTCATCGCAGGGTTTAAGCTAGAGAAAAAAATGGAATGGAGAAAAAAGCTTTAGAAAAATGCTACAAAGGCAGTTAAAGTTGATGATAGCACACTCTTAAAAATTCGACACAACATTTTACCAAAACATGGTCACAACGTTTCGCCATCTAATGGAGCCAACTTTTCAAGTACCATGCTTCACCATGTTTTAGTAAAATGTCGCGGCAAATTTTTAAGAGTTCACTTTGAAAAAAAAAATATTAATGAAAACAAACACCAAGCAAATACAAGTTTGAAACACATTATTAATACTTCAAAATATTCATGTCTAGAATTCAGATTTTGTTTTAAAAAACTGGCTTACCTCTCGAACGCTTTGCCAAAATTAACCTTTTTTTCTGTTCCTTTATTTTTTTATGAGGAGGAAATTGTTAACATGGTAAAAGTTAATTCTACTTCGAAGCTCAGCCTTAACAAGATTTAAAGCATTAAACCTGTGGGCACTTTAGCGAAAGTGGCTCATATTTGTTTCGCAATGAGATTTAAATCACCAGAACCTATGGTGATTTAAATCTCATTGCGATGTGTATTTTATCGAAAAGTGGCTTCTATTTGTTTCTCTTTTTAAAGTTTTCTTCCGCAGTTTGACAGAAAAGCGACTGCAATTCAAACCCTGACCCATAGCTGAATGAGTCTTTGAACAGCCCGCTGTTATTAGAACATATGAGAGCATATAAAAGATATTAAAGTATAAATTATTTTAAATCACTATTCTTATAGTCTAATCCAAGAGAACTATAGTCCTTTATAAAAGAGCATATACTATTTTTTTTTTAAATCGCAGAGACATGTATTCATGTCGTTTTCTTTGAAATGTCTCTAAAATTCATTTTAAACGACTACTGTCTGTACGCTGTAATTAATCTAATGCTAAAGAAATAGTCATGCTATATACATCATTTTCAATGGTATCGTACATATAAAAAGATTGTAATAGACCAATTTCATACCAATCTATTGATATGTTGGAGCACACTAAAGAATTTATGGACACACCGAAATCACAAGACCTCTATTTGAAAAGTTACAATAGGATAGGCCAGGAGCAGGGGCAGCCCTAGGGTATGGGTACGGAGCGCCCCCTGCATACGTAAAAAAGGGGCCCCTTTTATGGTCTAGATCAAGACCATAAAAGGGGTTTAATTTAAGATTTTTAGTTTCAAAATCGAAGGGGTGCAAGAGTTTCAAATTGCGCCCCTTCGAAGATGGCGCCCCGATGAGGTGCTCAACTTGCTTACCGTGACGGGCCGCCCCTGGCCAGGAGTTCCCAAACGTATCGTCACAGCCCCCTTGAGATAATCAGAATTTTCTCATGACATCTTGGTCATACAATATCTGTGGTATAGTATTGTTTCCTGTACATATATTCACTTATATTTGTACGATTGTAAAGAACAAATTAGAGAAGTAAAGTTGAAAGAACCTAAACATAGTTAATGCCATTCTATATTAATATTCCAGCAGTTTTCACTTTTTAAAATGAAATCAAGGTCAATTCACGGCACTACTTGTCTGTCTGTGCCGCAGACACTTTGGTAATCCCTGGGATAGGCCAATTTACGAAGCTTACCACTGACTCAGACTGACTGAAAATTGACGGATAGTTGCAAAGAACACATTCTTTGAACTATCTGCCAAAAGCAACTCATTGAACCTCAAGTGGTGAAGATACACCCGTAAAAAAAAATTTGCTAAAATAATAAAACATTCATGTGATAGTTTAAACATAAAAATATGTGGAAGTTCTAACTTATTTTAACTAGGCAAAGCATATACCTTTTATTGTTTGTTCACTGAACTCAATAACTTGAGTTATTTTAATTTATCCATTCGCATTTTTTAGGCTAGCGAAGTTTTTTTTTTAATGGATGGGCAATTTCAGAATATTGATTATTAACAATTTTTGAAAAGAAAAGTAAAGAAAACAGTAATAAATAAAATTAGAGCATGAATTAAACTGCGAAATAAACGAAATATTAAAGTTTTAAGTTCCGCGAAAATTTCATTAAAAATATATATCAAGTTAATAAAATATAAGCTTCATAACACAAATTAGCTTTCTCAAGTTAATCTAATTTTGAATGATGCGAGATTGATTCGTATCTCTCCCTCCAACACCTTTACACGGGTAAAGAAGACGGGAATATTTACTTTTTTAAAATACAACTCGAGAGCGGTTCTAGAAGGCAGTGGCCTCTGTGTAGTATACGCTGTGGGTGGCCAAATTATATTCACTTGAAAAATTTTACCTTTCACGCATTTTTAAGGGTTTAGCTAGTTATTAAACTCCCAATATCTTTTCACTTGTTATCTTTATAGGTTTATTAGCTTAGGATAGTACAAATTCAATAATAGAAATAAAATTTTAATATTTAGTGAATATTTCCTTTTGAGCAATCCCATTTCATATGGCGCTGCGGCATGCTGGCAGTGTATTTTATTTTTTACTATTTCTTGAAGTGCAGGTATATTGTGCCGTGCTTTAATAATATTTCCTATCAAGTCTTTTTTGTTTGATTATTTTATCGTAGTAAATTACCCTTTTTAGTGCCGCTCATAGATTTCTGATCAGATTGAGGTCTGCGAGTTGCCAGGCCAAATTCAAAAGGGTTATATTTTTTATCTTTTACAAACCTAATAATTTTTTTTGGCTTTATTACATGGTGCTGAATCTTGCATAAGACGCAATTGTCATCTGGAAACTTTTAATTCGTTTGCATCAGCAGTAGGGTGTCTGAAACTCGCAGACACTGGTCTTGACGCATAGTGTCTTAGAAATGTATTCAACCATTCTCCTTTGAGCTAATTACGCCCCATATCATATCGAACAGAGGATGTTTCACTTTTTCAACTACGGAGTTTTCATCCTATTTTAATGAAGCCAGCGACGAGCAAACTGAAAATCGTTCTGAAGTGTTTGAATAGACGTGTCCTCGGAAAAACAAATCTAAAATATCAGTAGTATTATGTAAGGTAAAGAATTTTCTATCATAATTGCAAAAATCATTTCATAGGACAGATTTAGCTTCTCCCATCCTTATGCTCACCAATTTTTATGCATTTTAGAAAGTGCTAGTGGTATAAAAAACATCGTCTTGGCCAGTTTAGGCTTTTTGAGAGGTCGACAATTGAAATTCACTTGTTTCAAACTTCGTCGTAACTCTCTGCCTCTTCATAAAAAAAAAGGCTTTCATATTTTTTTAGGCTTTCCACGATTATCTATAATAGGCCCAATTTCCCTCACAATTCGAGGATTTGTGAAATGTTTTCTCGCCCATTTACCGCTACGTTTTGGTAATAATGACTTGCCCTCATCTTGGATTGTATGCTCCAAAACGCTTGCTAGTTTTGCTACTTTCCTTTGAGACTAATTAGTATGTTTTAAACGTGTTCTTATTTCTGACTTTTCATTAGGAGAAATGTCTGCAGACTTCCCTATGGCTAAAATTTGTGATATTTGAGGTTAGGATGATAGAAGTAGAAAATCAGACGTAAAATAATACTACTAGTAAAAATAATAAATATTTCATTTCTACTATTAATAATTTATAAATAAGCAAACAATCAAAATCATCTCGAATCAAAGTTTTCTCCCCCCCCCCCAAAAAAAAAAAAGACTATAGTTACTATACACGACTTCGTGTCGCACTTACCAAATGCGAAAAAATTGTCGCGTGATAAAGTGTTGCCCTTTGCAAATTAATTATTTGTTTACATGTTACCAACTTACAAAAATGTAGAAAATAGTTCTTGGTAGTGAAAAAGGTTCAGAAAAATGGAATAAAACTACAAGATTTTTTTGGAAAGTAAAATAAATTTACTTGATAAAAATCATTTGAGTATAATACTTTGGCCACCCACTGTTCATAAACGGTGTAGTTACTATTTGGCCGTCTGTGTGCATTTATTGTTTGCCCGATATTTCAGTAAACTAGAACAACAGAAACAGTCATAATATGAAAACAATATTCGTATGGAACAACAAAAGAAAAACCTATAGAGAAATTAGGTTATTTTATAGGAATTATGTTCGGCGAGCTTTATTGTGCGCCGTAAGTTCAACTATCAGACCATGCATTTCAATATGTATGGAAATATAACTATGCTGCATTAATATAAAAAATAGCTTAAATAGTGTTTCAGTAATGCTGTTGTAACATTTGGCTTTATTGGCAACTAACCCATTACAATAAGAATCTCACATAAAGAAAACAAAACAAGCAGTACAAAGAAAACATACTTAAAGACAATAGTCGACATTAAGTTTGAAGCTCACACCACAAAAAGTGTTTCAGTAATGTCGAACAAAGATATTACATAATCGATGTCTTAAAAACATCGAGTAGACTTTGGCCGCCTGAGTGTGGTCCACACTTAGTAGGACCGCCCTGGGGTACGGTATTTTAATCTTTAATACAGTTCTTTTTCATATTCTTACAGATGCAAAGTATGATTTACTCAACCATTATTCAACCGTCGTTCGACATACAGTGAAGTTACCAGTCGTTTACGAATAACGTATACGTTAATTTGCCGTGTATTAAATTTTCTGAATGACGCTTTTTTATAGTTAAATGAGAGCTAACAATTTTTTTTTAATCAACAGCATTACATAACTTTATATTTTAAATAGTTAGCCAATGCATACGAATTTTCAATGTACGCGGTCTAAAAATAAATATATTCGCTTGCTAAATTCCTTCCCGGTAATTTAAAGTATATTTCATAATTTACGCCTTCTTTAATGTTTCTTTATAAACGACAACAATTTAAACAGGAAATCCCAAGCATAATTTTCAATCTTTTTCATTTTAGTAAGGTATTATTATGCTGCAAACATTTAAATGACATAAATGTTTGTGAGAAATAGTTTATTCTATTTTTTGAAAGTGGATCACGAGTTAGATAATTACCGAACTTCTTATTCATCCAATTCAGAGAAACAACAATTTAAACAGAAAATACCAAGCATAATTTGCAATCATTTTAATTTTAGTAAGGTATTAATATGCTGCAAATATCTAAATGACATAAATGTTTGTGAAAAATAGCTTATTTTATTTTTTGAAAGTGGATCACGAGTTAGATAATTACCGAACTTCTTATTCATCCAATTCAGAGAAACAATATTTTAAATTCATACTAAAGAACATTCATCACTATCTTCGTGAATTACGATAAAAATTTCTTAAAAGGGATATCTTCGCAATCAATAATCGCTTAATGAGGACGAAATAGCATGATGTCACAAAATAAACGGACCCTTCACCATAAAAATGTAAAGTATGCATTATTATAAATATAATACTTTATAAAATTTAAACCTGCGAAGAACGGTGGCTTGCAAAAGTGAATGAAGTGCATTTTGTATAGTTATATTTTTAAAAACTTCCGCCCTAAATCCCACTTTAGTCTGATTTTTTGAAGAGTTAAATCTTATTATTTATGTTTACTTTCTAGGTCGTTACAAATCACCATCTCCTCTCCATTTTGCTTCTTCATATCCAGTCATGACACCAATATCGAAACCTGATTGCAGTAAGTTTAAAGTGATTTTTCATTAAAGACTTCTCTTTTTATTATGTCATTCATTTTACATAAAAATACATTTATATGCTCGTATTTGAGTATTATACTGTTGGCAAATTCATTTAACTAAATAGAAACAAATATATCACGCAAGTAACGTTGAACACAAACTTGGCTTGGCACAAACTAATTTCTAAGTACGTCTTTTTTTATTATTCATCGTTGTTTGGAAAAATATGTAAGCTACAATGGTTGAACCAACGATCATAGATATGGAACATACATGTGTGAAAATTTTTTATTTGAAAAGATTCTGTCCAATGTTACGGATGCTATCGACTCTCGTTGTTTGAACTCTGCAAATATGTTAATGATGGGATCAGCGGCAGCATCCATTCTTAATTTTGATGGGATCAGCGGCAGCATCCATTCTTAATTTTAAACTACATAGTTCAATTGGAATTCGTTTTGTTGTTCTGGTTAAGGCAAAGCTACACGAGTGCTATCTGCCTGAGGGGGGATACTTTGGACAGAGGACTTTTTAAGGAGTTCTGAAACGCATAACACGCACGTTACATAAGGAGAAAACCGCTCAAACTCCAGAGCGTTAGATCGACAACCGCGAAGTAAGCCTGAACCCCAGGCCTTTGCACTTCAGCCAGGGGCGTAGCCAGAAATTTTTCATGGGGGGGTTACGACTACTGGAACTCACATATATGCATACATGTGTGTGATAAGGGAGTGAAGAATATACATTTTGTATGGCAAAAATTTCCTCATGGGGGGGGGGTTATGACCCCCCTAAGCTTACCGACATAAATGCCCCCCCGGGGTTGAAGAACCGCTTATGCCTTCCCCTCTACCGAGAAAATGTTTACCATCAAAACCCAAATGTTGTTCTTAGCTTTTCTCTTTGACTCCCTCCCTGTATCCTCCACTGCCTACTAATAATAAGAAGCTTCCAAGATCCCCTAAGAGTTTATTTCAACTAAGTGACCACAAAAGTATTAGAAAATAATATTAGGCGAACAGTGAAACACATTTAGGTCAATTTAACAAAAAGTAACTTGCAATTTCATTTTTCTCCGTACCTTATTCAGAATATCACGCTGAAACAAGTCTTAGTTTGAAAATCACAATCAATCCATCTTCCCTCATAGGTATAAAAACTTTTTTTTAAACACTTTTCAGGTGTTCTGAATATTCCATGCACTTCATAATAGCTGAGGTGCTATCCTTTCAATTACGGTTAGAAAAACAAAAAACACGTTTTGCGCAAATGAGATCAAACTCTGAAAAAGAAAGTTCATTTAACTATTATCGCGCATTGTTTCAAATAATTCCTCAACCTCTGTTCCAATTTGCTCGGTGGTTATGATTTCCCCAGAATGTTAACTGCAGCTTGAACTTCTACTTAAAGGGTGAAAATTACCCCTGTGTAAAATTGGCACTCTGAGAAACAAATGACAGCGTTAATAATAACAACAAAATGAATATTCAAAATAGTGTATCATTATTTTTTTTTTCGCGCTATTACTTTTTTCGATTATGTATATATGCGCGAGTGAAAGTTTCTCTGAGGTTTTGTAGAGTCGATGAGGAGACTAGATGTGATTGAGATATAACCCTTTTAAAGAAATGGGTTTGGAACAGTGGCGGCCCGTGGTCAAAACTGTTAGTGCAGCCGGAAGCACATGAGCTCCCCCCCCCCCTTCCTCCCCACAGGAATGGAAAATCGTTGGTTACTGAATTCGAAAACGGATTAAGCCCTCACCGAGGAAAAATAAATTTCATAAAAAATGCAAGAGATCCTATTTTACTTCCATAAAATTTACATAAATTTCAACCAGCCGCTCTTATCCTCAAAATTGCATTCATCCGTGTCTGATTCGAAGTTTCCTTAGAATTTTCTTTTGTAACGATAACTTCAGAAGGAAAGAAAAAAAAAAGAAAACTTACTTATTTTTTATAAGTCAAATCAATCCTCCTTTCTTTTAAACTTGCTAATCGGTCAGTGATGTCCTCATAAAAAGGCGTTGTTTTAATTCAGATATCAATAATTTTAAAAGCTCTTTAAAATTTCCCATGTTTAAAGAATTTTCTCGCTCGCCATGTCCTCTAAATGCCAGTTCTTGCTTACTTAAAAAAAATACTGCTTTGATGGGTCATTGTCCATTCATAAGCGTCTATCCAGGCTTAACTTGATAAATTTCAGCAATATAATAATGCAACTTTGCAACTTTGATAAATTCAGCAATATAAAGTCGAGAGTTTTCCGAACATATATTCTCCGTACCCCTCCCTCACTTCTCGAGCCAATCAGTCAGTCTAATTCACTGCAGCCGTCATTTGAAAATGTCATTAATCAGATTAATTAATCATTGTGATGCTTCAATTGATAAATGTATTAAATTAATGATCAAAGTAATGATTAATTTGTCAATAACATCGACTTCTAATTTCACACTCCACTTGCGCGCCACCATGCTTTCACCACTTCAAACCAAGCTTCGAACAGAAGTCGATGACATAGCTGGAAGAAACACTCCGACTGGCCAAAATTTTGGCAGACTCAAATTTTTTCGTTCGGAAAGCAAAAAGTTGGAGATCGGCGTCTTCAAGGCAACGAAAGAGAAAATCCGTCTAAAAGTTCTTCGGATTTCTAGCTAGTGTGATAACCCTATTACTCTCCCTGCCACAGGTGAGCCTCGGACCTTTTCACAGAATTTTTTAAGTGGCCGAATTCTGGGGGTTCACATGGGGGTGAAAATCGCGGCGATGGAGCTCCTCCACAGTCGGAATGGTGTCACTGTTGGAGACAACGCGCTCAGGCCCACGGCGTGCAAGTCCTTGGTGTTTACACGTCCTACCCGATAACACTGAAACCGCCAGAATAGGGTAAACCATGCGAGATAGTGCTCTTCACCTATTTCATCCAGCGGTCAACTTGTGAAGCATGCTTCCTTTGTGCACAAAGAAATTGGCTCTTTGTGGTGATCACAGAGGCGCAGAGAGCCAAGTCGGGGCACCGGGGATAAAATCTTTGGGGTCCCCTTGCTATCCAGAAATCCTTTCGATGTCGTAGTAGATCAATCATTTACTCCTTATTAAAATTATTAATCATTTGAAGAAACTTTAAATTAATAGTAATTGGCAAATAATTAATAGAATTAAAATTATTAATTTAAAAGAGTATTATACTTCTATAAAAAAATACCAACATTTTGGTTTGAAGGTTTCGTCACCTCCATAGAGAAACTGTATTTGGAACGTCAACAACATTTTTACATGGCATGTTTTTCCTCAGTATTGAAAAAATTAATATTTTTATTCATACTTCCATGCGAGCAGGCAGCCAAAAAATTGAGTAGGCCAAAAAGTGGAAATTTCAAAATTTCTCAATAAAAGTCTTGATCTTTAGCATTTTGTAAAGGAAAATTCAAACTTTCAGAGGTTGGGTGGGCCCATAGTCTATCCTCTGACTATACCCTTCCTTCCACTATTTAACAATGTGCCTCGGAAAAAAAAAATTGATTTCTTGTTAAATAAATCTTATCCCCTTTTAGTAATGGCAAACCGTTGAATAACACTGTCAATGTCTACTTTTCTTGCAAAAGACTGAATCAGAAACACTCCTCGTTTTTGTCAAGTGGGTGGTTTATGCTCTAGCTGGCTTTTTGTAATTTCATTCAATAATTAATTTGAAACATCCTCGCACATAATCTGAATTTGAACTTTTTTTTTTTTTTTTTTTTTTTTTTTTTTACAAAATTGACAACACACAACATCATGTAAACAGCAAAAGCGGGGCCTCTTCACAATCTGAGGCCCTGGGGATTTTTCCACTGCTACCCCTCCCTCTCTGCGCCACTGCGTGATCTGGAGGGTTCCATGATGCAAAGAACTGCGCAACAACTCTCCAGAAATGAGGATATTGATGCGAAGACGTCAACTAAACATGTGCATCTTGGAATACCACCACGTTCTCTGTAGGCTAACACATTTACTCACTGGAATTGAACAGAATGTTGAAACACCTGGATTCTCCTTTCCATTTGGGCACATCTTATATCAGGCCCGGACTGGCTCCTACGGGGGCCCTCGGCTGGAGATTGAAGAGGGGATTTAGAGGGACTAGAATATTAGGGCATGTAATACTTGAAAATTAGGCTTGCATGAATAAAAACCATATTTAACTATTTTAAAGTTGTTGGGGCCCCCGATTCTTCGGGAGACCCCCGTGGCGCGGGGTCTGTGGGGTCCTTCGCTCCGCCACTGCGTAAAGGCGTAAGATTACAAGGAAACAAATAATCAAACTACTTTGGTATATTAGTCTGATATATATCAAATTGCCTTAGTTATAAAGTGGTATATCCATTTTTGGGAGGCCACAATGGGGCCTCCTTAAGCTGGGGGCCCTCGGTAATCGCCGACCAGCCGACCTAACCAGTCCGAGCCTGTCTTATATAGTAGATACGCTTCTTAAAAATTGCCAAATATTTTCACCGATTTTTGGCTTATAACATCCAAAGTGTATCCATTTCAACGAAATTTCCATAAAATTTGTGAGACACGCAGAACATTATGTTCTGAAATTTGAAATTAAACTATTGACTATGAAATATGAACATTGAATTTTTTTTTTTTCTGCGCGCGAATTATATGGATATTTTTTTTTGTAAAAATTTCGTAGCTTGCAATAAAAGACAACTTGCACGAAAAGTTCCAAGAAATCAAGAACGATATCGCCGATTGAGTGTACGCAGTTTTTATCATTCTTAAGAAAGAAATCAACATAGAATGGATTTTCCTGCAAATGTCTGTTTTAATCGTATATCGAGAAATAATTAAACTGGATACCATGACTTCACTTCTTAAGTTCACTTAAGAAATCCACTACTCAAAAGGTGCATATGCAATACTCATTTTTTTTTCAAAAGGTGCGGAGGGGGGGGGGGGGTTCATCAAAAAGGGAGCTTTCTATTGAAAAAAGGGCACTTTCTGTTGGAAAAGAGCCAGTTTTCCCGACATCTTACTGAATTCTTTCTCCATACAGCCAGTGTTCTATTAAAAGGACATTTTCTTACCTTTTATTAAGGTCTTTCTCACTGACGCCAGACATGAACACTGGGAGCATACCAGAGCACGAAATAAATCGCGGCAACCACGGCAAATGCCGTGAAATTATCCCAAATAGTGACGATCAACTGTTCTCGCGGCAAGTGTAACTGCGTGTACCTAAAAGTTTATTACTTGAGGGTTTCTTTTTATTTCAGATGTACTTTAAAGGTTAACTTTTGGACCCCTTACAGAATACAAGAAAAATGAAGATAATTTTTTTTTTGTTCTTGCATTATTGATTCTTTTTTTTTTTTTTTTTAAATTACGCGAAAAACGACAACTGCATTGGACCGTTAGTTTTTTGGAAAAGTTCGGACAGTAGAAAATCGCACTTAGTAGTAGAAAATTACGGAGTGGAAAAGTCTACTCAGACGAGTATTGCTAGTGTCAGAAGAGTGGTACACAGTACTTTAGTCTAATTTTCAGGAAAATCACCTTGATTTTTCACGTAAATTTACTTAAGCAGTTTCTACGAAAGTATGCTAAAAATATTCCTATTGTACAATCATGCTCTGTACGAAATGTTTGCTTGTCATCACATCTTTGCATTTTGAATACTTTACTTCAGAATTCATTACAGTGCAATATTCGCTTTGTACGCTGACATTTTTTGCTCGTTTCTTAAAAATTAAAACTTTTTATGCAAAGAAACGTGAAAATATCAGGTTGTAACGAAAGTTTTCCGCCATATCTGCCTGAAAAACTGACTTGTAACTCCTTAGATAACTATTTTTAACTTTCGGTTCCAAACCTGCACAGTGTCACATGATACAGCAATAGTACTTAAAGCTGTACTCATAATTCGTTGATATTATGTAGCTGACTTTTTGCAACACAACTGGAATTAAAGGATGGTTCTAATCCTCTAGAGTGATAGTTCCATTTGAGACACCTTATACTTAATGATAACTCTATTTTTTACAGATTTCACAACGCAGTGTTATAAAGTAAACCTCTTTCTTTCAAATGCCAAAAATCGTTCGACAAAATATGAGCCAATACGCCAACGAGAACTTTGTGCTGACGATATTTGCGGTGGCGGG
The DNA here is from genome assembly GCA_038373885.1 of Cheiracanthium punctorium. Lineage (NCBI taxonomy): Eukaryota > Metazoa > Arthropoda > Arachnida > Araneae > Cheiracanthiidae > Cheiracanthium > Cheiracanthium punctorium. Next base: position 1,810,346 of record JAWZYV010014616.1, on the reverse strand, counting down.
AAACTTTCCTTACAACCTAATACTTGGTTATGAATTAGTATCTGTTTTTACAAAAATACATGCATGCATGCATTGCTCATAACAATAAAATTGTGCTTGTGAAAGTTTAACCTTGCAGCTTTGTGTAATACAAATTGAGGGAAAGAGCGATTGTTTATTCAAATAAATGAATGGTTGCTTAACTGTTCTAGTGCACAGGAAAACGTGTGTTTAAGCTTGATCTTAGTTCAGCTTTTGTTTTAAAAAATGCTAAAATTAAAGCTGTCCAATCACTTATGATCAAATATGTGTCAATGCGTGTCGCACACACGCTTGGTGTATGTGGGGCAAAAATATTTATTATAAAATGGATACTATAGGATACTACCTTCAGGAACGGCCTACCTATTTGGTTAAAAGCCTGTTTTAGTTCCTGAAGTGTCCTACTGTCCTGCTGAACCCTAGCTCTAGGCTCAGGTTCAGCAAGCAGCGGTTTCCCTCATTTTTATTTTATTTTTTTACAGCACAATTTTTGGATTACAATTGGTAAAATACATCAGTGTTATACAATATAAAGGCAGTTAGTTTACAATGGTTTACAATTGCTCACAATATTGTTCTTAGTAACATTTGACCATAGATACATATATTTAACACGTTCTTTTTTTTTTCTTTTTTTAACAATTTTGAAAGTTAAAAAAAGTAAATAAATATCAAAAAGTAAACAATAGGCTTGAGAATGATAAACTTAAAAAGTAATTTTGAAAAATTTAAACACTAATAAATACAACTAATATTCAAAAATGTGCTTTAGAAAGAAAGTTTTTTTTTTTTTTTTTTTTTTTTTTTTTTTTTTTTTTTTAAATTTTGAAAGCATACATATACATATAATAATATACTGAAAAATAAATTTATAAAATGGAATTAAAGCATGATATACTCTTCTGATTATCTCTAAAAATAGATTCCCATAGTTTTCGCATTGTTAAAAAGGTCAAAATTAGGGTTGCCAACCGTCCCGCGAGAGCCGGGACGTCCCGTTACTAGGGCTATAGGGGGATGAAAGGCGTGTGCTGGGCGCCAAATGTCCCGCTCTTGGCCTGTTTTTGTGATAGAATAAGTAAAGAATAAGTCAATTATTTGATAAATTATGATGATCTCCGAAGAGATTTTAAAAATTAAGTTTCTTAAAAAAAAGAAAAAAAAAAAGATCTCAGCAGAAGTGATTGTATAGTTTCTTTTTCAAATAAGTAATATTATAATTTCAGTAAAACTACTTTAATATATATTTTTTCCAAATAAGTAACTATTATAATCGTAGAAGAAAATCTCATTAATGACTAAGTGTCTCTTGTAAAGTAATGTTATTGATACCCAATTATGGGTTGTTTTCATTACCAATGCCAAAGTAAAGAAAAACTGTTTTCCTTTGTGAAAGTAATTAAAAGTTTATTTAATTTTATTGGCAATGATAGTACTATTTATTTTGATTACAAAGAAGAGAGTTGGAAGACTAATTATTAAGGTTTATTTTGTCATCAGTTTTCTCGATTGTTTAACTAGGTAAGGCATAATATTCTATAAAACTGTTTAAAGTGTAAAAATTAAATGCGGTTTTGTATGATTTTTTTTTTTAAAGTAAGCTGGGTCCCGCATTTTGATTGGGAAGGAAGGACCCGTAAATCCAGGTGTAAAAGTCAGCAAGCCTAGTCAAAAGATACAAACTTAGCTTGAAATTAAACAGAAATGATTCTGAAAAAACGGTGGTGGGGGGGGGGGAACTTCGATCACCTCAGGAAGTAAATTGATTAGTTTTGCTTTTTTGAAGAGGAAATGTTTTCGAAATGACCAGTTCAAAATCCGATTAGTGTCTGGAATCCGAAAAGATGGAACTGCTTATTACGCTTAAACAAAAACTTTTTAAAAAGGAAATAAATGCATTGAATCCAGTGGCGGCTCCTTCATCTGAGCACGTGAGCCCCCAGAGGAAATACTAAAGAATAAACACATTAACAAATTAAATTTAAAACAAATATTAAGCACACTTCTGGATTTATGGGAATTTAAAACGTGAGTTTTACTCCCCCTCAATATTATTAAATACGTTCATTATAGCTAACGCAGCACTGTAGTGCAAGCTACTACAGCACAGTCTTTAATCAATCGCACGTGCGAACGGAAAAATTTCCCTCTGGACTGCTCTCTGGAATCAGAAGTCGAGACAGCTGCTAGGAAGTACGGCACTGATGAAATCATTCAGTAGGGCCAATTTTGCGGTATCGCTTCCGGATTTTCCCTTGGTTTGTTACGTTCGGTTAGTTAACGAATTTTTATTTCATTTTCTTAATATTTTCTGTATTTCTGTTATTTTTCACTACATTTTTTTTACAAACTAGTGTCAATAATTAAGATGGGAGTCAAAAACGTGTTTCGGAGCTAAAGGAATGGCTTTTTCACTATTATCCTTTGAAAAAATAATTGAAATAGAATGTATCAAGACACCACCTTTGCTGAAACGTATCTTGGTGACGAAATGTAAGACCCAAGATAACTTGTTTTCTTTCAGTTGCGTGCATTGTTTTCCTCTGACTGCTGGAAACGCAAATCTGTTTTAATGTGTAAGGTGCGTCGTATCTGCGTATTTCATTTTCGAAATTTGTTTTGTGAACCTTCTTTTAAATAACCCACGAGCCGCCACTGATTGAATCAATAAAAGTGCATCGGAAAACGAAATATAAAACCCTATACGGGAAACTCTTCTAAGGGGGTTGGTTGACTTGTATTTTGGAAAAATAGTTATGATTGGCATCTTGCTGTATCAGTGAAAATGCACCACGATGATGGTTCAAACGCATTGACCGCATTTTATGTTCAACATGCACAAAAAATATTCAATTGATAAAAGAAAACTCATATATAGATCAGAGTTCTGAAGCTGGGGAAAAAAGAAAGCTGTAATGTGTTTGTGTTATTAAAAAGTAAATGCCAGTTAAAGGGCTTAGTTCTTGATTGAGTTAACAAAAGTGTTTAGTCATGTTTATTTTCGTAATTAAGAGCTATACTGCAATTTATAGATATATTTCCAAACTGCTGACGTGAGACTGGAAAGAACTTTCGAGAATCTAGGGCCGATTCTTCTTAGAACGTGTCATGAATTTTGTATGGGTGCCTATATAAATATCCGTAGAATAAATTTACGATTTTACCCAGCCAGCCGCATATTTGAAACGTACAAACAAATCGTAGTTTAGTTATGGCCTTATCTCTTGGCTTGGGAGAGCAGTTGTTGATGAGGAAGGGAAAAAAGGGGCCATTGCGTCTGCTTTTTGAATGGTACGCTTTCGTTCAGCTTTGAATGTCGTTATCCAGGATTTTCATTGCAGAAAAAAAAAAAAAATCTGGAGTGACTCCACTCGACTTTCCGAACCCTTACGATTAAGATCATTACCAAGCACTTAAATAAATTTTAATCGATGAATCATTCAAACATATACCAAATTGAAACTCAATCGAATGCACCGTTTAAACGCTTGCGCACTTTCAAGAATTTCTCCCCATATGCCATTATATAAAAGAAAGTTTTGTCGTAGCCCTGTAGGAGAACTATAAGTCCTATACACACCAAAATCAATACCGGTCTTTCAACGGTGGTTTATAACATATATACCCAATTTGAGCTAAATCGAATCTACCGTTTAAACGCTAGCGCACTTTCAAGAAATTCCCCCCAGAGGCCATAATGTAAAAGAAATCTTTGTCGTAGCCCTGTAGAAAAACTATAAATCCTATACACACCCAAATCAATACCGGTCTTGCGACAGTGGTTTATGACATATATATCCAATTTGAGCTCAATCGAATGCTCCGTTCAGGAGCTATCGTGTTCACTCACATACACACAAACACACATACACACACACACACACACACACACACACATATACATACATACATCTCGTAAAAATAGCATAAATGGATTCAGAAGCCCTCAAAACGTGTAAAAACACCAAAATCTCGAAGTCGAATTTTTTCATGATTACAATACTTTCCTTACATGGTACATGTTCGGAAAGTAAAAATGGGTGAGAATTTCTCACCCTTTCCCCGAAATTGAGCGAGATATTTTCACTAATAGATTTGGGTTGGGTAAATATCCAGTGGGCAGGGTATTTATTCCTCTGTCGGGTAAATACCCAAAATCAAGGTATTTATGATTTTTAGTTACTTTTATTGAGCGTAACTGGACCTATCAAGCGCATTTAGATGCAATAAAAGTAACCCAGTTTAAGATTCCCCCAGGATCAGAATGTTCCCAGGAACCCACAGCCCCTTTCTTTTTTTTTTTTCTTTCATCGAATTTAGTTCTAGATAATCCACTTTTACACTCCGTGTTCATTTTTTTTTCCCTTTGAAAAACCGATTTGTAGGGTGCGCGAATTTCTCGCAGTAATAATTATTTTATGCGAGAAAAAGAAAAAAAATGCGAGATTCTCGCGTTCTCGCGAAAAACACTGTTATCATAAACGGAACGATATTTGAAAAACCCTTTAAAAATTCAATCCACTTCGACCCGATCTGAGCGTATTCAATCTGAAAACGTCGTCCGTTTAAACCAGTTGACTCGTTTTTGAGCAGCTAAATTATTGTGTTTGGACATTTATACGAAGATATTGTTAACAGCAGGCCGGGATTGGCTCCTTTGCGGGCCCTAAGCTAGGGTTTGAAAAGGGGCCCCTTACTGGTGAATTTAGAGGGAATAGAATATTAGAATAGGTAATATTTGAAAAATTAGGCTTAAGTGCCTAAAAACAACATTTAACTATTTTAAAGCTTTTTGAGACCCTGACCCTTCGAGGCTTCCTCGAGCCGCGGTGTTTCTAGTATCCTCCGCTGCGCCACTGCGTAAGATTATTGGGAAATAAATAATCCAATTACTCTAATACGGTGGCGTAGCCAAGGGGAGAGAAGGGGGATCAACCCCCCCCCCCCCACACACACACATGAGGAATTTTTTGCCAAACAAAATGTATAGTCTTCACTCTCTTATCACACACATATACATATGTATGAATTGCAGTAGTCGTAACCCCCCCGTTAGTATAGTAGTCGTTAAAAAGATTAAGAAGCACACATAGGAATAACTGTCAATATACACCGAAGAGCAGCCATTACATTATGACCACCTACTCAATAACTAAGCCTCCTTTAGCCTTCAAAACAGCTCAAACTCGCCTGGGCATGGATGCTACGATTTCTTCGTAGATTCTGGAGACAGGTTGTACCAAACATTTAAGCAGCGGCCACACAAAATCGACATATTGGAACATGGTGGTGTTTGAGCGCTGAGCTGATGGGGAGCAGCTGTTCTCCTGGAAGGCTGTATACCCTGACACAAACATGCTAAAGGAGAAACAGGGGTTCATCCTACCAGGCAACTCTTCCACATATCCGTGGTCCATTCTCGATGTTTCCGTGCCCACTGTAGGCGCAGTTGACGATGACGCTTGGTAAACAGAGGAACACGTGTGGGACGCCTGATCCACACTCCCATATCCAACAGTAGCCGCTGAATTGTCTATTCCGAAACACTTGAACTTGGACTTGTTTTAGTAAAACTCTTCATTAAGAAGTTCCTATGTATATGAAAAAATGCAGAATGTATACCATTGGTCAAATAATTCGTCCAGGTTCTGTAATAGCTTCATTAGATGCTACAACAAACTCATCTAGGCTGATAAACTTTTATCAAAATTTTAATGCAGAATGTTGGAACTTGGACATGTTCTAATAAAACTCTTCATGAAGAAGTTCCACTGTATATGAAAAATTCCTGTATTGGGCTGTCAGCTGAGCCACTGTCTGCCGCCGATTTTGCTGTACTAGGCGGGACAGTCTCCGGCGTCCTTTTTCTTTGATGATGCGTTAACGCCCAATATCTTGCAGTCTATACTACTGGTTTCACCATTAATCCACTTTCGATAAATACTAACAACGGCAGATCGTGAACAACCGATCCGTCGTGCAGTTTCGGAGACACTCGTTCCGAGTCTTCGGGCCATTACAATCTGCCCTCTTTCCAATTCGCTTAGATCAACAGCCTTTCCCATCGCTCACAAATGTAAGTGCAAGAATGATTCCTTACCTTCTCCAGCAACATTCAATAGCATTCCCATTTAATTACGCGCTCTTCATGCTATGCAGACGTTTTCATTGAAAAACGTGTGGGTGGTGATTGTATAATGACTCTTCGGTGAAAGTTTTTGCTACTACCGTAATGATTAGGACTTGATTAGCTATATATCAGTGAAACAATAATATGCTTGTTATGTATAAATTGAAAATATCTGGCAAAAACGTGCCTTGAACATTTATTTTAAAGCTCTTTATGTATCTGATACTATTAGTGATATAAATATGTATATATATTTGAGTCTGAAAAGTTATATTTATAATTTAACGTCTTTTCTCTTTCAGGATATTCAGGCAACTACTTAAAATATCCTGCACATCCAAAGAATGGCAATGCGTCTCGTCAGTTCGATGTTTCAAATTTAATATCTATAAATAATTGCACTGCGAATGGTAAAGCACCACCGGTCATCACAAGCAAATCATGCCGTTTTTCTTCGAATAGTTCTTCGGCAGCTGGTAGTTATAACGCTGCTCGTCAGTTTGATGTGTCAAGTTTAATAGGCACAGAGGACTATACTATGACTACAGCATCGTTCAATGGAGGTAGTTCATTCCCTCTGTCCAATGGCAGCTCTTTACCAGCTAGTAACTGTAAAATGCAAACTCAAGATCTTAGCACAACAACCGTTTCGTCAGAGGAAGTGATATCGGCTCTTAGTCTCGATGAGGACGTCAATGATTGCCCCGCTTCACCCACGAGCAACAATAGTGATCAAGTCACTCCAGATGGAGCCCATAAAAATGACCAGACACGTCCAACCTCAATCACGAAAACTGGCATCATTTTGCAAGAGTTGTGCGATGAAAGTGATGCTGTTCATCTTTCTGATGACGAGACATCGAGTTCTTGCAGCGATGCTATGTCAGTCGGCATCGATATAGAAGATCTGCTTAGTGACGACGATGCAGGATCGGATGAGATGAATGCAGAAAACATCAGCTCAAAAATATCTCACGAAGAAGAAGTTAAAACTTCAAATACCTCATCCGATTTGAATCTGGAACCAATCCCTCTGGTCCCTCTGGTTGCTGCGAACGCTCCTTCCAGGCGTAGCAGAGTAGTGACCGTCCAAAGAAATGGTGAAGAGATCACCATTGCTCGGCCTCCGTATTCGTACGTAGCTCTTATTCGCAAGGCCATTCTAGAATCGCCGCAGCAGAGATTGACTCTTCAAGAAATATACCAGTACATACTGAAAAATTTTGAATACTTTCAGTATTGCGAGACTAGCTGGAAGAACAGCATTCGCCACAATCTCAGTTTAAACACATGCTTTTACCGACAACCCCGAGAAGGTGCAGGGGTCAGAAAAGGAGGTTATTGGATGTTCGACATGACATGCATTGGCGAATTCCAAAATAACAACTGGAAACGCAGAGTGCGCATGAAAGGCAAAAAGAAGTCCAATACCACTGTTCCTACCGAAAACGTCCCCTTCCTACGGCCTTCGTATTCCCATCCATACTTCGCTCATAGCTTGATCGCTCATGGTTATCGAACCAACAACATGAGTTGGTCTCTACCCCACATGTCCAGCCACACTTCTCGATCCGGCTTCTCTGCGTATCCCTCTTGCTCACGTGGGCCAGAACGATTGCAGGCCATGAATGGGAGATACGCTCCGACGCCCCATTTGGGTACCATCCCCACGCCCCATATGGGTGCCATCACCACGCCCCATATGGGTGCCATCCCCACGCCCCATATGGGTGCCATCCCCACGCCCCATATGGGTGCCATCCCCACGCCCCATATGGGTGCCATCCGCACGCCCCATATGGGTGCCATCCCCACGACTTCTGCCCACACACTGCCCCCAACGTGCGCAAACGGAAGCGCCACTGCTCAACCAGCCAGTTTCGCCGACCGCCACCCGGCACACTGCAATCGCCAATCTGTATGGACTCCCCAACAAAACCATCGCTATCGTCCTTACTGAATGCAGGACACGACTCACTTCGGATGGGATAGATTCCTTACTGAGACAGCTAGAATCGAGTACATTTTAAATCATTTTTAATACATTTTAAAGTAGTAGAAAAGAAATTTAAGTGCCTTCTTGTAGAATATACATTTGTAGCATAAGAGAGAGATCTACTATATTATATTTTGTTCCTAAGTGTGTTATTGACACAGTTCGTTATTGTTTATGGAGATATGCTTTGTTTACCCTTTTTAAACGAGGAACTAAGTGGTGGACAATATCCACTAGAGATGAGTTCGGGCTCATTTTTTAAAACCCGAGCCCGAGGGCTTCATTCGAGCCTGCCCGAGCCCAAAATTTCAGCTATTTGGTAAATAAAAGTCAATGACTTTATTGACAGATTATCATCCATTTTGCGGTTTGGGCTCATTAAATTCAATTATAATAGCAAACTTTTAATGCCCTTTCTAATTATTTAAATTCGTTTATCAATACTCATTAGTTTATCGATTCCATAAATCATTTTTTAAAATCTGTTTTAGGAATAGGTTCAATGAAAGAAAAATTTCTCACGAGCCAGCCCGAACCCGAACACAATCGTGAATATAGGGTTTTCCAGAGAAGTCTGGTTTTCAAAACAAGTCTTCTCTGGAAAACCCTATATTTGAGACTTGTCCATTTAAAGCATTGAGTAACTGAAAAAAAAAATGCCGTCAATAACACCATGAATATTACGAAGTGTGTCAAAAAACTAGGTTCGACATGTTCGTTTTTGCATCAAAATGACGAAGAACTGTAATCAGAATGTAATAAGAATGTCGTAAGGAATGATAATGTAAAAAATTTGAATTAAATTATTTTTTTTTTTTCAAACATGAAATGATCGCGGGATAAAGTAAAATTATTCGTCTCCAATCCTGTTTAACCTCACAAATAAAGTTGTAAGAAATTGTTTCACACACACTTACACAAGGTTGAAACAATTGTACTTCAGCGTTAGAATAGTTACCACATCCGTCAGATTGAAGGGTAATAAGAAAAACAAACGGGTACTCTTTAAGGGGACGGTGGACATTATCAAAATTTAAAAAAAAAATATTTTTGACCAAAAATTGTGAATTTTTGTATAGATATGCTTTGAAGTATGACAAATCAAATACTTAAAAAACTAAAAAAAAAAATTACTTTTTTAAAATTTAAATTAAAAAAAATTGAATTTTGAAAAAATGTCTCTTGCGTGCCAATTTTTAATTTTTTCCCTTCAATTTTCTCTTATTATTAAAAAATGTATTACGAACAAATTTTCTTATTAATTTAGAGATTCGTTGAAAAGTAAAATTTTAGGAAGTATTCTTATACGCTAATACTGAATTTTCACAAAATTTTCATGTTTTTATAAACTTATATTGAATTTAATATCTATAATCTTAAAGATCACCAAAATTAAAACGGATAAGAAAATTTATTCTTATATGCATCTTGAGTCTGTTATGAATTTTATAAGACTTCTTCAAAAATTGTATCGCAAGGGACATTTTAGAGACACAGATCTGCGAAAAATATTCATTTTGCACAAAAGACATTTTTTTGGACATTTAAAGGACCCTTTATGAAATACTTAAATTTTTTAAACGCTTATAACTTTTTTACTAATTAAGTTAGAAACATGCAGTTTTTGTTTAAGATGCAGTAAAAATCATAGAATATGAATACATTAAAAAAAGAATTGCGAATTTTTGGTAATGTCATAGCCCACCATCCCCTTAAACTGATCACCCGTAAATCGATAAATCCATCAACTCTGTCAAACCTTTCTCGACCATTGCATATTCATTCAAAGTAAGATAAAATGGATGTATCCCAACCTAAAAGTTAACTATTTTCAGAAAACTATGATAAGGGACGCGACTAAAATTTCCTTGCTTAGTGGGTGCATGAAGACGATGTTTGCGGCCATACTTCGTCTGGTGCAAAATGTTCTTCTTTATGTTTCGTGATCTCTTGAGTTTTTACAGTATTATTTTAGAATTAGTTAGCCCTGTGTGGTTATCTTTTATGCAATTGAATTATCCCTATATGAAGTGAGAAAACAGGATATAGATTACATTTCTATCTGAGTTAGTACATATATTCAAGATTGTACTTTTAATGAATAGAGCAGAGTACCTAAAAGGTGCAATACGGAAATATTGTTATTGTGTTTGACGTACTTTTAATGGTTGCAGGCATTTAAAAAATGGATGATTGCTT